>OY292319.1:27395800-27841800 GCA_958496155.1 Sisyra nigra
ACGTTAATATTCATTTCGATAGCCCTATTGAGCACGACCAACGGGCCCGCAAATAGAGAAGATTTAAAAAAATTTGCTTATGTGATATCGTAAATATATAAGGCCATCAATATCGCAAGTAACAAGGTCGTTTTTTATGGTAAAATAAGGATGGGTCAATTAGACCAAGTGGAAATTATATAACCGACGGAATGCCAAAAATTTTTTGGATAGAAATCATCAAAATCCAACGAAATTTTGATGGAAATATTAATTAACCAATTTTTTCCAAACTTAAGCTTTGTTCCAATGAGACTTTATCCATCAGTTTCTAATCTAAGGCGTTCAAGAAAGGGAAAAAAATTTTTCCCAGTCTAACTATTACAGCCCTAACTATACCTAAGTCCCATTGGAAACTTATCCCGAGAAGGGAAAAAACTGATTAAAAAATATGATTTCAATTTTTTTGATTTAAACGAAATAAAATCACACCTCTAGACCCCCTCCATAGAACTCATAAAACACCAAGTTAATACAAAGAACCTTTCCTACAAATCAAAGAAAAAAAAATTATTTTAGAATTCCAGTTCGGGTATTATTCTAAGTTATGCCTCGTGGATGAACTCACGATGGCAGGAAAGTTCAACTTCCTGAAGTGAAATACGAGGAATAAATTACACCTCTTACCAATAAAATTAAAAGGATTATCAGGAATTAAAAAATAAAAATTAATCCTTACATACTTTTAACAATAAATCATACAAAAACTTGTTAAAATTATTGATTATAACATTTTGGTTGCCATTTGATAGAAAAGTTTCACTCGGAATAAAAACCAGTAAGTGCCAATTTTATTCTAATTTTTAACGTAGGGCCGATAAACATAGAATATAATTAATTATTATAATATAAAAACATTAGAACTTCATTGATTATTAAAGCAAATTAAAAAACATTAAAGCAAACTTTTATAAAATTATTCATAAACAAATTGTTAAATAACCAACGGTTTGTTTATTATCTGAAACTAAATTGTGACTTTTGAATTAAGTTCTAACAAGACTTTTCCTTACTTAATTCGAATCTAAAAGCATTCTGGAAAGGGGAGTATAAACTCCCCAGTCTATCTATATGCAAGCCCTTAACACCTCCATGTCTCATTAGAAACCTAAATCAAGAAGTCAACAAAAATCCGAATAACTCGTTTGCATGAATTACACAGAAAAAAAAAATTAAAGACGCACTAATTCTCGAGTACACAAAAAAAATAAGAATATTATATGTGAATTTTTAATGTGATTATGATACAAAAAAAAAAAAATTGTTTAGGAGAAATAAGATTTCTATTTGTTTGATTTGACAAAATAAAATCGCACTCCTAACCCCCCCAAAACAACAGAACAAGAAATTAATACAAACAAGCTTTCTTAAAAATCCACGTACAAAAAAAAAAATAACTCCGTTAAATGCTTTGTCCTTTAAAAAAGCAGATATTTCCCTATTTCTCGGGTATAAAAAAAATTTACTTATATATGAATTTTACAAGGTTTTTTACATCGAGGATTGGATATTAAAATTGAAAAAATAATATTAAAAAAATTAAATGAGGCCCGATTAAAATATGATACCAAAACGTGCCTCATGGATGAACAGGCAGACAGCATAAACATGCCATTACAAAATACAAAGAGAACAAAAAAGAGTACTATTTTATCTAAATGAAACCAAAGTTTTTACAAATGGTTGAGTTAATATAATATTCCATAGCGCTATTTGACACGACCAATGGGCCTCAAAAATAGTGACGATTTTGATTAAGAAAGGTTAACCTTATTTGGGTCTTACAAAATTTAATTTTTGTCAAAAACAAAAAAAATTATCATCAAAATCCAACAAAACTTTGATGGAAATATAAATTAACCAATTTTTTCCAAACTTAAGCTTTGTTCCAATGAGCCTTTATCCATCAGTTTCTAATCTAAGGCGTTCAAGAAAGGGAAAAAAATTTTCCCAGGCCAACTATTACAGCCCTAACTTTACCTAAATCCCATTGGAAACTTATCCCGAGAAGGAAAAAAATTGATTAAGAAATTTAATTTCAATTTTTTTGCTCTCCCCACCGAACTACAAAAACATAAAATTAATACAAACAACATTTCTTACAAATCAAAGAAAAAATAATTTCCCAGGCTAACTATTACAGCCCTTACATACTTTTAACAATTAATCATACAAAAACTTGTTAAAATTATTGATTATAACATTTTGGTTGCCATTTGATAGAAAAATTTCACTTGGAATAGAAACCAGTAAGTGCCAATTTTATTTTATTCATAATAAAAATTGTTAAATAACTAACGCTTTGTTCATTATCTGAAACTAAATTGTGACTTTTGAATTAAGTTCTAACAAGACTTTTCCTTACTTAATTCGAATCTAAAAGCATTCTGAATAGGGGATTATAAAATCCCCAATCGATCAATATACAAGCCCTTAACACTTCCATGTCTTATTAGAAACCTAAATCAAGAAATCAACAAAATGTGTACAAAAAAAATAACTGCTTTACATGCTTTGTCCCTTAAAAAAAGCAGATAATTCTCTGTTTCTCGGGTATAAAAAACTGTAACTTATATATGAATTTTAAAAGTATTTTACATCGAGGATTGGATATTAAAAATTAAAAAAAAAAATTAAATGAGGCACGATAAAAATATGATACCAAAACGTGCCTCATGGATGAACTCACGATGGCAGGAACGTTCAGCTTCCTCAAGCGAAATACAGGGAAAATATTTCACCCGTTACCAATCACAAAGAAATTTGAGAAGAATAGTTACTAATTTTAAATTTTTTTTAAATTTTCAAAAGTGAAAATCTACCATTTTAGTAACTGATTTTCTGAAAGAGTGAAAATAATTATTCATAAGGATGCAAATTAAATCCTTATCCAAAAACCAGAGGGAATTTGGAACAATTTTTTGATGTGCTGCGGAAAAAGTATTTTGAAAATTGAATAACTTTCGAAGACGTAAACATTTCTTACATTTTGAGTAAAACAACAAGGAGAAAAACTGTCACCAGCAATAAAAATTTATAAAATTTATTATCAATTTGCAAAAGATAAATCCGATTTTGATTTAGAAAAGTTATCCTTATTTGAGTATAAGAAAAATTGGTTTTTATCAAAAACCAAAAAATTGATCATCAGAATCCTACAAAATTGAGATGGAATTATCGCTTTACCATTTCTTTTCCAAACTAAAGCTTTGTTCCAACGAGATTTTCTCCATGAATAATTAATTGAAAGACATTCAAGAAAGGGAAAATTTGTAACCCTAGTCCAACTATTAAATAGCGTTATCAATTATCCCATTGAAAACTTATCCCGAGAAGGATAAAAAATTGATTTAGAAAAAACAATTTTGTTAAAAATTGAATCATCAGGATAAAAACTCCATGACTTAAGGAAAAGGTTTTTTTAACTGAGCTTTGTATTAATTCTGCTTTCGTTTATGTTTTGATACAAAATTTAAACTTCAACATAAGAATACAAAAAGTTCCACTCATTATCTCGTTTTCAACGCGTTTTTGTACAAATTGATAGAAAAAAAAAACAGGAAGAAAACGTTTCTGTAACACATTGAGGGAACTTCTTACAACAAGCTTCAAACAATCTCCCTTTTTTCTCAGACGAAGAAAATTTAAATTTTAATAACACTAAGGTCGAAAAACTATTCTCAGTGAGGCACGATTTTAAAATGATAGCAACTCGTAACCTTTAAGAATAACTTTTGAATGACCAACACAACTAATTCTCGGAAGAGTAGATTAGGTACTCTGGTAGAAAAATTAGGTAATCTCAACTGAAATAGTTATAAAAGAAGAGATTTATATACGAGGCACGATTCAAATATGATACCAATGCGTGCCTCGTAGATGAACTTACGATGGCAGGAACGATCAGCTTCCTGAAGTGAAAAACAAGAAAATTATTTCACCCGCTACCAATAACAGTGAAAAATTTTATTTGAAATCGAAAATCCCAAACCGAGTATTGGGATGCCGGATAGACAAAACCAAGAAATTTTTAGTTCTCAAAAATATAGACTATTTGCACCCTTATGAATATTATTGTTATAACAATAAAAATATAGTTATAAAAAAAAAAATTCAAAATAGAATTATTTAAGAATTCCTGTTCGGGTATTATCCTAAGTAAGGCCTCGTGGATTTGGCGAGTTCTCAGGTCAATATGGAGATCAAAACGGAAGTGACTGATAACGTTTCTAATATAAATTATATTATTTTATTATATATTATATGTGAATTTTAGAAAAAAGTTTACATAGAAAAATTGAGTAAGGCATGATTTAAATTTGATACCAAGTCGTGGTTAAACAGTGCCCTTTTCAACATAACTAAGATAAGGGTACTAAATAATGATCAAAACAATAAAAATATTTTGTCCAAAAATTGAGAATAGTAACGTTACCTAAGCACGTTCCTTTGAAAGGAAAAAAAATTGGTAAAGAAATAAAATTTCTATTTGTTTGATTTGAAATCGCAGCCCTGAAACCTTCAAAAGCAAAAAAAACGAGAAGTTAATACAAACAAGCTTTCTTAAAAATCCACATATAATGTTACAGACATTTATACCTAGTCTGATTGTAAGTATAAAACATTGTTCTCGTTGTATAAAAAATCAAAACATTTGCCTACTAGTTGGTTACCAACTTTTAAAAAATCGAACTTATTATTTAGTTACGTCAACTTCTTTAAATGCAGAATAACATAAAAAATTCCTCCATAGTGGTTGTTTATACAGGCAGACGGCATAAACGTGCCATTACAAAGTACAAAGAGAACAAAAAAGAGTACTATTTTATGTAAATGAAACCAAAGTTTTTACAAATGGTTGAGTTAATATAATATTCCATAGCGCTATTTGACACGACCAATGGGCCTCAAAAATATAGACGATTTTGATTTAGAAAGGTTAACCTTATTTGGGTCTTACAAAATTCAATTTTTGTCAAAAACAAAATAAATTATCATCAAAATCCAACAAAACTTTGATGGAAATATTAATTAACTAATTTTTTCCAAACTTAAGCTTTGTTCCAATGAGCCTTTATCCATCAGTTTCTAATCTAAGGCGTTCAAGAAAGGGAAAAAAAAAATTCCCAGGCTAACTATTACAGCCCTAACTATACCTAAGTCCCATTGGAAACTTATCCCGAGAAGGGAAAAAACTGATTAAAAAATATGATTTTAATTTTTTTGATTTAAACAAAATAAAATCACACTTCTAGGCCCCCTCCATAGAACTCATTAAACTCATAATAAATACAAACAACCTTTCTTACAAAGCAAAAAAACATTTTATTTAAGAGTCCCGGTTCGGATATTATCCTTAGTTGGCCTCATGGATGAACTCACGATGCTACTAACGTTAATATTCATTTCGATAGCCCTATTGAGCACGACCAACGGGCCCGCAAATAAAGAAGATTTAAAAAAATTTGCTTATGTGATATCGTAAATAAATAAGGCCATCAATATCACAAATAACAAGGTCTTTCTTATGGTAAAATAAGGATGGGTCAATTAGACCAAGTGGAAATTATATAACCGCCGGAATGCCAAATTTTTTTTGGATAGAAACCAAATGTTGATTCAAAAACCAGAAGGAAGTTGGAAAACTATTAGTTTTATTCAAAAATATATTTTCAACATCAGTCATTGTGAACGCCAAAAATATCGTAGAGAGACAAAAAATTAAAAATGTGGGTTAAAAAGAAATTTGGAATGCTTTATTGTTCCCATTTCACAAGCAGACTGATTTAGAGTCTGATTGAATGGGTCTCTGAATGTTTTAAAAAGACTCAAAAATTCTCTTTTCGTACCCACGGGGGGTTCCATGAAGTCGCCTTTTACGACAGGCAGGAACATCACCATGGTTGTATTCTACAGATAACTCCCGCAACCATACGGGGGTTCGAGAATTGCATGACTGGATTAACAGAAAGACAGATAGATTGTAGTTTTGAAGTTCTTCTTAGATATCAGTAAACTTACTTTTTCACAAGTCCAGTCACATACTCCGAAGCAACAGAGGGGTTTTTAAATTAAAATTTAGTAATTTAGAAAACATTTGACTTTTAAACAAACAGCAACTCCAACAAAAATGGAGTTTTTATTAAGTCGTCGATTATATGAAAAAATTATATTTGAAATCCAAAACCCAAAACCGAGTATTGGGATGCCGTAAAGACAAAGCAAAGAAATTATTAGTTCTCAAAAATATAGACTATTTTCACACTGGAATATTATTGTTATAATAATAAAAATATAGTTATAAAAAAAATTTTTAAAATAGAAACATCTACAAGTTGGATACACCGACTTTAAAAAATTCTAAAATGTCATTCAGATTCGTCAGCTTCTTTATGCAGAATATCAATAAAAATTTCTCTATCGTGGTCAGAAAACCCAAAAGTATGGTGTATCCTAAACTAAGAGGCATAGTCCAACCACCTATACAAGGCACGATTTTGAAATGATACCAAATCGTGTCTTGAAAATGAACTCAAAATGGCAGGAACGTTCAGCTTCCTAAAGTGAAACACATAAAAATTATTTTACCTGCTACTTATATCAAAAAAAAAAAAAATAGTAAAGAATACCAGAAAATAAAGAGTTTACGACATCAAAAAACAAAATCGCACAAAAATTACACAAAAATTACACATCTTTTCCTAAACTACGTTCAAATAAGACTTTTGTTTACTAATCGTTAAAGGACGGGAGAATATTTCTCCAGCCTATCTTTATGCAAGTTGTAGCACCTCATTCGCTTCTAGCCAAAAAGAGAAAAAAAAAACAACTGGAATTAAAAACAGAGGAGTTTTTTAATTTTTTAGATTTTTTTACTATACATTTTACATATATAGTAAAAAAAAGTTTAATGCAAGGCACGATTTGGATACTTTACCAAATCGGGCCTCGTGGATGAACTCACGATGGCAGGAACGTTCAGCTTCCTGAAGTGAAATACGAAGCATAAATTTCACCCGTTACCAATTAAATAAAAAGTATTCAACATAAATTGAGATTTTGAAAAAAATTTCTAATTTCTGGACCATAAATAATACTTAGAAACGGTGGCTCGTATTTTTCGCATATATTTTCACCAAAAAAACTGATTCAAAAAATTGTGGAAAATGGGAAAAATATTCGATGGTCTCGAGAAAAATAAAAATTTTTACATTTGTTTCTACAATTTACGGGCTCACGATAACAGGAACGTTCATCTTCCCGGAGCAAAATACACGAAAAATATTACACCCGTTACCAATCAAAATGAAGTCTGATCTCTATATATGTACATAGAGTTTGTATATTTAAAGCACAAAGCATCTTTTATTTGGGTGAATACAAACTAACCCAAGTTCATCTACCGGAAAACAAAACTTAATCGTTATCTTTCAAAAAATTGACTTTACCCAAATTCATTTGAAAATGCAGGCCTTCTTACAAAACTTATAAATTCATATTCAGACATTGAAATAATTTACAATTTGTCTAAACGCAGACAACGTTGAATTATAAAAATTTCAATTTAATGATGTTAGAATTTATATGGCTTATCAACTCATTGTTCAATATAATTATTGCAAAACAAAATCAAATTTTTATAATGACGAACAACAAACAACGATATGATAATATGGCCGTTTTATAGAGAACGAAATTGCCTTAAAAATATTGGAATATTCGAAACTAATTTTAACCGCTGCCATGAGAAATGTTTAACATTTTGTCGATTTAAGATTTCACATTAAATATTTTTTAACTTATTTTCATTAAATGAATTATGTTTGGTTTTTTTAATAAGCTAATGAATTAATTATTTATTTAGACAGCAATATTTTTTCCTCAAAAACTTAATACAATTATAATTGTTTCCTACTTTTTGAACAGTCCTCGAAATGAAACAGCTGACAACGAAATAGAGTCGATGATTGAAATTTTGATGTACCTCGATCCTGATGAATTGATGTTGGGGTTGATGTTGAACGGCAGGTTGAAGTTGGTCGGAGTGGATATCAAGGACTTTTCTTTAAAAGTTCCTGAGACCAATTAAGAAGAGATAATGTGTTAATAAAGAAAATGTATTATTGTTAGTAAATATCCATTACCTTACTCAGGAAGCATTGTATCAATTTGTTTGCCTTGGCAAGATACCAAAAAGTCGAGATGACGGTATATTGAAGAAAATTTTTAGACATTTTCAAAAAAAGAACTTCCAAAAATCTTAGTGATTGTTGAATGCTCTAAAGATAGTCTTGGTTGTTGAGCGTCGCTTTGAATATGAATTGAATTGAATAATCATAATATCCCTTGGAACCTCGTTATCAGTCGGATAATGGGGCTCACTTTTGGCTCACAGCGTGCATCACCGTAAGTTTGCCGTCACATCTCAAACAAATTCTTGGAATCGATCTATCAAGAATGTGTCGATGCGAGAATACGGTGGGCCCAACTCTCAATCTGGCCAAGAGGCATTGGACAGCACGGGAATCGAGCGACGGAGATATTATCCCGGGCCATGTAAAATTTTGTCAGGGTGGTTCTCCACCTCTCGTTCTAGATCACCGCCACATGTTTTCAAGTATTAATTTCAAGTCGTTAAATGTCAAGGGGATTTTCGATCTGCCGAAGACCTCTGTGGTAGTGTTCTTTTCGGCTTTGTCGGTTATTTCAAGATAATCGAGTCTATTGTGTGCCGTTTTTCAAGCGATAACTAGGTTGCTCTCCTGTGATAGAGCATATAGTGTCACCTGGCATTTCCGGAACAGTTCATTTGTGGTGTTGTAGTTGGATAGAGCCGCAATAGCTGCTTCGAAGTCCGAACAGTTGTAAATGTTTGCTTTTGAGGTGTTTTATTGGTTTTGGAAACCTTAGGATTTTGTGTTTTTCGTGAATCCATTTTGGAATTCTTATTCTTATTTCTGTTCTGATAAAGTAGGGGGCAGAATGATGGTATGTAAAACCTTTAATGTATTACAATATTTGAAACACTGCTTGGATGCTGTTCTTTTCCAGTATGTAAATACATGTGAACAAAGTATAATCTGGATTTAACCTTTAATTGTTTTGCTTATTTTGCAATTTTCCTAGTTATGTTTTCGGCAATGATCTTTGTTCAACAAAAATCAAATAAATATGTACATAGTTTCTTGAAATCATACTTATTAGAACGTAGTAACTTGGCTTGTCATTTTAAGTCGCTACGGCCATGAGGAACTCGCGATGGCAGGAGCGTTCAACTTCCTGAAGCAAAATATTCAAAGATTGAATATTTTACCCGCTACCAAAGCTAAATTCGATTGAATGTCCGAAATATTCTGCTACAATGTTGCCATTTAAAAAGAAAAAGAAATCATGCAGTACACAATAAGAAAAAAAAACGCCATCTTCGCCCTACGATACGAATTCCCGCTATCCCATTCCCGTTTAATACCGATTGTATTTGAAAAGCTTCTGCTGCTACTTTCCTTTACTTCAAAGTTGCTGTTTGTTAAAATAAACATAAAGAAAGCCCACGATTGGTTAAAAAAGGTAGAATAATATTTATATATCAATATAAACAGTTCTACGTGTATGTATGTTCATACATCCTTTTTGTTTATACGAACTCCCACCCTATACCCCAGATTATACTCCTACTTATTACTATCTTTGCTTAAATTTTTCCCCAAAAACGTTTCAAATAAAATTTGCAGGCATGAAATAAAAAAAGTCTAAGAATCTATAACAAAAAAACTCAAACCCCATAGAAAAAAGTGGGGTTTCCTGTCAACCGATTTCAACCAAAAGCTTCGCGGCACGACTAGATGTAATGTGAAGACAAAATATCAAGTTTGGTGAAATTCGGATGAAACTTTTGACATAATATCGTTGTCATGCTAGGACATTTATTAAACCACTTTTTTGAACTCAAGGGGCTTCAAAATGTATATTTCCTGTAAAATTTCAAAAATGAACATTCGACCCGATTACAATACTTCTGAAATATTAAAAGAAAGCAATTGGAATTCAAAATGATAGAGATGGAAAATGTTTAAACATAAAATCATTTTTAAGTAAAAATGAAATCATACAAGAAAATCAATTAGACTTTTCATGTTTCTTCACAACAAGAGAAAATTCTTTAATATTTATATTTATAATAAAATAATTACAACTTCTGACAAATTTGTATATGGTAAATAGCAACAAACAGAAGCGTCAATAGTCAACTTGGCTTCCTGATGTGATACATTTTTCACCCATTTCTATGGGAATGTTTTTTTAAGCGTAATATTGCTTTGAACACGTACCAATACTGTTAGGTATTTTACTTAACTATAAATTACTATACTGCAGGGGTGGTGAATCTATCGAAGAATGAAAATTTTGTTTGTATAAAATTGAATTAGAAGACAACAATGTGTAAGTTTCAAAATATTGTATGACTTGAATTTAAAGACCTGTCTATGAATACACCGACAAAACACACAAGGCATGATGAAATCTTAACAGTTAATGCTTTAGAATTTTCACATTAGTTTATCATTAATTTGTTTACAAAGTAGAATTACCAGTAGTCAGGTAACCATTAAGTCTAAATACCTTCATAAATCAATAAGTTTTGCTACAACTTTCCTACTATCCTGGGTGTAAACTTAAGGGGGTATTCTAGTGTAGAGACCCAAATTTCTTCAAATTTTTACCACCCCTTTTTTTATAATTTGCTTATTCATATTCAGAGTGTACACAAAATTAATTTCGAAACAAAAAAAAATTTCATTGAGTTATTAGTTATTATTATTAGTTATTAGTATTTGAATTAGAGGGAAAAAAAAAGACCGTGTCCTAGTCGCCATGATATCTACCCTTGTGGTCATTTGAAAAATTAAAAAATTCTAGATTCTTGATAAGTACAATTGTCGCTATCGCATGAACCTCCAAAACTGAAAAAAATGTTTTTTTTCATAAAATGGCGGCTACTCAAAAAAAAAGGTCGATTTTTTAACTCATTTTTTAACTTTGTCGAATTTGTAAAAATATTACAAATTTAAATTTTTTATTTTTTGTTGGTTAATGCAATAGAGAGATGTTTAAAGAATATTCATGCAAAACTTCAAGTACATCGGCTGATTAGAACTTGAAATATTATGGCGACCGCATCGAAAAAAGTAGTTTCGAGAAAAACGCATTTAAAGTTTTACGTTAAGTCTCAACTGGTCCAGTTGGCACGACACTAAAACGGCTATAACTTCGGAAATAATTATATATAAACTATCGGATTATGAAAAAAATTTTTTTCGATTTTTTCAAAATCCTAGACTAGAATACCCCCTTAAAATGTATCTTTCTGTCCAGTAACAGACTATTGACATATACATTTAATTGAACATATATAAATGAAAATTACACAATAACATTTTAAAAAAAATCTGACCCATAGATGCGATAGAATCCGGTCAGTTTTTCTCAAGCACCCATCAATTTTCAGAAAACCGTTGAAAAACTTGTAGAAAATTAAAAAAATACCGCATCACTTGACACTCGCGTGATATATAGCTAATCGATAAACATTTTTTCTCCGGCACGCTTCAGTGTTCACAAAATTCCATGATCAGATACTTTATTTGAGTGGCAGCTACTTTTTCAGAGATTTGAAGGGTGCTGAAGAAAAACTGACCACAGATTCGCGATCAACTGACCATATCTTGGATCATAAGCTAAAGCTTGAACATTGGAGCATGCATGAAATATTTATTTATAAATAAGAAAATGTTCGCTACTTATTTGTATGAATTATCAATACAAATAAGAAAAATGGCTTGCCAAAGAATTTTATAATTTGTATAAAATAGAATAGTATAAAAAATATATAAAATTATAGCTAGTACCATGTTTGGAACATGTTTAAACAAAATTTCTTTAAGCCATTGTACCATTTTGTAAACCAGAATGGAAACCACCAATCTCATTGAAAATCACAAAAACCTTATATATCAAAAACATTTCTTTTCAATTGTTCGTCTCAACTAAACCCAAGGAAATCTTCACACATGTAATCACTTTGACTGTCACTACAAACTGAAACTGCTGAAGAAGTGGGTGTCGGTGGTGTATGGATATCGCCTGACGAAATGAAAAATTTTTCCATTTGGTCATCAGGAAGGAAACTCTTATTATTATCTTTTTGATCCCTCGCACATAGACGCGTTTTGTGCAATAGCAAGTTTTGATTTTTAAAGAACTCCTTAAAGTCTGGATTAGAGATTGGAGCTAATATTTGGTCCACTACTTTTCTCATCTCCATATCTTCCTGAGTCAGAACAAGATTATCATGTTCAACATCATTAACGATAATGACTTGTTTTATGTAGTCGCGATCAGTTCCTTCAGGTCGCGGAAGTGATTTCTCAAGTAGTCCTTGGGGTTCCAATTTTCTAGATGGAGATGGCATCAACTCTCCATTTAAAAACATTCGCCGGTGTGGCTGCGTATTATATTCTAATAAATAAATTAAAAAAACATTTGATAATTCAGTAGCGACTCATGTCGAAACCTTGGGGGGTGGATGTTGAAAGAGGTATGTGTTGTATAACAGTTAAACGGGTATATCAGTATTATAAATTTCGATAAGATATTAGAGATTTGAGATATAGACCAAGGTCGATAATTTTTGAAGCCAAAAAAATTATAGTTGGATGAAACCCATTGGAAAAGGAAAAGAATATAAAAAAATGAAAGGAAAAATAATTTACGGACGATCTGAGGTCGAGACGTGGAAGGGTTAGTTTTAAAGGTTATAAACGGTTTATTCGATTTCCGGAAAAACTACAACTGCTATGGAAAAACGTTAAATAGCAAAGTTGTTGTTAATAAACAGATCTACAATTTTTGTACTAAGACATTTTTCACATAACCTTAAGATTTTTGCGAAAAATTCAAATAACAAAGTTTTTGGTTTTTATCTTTTACAAAAAACTTTTCTGAGAACATTTACTAAGTAATGTTTATTTTTTACACTGTCAAAATGTAGAGATTTCAACAAACAAAAAGCCCACCGACTCTTTCAAAAAACCAGATATTTTGATGCGAGAATTTTCGATTGAAAATAAGAGTGTTTTTCGGTGTGTAAAATAAGATGATATTTTAAATATAAAAAATAACAGTATGTTTAGGATGTAAAAAAGTAAGTTTTCAACAAATTTCATGATAAAAATATACTTTTTTTTTAGAAAAGATATAAATAAAAAATCAAACACTTAGTTATTTGAATTTTTTTCATAAATTTTGAGGTTATGTGTAAAAAGTATTAGCACAAAAGTTGTAGATATTTTTATAACCTACAACTTTGCTGTTTAACTTTTTTTCATAGGACTTGTAGTTGTTCCGAAAATCGAGATAAATCATTTTATACCCTTTAAAACAACTTTCAAAGGCTTCAGTCCTAGTCTAGTAATAAAAAAATGCCTCCATATTCGCCCCACATTTCTCGTTTATTTAGCTGTTACACAGATTCGGTGAATGTGTACTGTCAGGTTTCATAACCATTGACGTTTAGTGCGATAATCAAATCAAATCAATTTGAAAAAACAAAATTCTGAATGGCTAAAATGTTCCCATGTTTAAATAAACTGAACGTAGCTTTTTGTGCATTTGAAAAGTTTTTTTTCGAGTCAAAAATCAAAAGAGTTCCCACTTGTTCGGTTAGGGCAACATAATCAAAAATTCAGTCCTAAAAGAAGCTCACCCCTTCACGGTTGATTTTGTTGAATAGTTGAAAAACTACCCTTTGACGAGCATCCCTTGTCAAATGGGAAAATGTTAAAAAACTAAAATACTCTTTGTTACTTAAACAAATAAATAAATAGTAGTCATCTAGTTTTAAGATAAGAGATTACCTGGAAAGTTTTGAAAATAGACAATTTTATAGATTACAAAGTGCTCTTTCCGAATTTCAACTTTGCCACCTCGTATATTTGTCCTTCGCGCCGCCATATTGGAAAATGGCACCTAAAACACTGTTACTTTAAAATATCTCCTTTCCGACTCATTTCACGGCAAAAACACTTCTTTGTAAAATGACATAAAAAAAAATTTCATACAATTTATACTATAACCATTTTCTTCGTAAGATCAAAAGTTTTGGCGTACGAGCGCCACAAATTTTTATACCTATACGCCAATCCGTGACAATTAATTTTAACGAATTACATTTGTCTATAATATTTTCATTGTTTCTTAGGAACAATATTAATCGAGCTTAGAGATAGAAATGCCAACAATTGGACAACTTAGGCCCAACAATTAACCATTGAACAATTGGACCTAGAGAAAAAATATTTTATTTTTAGTTAAAAAGTTACAAGAAGTAATTTTTTTTCTGTCAAATTTTACGAGTTAAATGCGAAAAATGTTACAGGGTGCCCCCCGAGGGATGGCTTTTCAACACCATATCCCATCAACCGTTGAGGTTCAAACTTGCTTCTTATTTCTGATCCCTCAAAAATCAATTTTTGTGAAAGACTAAACTTGAGTTTAGTACTATAGTGTCAAGATGGGGTATTCTAGTCAAATTTGCAGCTCCTAAAATTTCTTTAAAAAATTAAAATTCTAAATAAATTTAGCGAGATACAAAAAATATCAAAGAAGTAAATGTAATTGTAATTCATACTAATTTTCTTTTCCCATATTTTATTTTTAGTGTTCCAAACCACAAAACGGATTTAATATTACTGTAGTAGGTTATGTTTCCATACTTTCCTTCATTTTTCGTTAGATGTTGATCTTAGAGAAAAATATATGTAGAGTATGAAATATGTGGAACTTAATTTACTTTATTTTGTATATTGCATATTTTTCAGTAGAAGTAACAGTTTCTGAATTTTTTGAAAAAAACTTGAATAGCAAACCCGTCAACTTCTTAACCAACTAAACCTCACATCTTATTAGTAGGAACTTTATCTATTTTAATTAAGAAGTTTTTTTTTATTCTTTTCTGTATTTTTGTCGGTATTCCACTTTGTTAACTAAACTATGGAACGCAAAAATTATCAACAAAAACATATTTGTGTTAAGTAATACAAAAAGAAGTTTTTTGGATTCATTATTTCTGAACGACTAATGGTTTGGACATTAAAAGAGAAAAAATTACCCAAATCGAGGGTAGTTCGAAAATTAGGGGATGTTTCGCCTATTGAACAAGTAAGAATTGTTTTGATTCGTATTTCTTTGAAAATCATTTCTTTCCCTTAATTACTTCAAGGAGTGCGATAAGTAAAAGTGAAAAATCAACAGTCTCACAAAAGGAATGTTTAAGAAAAATTTTTCACGAAAGGTATTTTCCTTTTGATCTCTTAGCCAACTCATACCATGTAAAATTTCTAGAAAGCCAAAAAAAATTTACTGTCACTAAGACAGTTTACTTACTGTTCTGAACGCCCGATGCATCCTTTGCATCTTTTGCACGTGTTGTACGTTTTTGTTTTTCTATTTTACTTTTGCTTGTATTTTTCCCTTTATTCATAGTTGACTTTTTTTACTATTTTTAGTTTTTGGTGGACTAGTTGCTTTTTTACTCTTAGATTTAACTCGGTTCTTTGTCTTTGCAAAGCTCTTTGAAGGAGCATCGAAACGTCGTGGGGTATCTAAAAGTTTAAAGTTATCAAACTATGACAGTTCGATAATCTTAAGCAAACTTACTCGGAAAAGAGGCTAAGATTTTGGCCACGGCTAATTTTTGTTCTGAAAAATAATTCGATTTTCTTATGAACTTGCTTTAAAAATTAAAATAACTGAGACTGTCCAAAGGGGGTTTCTGATTTTTCAGCCCAAAAATCAAATAATTTTTAAGTGTATCCCCTTATTAACAGAATACTATGGTATTTCAAAATTTAAGTCCTGGGTTATGTAAGATTTTTGTTTAATTTTAATCGATCAATTTTTCCAATAAAAAGCGCCAAAGTAGACACGTGAAAAAATCGTTGCGATTATCACGCCCAGTTAAGTAGTTGATAAAAAAAATCAAAAAGAAAAATGTAGTTTAAGACTTTTGCCAAGTCAATTACATTTATCTTTTTGCAAAACTATGAACATGGGACGTAATTAAAAATGTTTTTTGCTTCCAAGTGACACCAATCGATTAAAGAAACAATTTTAACAAGGAATTCGATCAACTGTAAGTAATAAAACAAAACTATTTTGGCAACTGATACGCAAAGCCTCGAAGATCCAATATTTTTTATTTGTTTTTTTTTTATATATAAGTTATACTGTAAATATCTCATAAACATTATATCGCGAATATTTTATCAAAAATGAGTGGTTTGTATTAAAAAACAAAACCGCCATTTCATGTAACAGCTAAAATTGCCTTGTCTTGAATCAAATTCCTTGAAAACTGCTTCTTCATCAAACGTCTAGTCAAAAGCCAAAAAACATAGAAAAGCTCCAGCATATTTTTGACGGTTATAATAAAAATTCAAAAAACTATTAAACTGATTTAAGGTGTGAAAAAAAAAACAGAAACCCCTCTGAGTATAACAGTTGCAAAATAGAGTATACTTACTATCGGATTTATTTCCACTTTAATGGTCACTTTTCCTGTTTGGATTTAACAAATTAACTATTAATCGCACTACAACAAAAATTAGCTTGAAGATATATGTTTATCAAACGTATAATATGATAAACCCACCTCCAGTTTGAGCAGCCAATTGTAAATGCTACCACAGAATTAAGTTGTGTTCTAAAATTTTAACTTCCAATTAATTCTTCTGTGTTATTCACTGACAAAATTTAGGGTTTTAAAACCAACGGTAATAATTTAAACATTAAAATATACCATGAAATGGTACAATACTTAAAGCTCTTATATGTGGGGCTTTCAACAAAAAACGAAAGTTGTTTGTCGAAAGCATGTCAAATATATCAAAGTCCCTTATTTTAAAATTCAAATCAAATTCAAATAAAAAAATTGCTATAAGAAAAAAAAATCAAAACGCTGTCAAGTTTATTCAAAACATTTACCTTTGTTGTCACTTCATGAAATGATGAAATTTCCTGGAAAAAAAACCTGAAAATACCATCTTTACCAGAACCCAGTGGCAGCTCGTTTATGGAGACCAAGAAGCCTCTTCCAGTAGTCGTTCTTATTTATAAATACATACTGTAATTTGTACCATACATGGTGATACAATATAACTGTAACCAACTGTTCGATTCCGTATATTTGTGACCGAAAATCTCAAGAAGTTATAAATGAGTTTGAATATTTTCTTTTTGTTTTGTTTGCCTCATTTCCCAAAGAGTGTATTAAAAGAAATTGGGAAAAAATTAAAAAACCAGATGCAAAACCGAAAAATTTGATATAGCTATCTTCGTACAATTCTGAACAACATTGTATTACTAACAATAGAGCACTTTCAAATGTAAAACTGTTATTATTTTCGTGCTACTGTGAAAAACTGTACTTAAATTACCATTCATCGTTAGTACTTTTATCATTTTCTAATTTATATCAGTAATAATCAATTTTTTTTTGTTTTCTCGTTTTTAAAGCTCAAAAAAATCGTTTAGCTCGAAAGAAATCACGGTACTATAGAATATATCTTAACATATTCAAGTTCACAATATCAGTGTGAAAAATTTATAAACGTGGATATTAAAACTGAAAATTTAAACAATTTCTATCGAAAGGAAAAACATCTGCTGCGAGGCGTCACATACTTTCTTTAACGTTCTTATATGAATCTCGCTGTTGGTTGAAAAAATTTAAATAAAACCCACGATTGGATTAAAAAATTATCCATTAAAAATATTTAAATATCTTTATAAAAAGAACTTTATGTTTGCAGCTTATTTTATGTTTTCAAACGAAATCCCATCCTTAACCCATGAAACTCCTTAATTTGAATTTTTGCAGGAAAAAGTTTCAAATAAAAAGTGTAGGCATTAATGAGTTTAAGAACTAAGAACTAAAGTTTAAAGAAAATCGTTGGAGCCATTTTCGAAAAAATTTAAAAGGGCTCAAAAGCCCATAGAATAAAGTTACACTTTCGACCAATTGATTTCAACCAAAAGCTTTGGGATAGAGCTAGATGAAATATGAAGGCAAAATTCTAAGTTGAGTGAAATTCGGATAAAGCTTTCGATACGATATCACTGTCACACACTGACAAACATTTTTCTAAAAGTCACTTATTTCGTTTCAGGTAACCTCAAAACGTGTAATTCCGGTGAAAACCCGAGATCGAAAACTCGACTCGATTACAATACTTCCTTTACTATATAGTAGTAAAAGAAAATATTATGTATGTAGCCTTTATGTATATACGAATTCCCACCCTTAACCCCAGAATTCTTCTTATTTGAATTTTCCTAGGAAAAAGTTTTAATTAAAAGTGCAAGGCATTAATGAGTCTTAGAACTATAGTAAGTTTAAAGAAAATCGTTGGAGCTGTTTCAAAAAAAATTTTAAAATATCAAAAACTACTAGAATAAAGTGGAGCTTTCGGTTAACCGATTGAAACTAAAATCTTCGCGGTACAACTAGATATAATGTGAAAGCATACTTTCATTTTGATGACATTCGGATAAAGCTTTTGATACGATATGGCTATCCCACACATACTTGTTTCTAGAAACCACTTTTTTAAACACAGGGAACTTCAAAACATGCATTTCAGATGAAAGCTCCAATTCAAAAATTCAACCCAGTTACAGTACTTCATTTATATAGTAGTAAAATAAAGTAAAATATAACATTGAAAACAATAGAACAAATAAAAATTTAAAATGTTCACAATGAAAAATACTTTAAAATACTTTCTGGCTTTGTAATATTTAAATTGATTATAAAATACGCGTTTTTAATTGGTTACAGTTAAATTGTCTCGCCCTGCAAAGTACTTAAATGCGAAAGAAATTTTGTACTTTTTTATACTATTTAATATTGATAATATTAGCTTTGTTTGCGGGTCTCATTCTGAACCAAATACGAATCAGTTCAAGACAGATTAAGACTATCGCCTAGTGCATACACGGTTATGAACTGATTCAGAATTATTTTTAGCGAACGACTTCAAAATTAACCGAGAACGAACGTTGGATAACGTTGACAGCAGACGTGGACTTAATCACAATCTTTCAAACTGCGTATGAGTAAGAGAATCTAATTTTTCGTCCTAAAAAAAACAAGAATCATTTATCAATTCTAAATCCTATATCGTCAGCACATATAGCCTCAGTAGCTGAGCGCTTTTATTTAAATAAAAAAAAATCTTAATCGATAACGAACAAAATTGGCATAAAGTGCGAACGCTCTTTTTAAGAATGCGCGTCCCTAAACTGGTTCAGAATCGTACCCACGAACGAAGCTATGTAAGTGGAAGAAAAAAATAGAACTCCTAAAAAGTTTTTATCGAATAAAAATGAATCATTGATCAAAATGAAACAAAATGATTTAAGATAACATTTCAAAACCGGATCTTATGAAGCTTTAAACAAACATTGGTGGAAAATAAATCTTCAACAATTGAAATTTCATCACTTCTTCAATGATGTTTATTTTAATTGTAATATACTTGGACTCGATTGAATCATGTTGTTGATAAAATTGGTTTTACTTTTTTTTTAATAATATTTTCAGTAGACAATACCATTTATGGCCACCTGTTTAAACTTGCTCGTTGCTTAATTATAAACAACTCATGAAAGTAATTGTCACTTAATATAAAACAGTTTATTCGTTATCAAATGAATCAAATCACTTGAAAATTGTTTTGCTCATTACGAAATAGGCCTACTTTAGGTAAAAATTAACTTTATCCACCATTTTTCCTGTGTAAGAAATATTACAAGATTTTTTTTCGCAGTCAGAAAAATCAAATTACTTAAAATTTGCGTTTTTATAGAGTGACCCAAAAGTAACTAGACTATTTGGAATGCTAATAAGTTTTTAAAATTAATAAATTTTATTTTTTAAATTTCAGATTATTTAAACGAAATCCTTGTAAATTAAATATGGAGAAATTCACTACCAAACAAGAGCTTATGCAATTTGCGATTTTAGGGTACAGAAAATCCAAGAATAGGCCAACAACGTTGTCTACATCCTGTAAAAGTAACGGTTTGGTGTGATGTACATGCAAAAAGAGTTCTTGAAAAATGTCATTGAAGATGATGCAGAAAACACACTAACTGTCAATAGTGAAAGAAATCGAGAAATGCTAGATAATTTCGTGCGTCCTACGGTCGAGGGCACACCAGAGGTATGGTGTGTCCAGAGGGGGCAGAATGCCAACTCATGAAACAACATTCACCCAAAGCATTTGACAAAAACCCCTTAAAAACTTCTAAATTTAAAGTACAAATGGTACAAACCCCTAAAGTTATCTATTAATAAATATACGCAATAAGAACTTAGCTTACTTTATACTTTGCTTTATCTTTAATAATACTGTTAGTTTAACGTTAAATGCTTAATCATTATTTTTAGTAGTTTCCGGAATGTTCTGACAGTTGAAAACTCTCTAAAAATATTTTTTTTTAATTTTGGTTGGAATACTATGTAATTCTCTAAAAGAAGTGTATAACATTTTATCCCTAAAAATATCCTCAAAAAAATTTACCCCCCAAAAAACGATCCCTACAAATTTGTTTTTCCTAAATTTAGGGGAAAATCCCCGGAGTTGGAATCACTGTATGGTGACAAGATTGTGCTACTACCTATACATCTCGCCAATCACGCTTAGTTACGCTCACCTGACTAAACAGCTCCAGACTTCTTTCTATGGGGGTATTTAAAAGGTAGAGTAAACCATAATAAGCCTAGAATTATTCAGCAATTGAAGGCAATATGATAAAATTGAAAACATAAACCAAAAAATAATACGACAGATGATGGTTCAACCCCTAGAAAAAGCGCGTCAGTGTGAAGAGCAAAATAGTAGATATTTAGGGGATGTTATTTTCAAAATTGAATAAAATGTACTTTCAAGAAGTGTGTTTTCTGTTTGTGAAATTATAAATGTGAATTGAGATAAAATTAAAAGTTAATTTTATTCTTTTATTGGTCTAGTGACTTTTGGGCCATTCTCAGTTAAGGAAAAAGCCTGATTTACATTTAACAAATTTTGTCGGTACCACTTATTGGCGCAGTAAGAAGAGCAATTGATCTTTCCGTTTTATGCGTCAAGTGGTACTGGGTTTGATCCCTGTTGAATCATCGACTTATGATCCTAGACCTAAGATATAGATTGACCAACAAAAATCCTCTTTTACCCTGCTTAAACACCCTGCTTTGACCTTACTCACAAAAATAAAAATTATAACAAAATGAAAAACCGACTTCAAAATAAATAAAAAATCTTAAACAAGAAATGCACAAAAAAATAATAAAATAATTGCATATTGTTGCAGTGTTTACAACTTCCAAATGATTTGGATTATATAATGTACAACTATTTATATTTTTGGATTTGGTGTCAGCCAAGGAAATACGACTATTTTATAATAATAAAAAAACAAAAATATCTTATGAAATGTATTTTTCAAATGAACTTTTATACAATATACTAGTACTGCGACAATATCTAGCAACCTTTAAACTACAATATACCAATAACTAGATAAACTTTTTTACAAATGAACATTAATATTTATTTCCTTAACTGACACCAACTACAAAATAAACAATAGTTATAGTTATAAACTAGCTGATACCCGCCCGCTTCCCTGATCGAATCTAAATTAATCTGATTGAATAATAGAAACCTTTACACAAAATAAGAAATTCAGATATTTTAACAAAAAAAGATAATTAGATATTTCTAGACCTTTGTTTTATAAAAAGTTTATGAAAATCGGTTAAACTACTTTTCCAGGAATAGATATAAGCTATCTTATATATGTAGTAGGGGCTTTAGGTTTTTTTGAATATTATCTAATATCTATACTTGTGTTCCTTTAAGACTTGAAAATCTTTTACACCAAATGTCATATGAAATAATTTATTCATTTTCGTAGAATCGATTAGAAGCTATCATTTAGGAAGCGTACCTTTTTTAGGATAAATAATATTCAATGTGTTATCTTAAGATCTGAGGTATTAGATTAGGTTGCCTTAGGCTCACTGTTCTAGGAAATAGTATCTATTATTTTAAGTCCATTATATCTTATCGGCAAGTCTGCTATTTCCCGGGCTCCAAGATTAGACAACGGATCCTTATAGATCTTGCTAAAATGGTCACATCTTACTTGGTATTTTCTCTTGAAAAATCAGTTGGGCTCTTCCTAACAGCGTCACCTCCCTTAAAATTAGTCTACTAACTTCTAATCGGAATCACTTAAGTCGAACTGTCTGTTTTGGTTATTTATTCTTACGGGTGTCATTTTGGAACTAAGATATTTCTTTTTATAAATAAAATCATATTATCTGCAGGAGATTTCCTTCCCCTTCCTCGATAATTCGAATGTTTACTCAGCCAAACTATAGAAAAGATATTAACTATCTATAAATTAACTATGCATTTATGGTTTCTAAGAATTGAACCTATCGCTATAGGTATTTCTATGATCATTATAATTTTCAAAGTTGCAAATATTAAGTTTAAGAATAACAAATTTCATAGCTTAAAATCGTGTCGTCTTTACAATATGATATATATATGTACATTGTATCACAACTGCCTGCCGATGTATGTTTTTTGTTTCGCAGTTTTTATAGTTTTTATTTTTTTGCTCAGAAAATCAACATTTTTTCGGAATAAAAAATATTTTATAGCACTTTTTGTAATATTTACAAGTAGTAATAGTAGTTTATAATGTAAGTTGGAATATTTAATAACTTTTTGTGAAAATTTTATTGAAATCGGTTTAGTCGTTTTTAAGTTTACCCTGGACAAACATCTTTTTTTTAGGGTAAAAGTCGGTGAAAATGGCATTTATTTTATAGTATAAACATATATAAACATATGAAAATGTAGGCAATAAAGAGTAGGTATTCAACAAAACACCTTACATTTTTAGATAAGATAAAAATCTCAGCTGTGAAAAATAATTTCGTTTATGTTCCCTCGCGCAGGTGACACGTAACGTTTTTATTATATATGTAGGTATTCAAAGAGCATACATTTTCAATCTTATTATAGGTATAGATTAAATAATTTGGATTTTAGATTTTATATCATCCTAATAATGTGTAAGTTGTAGACACTGCAAAGATACGCAATAATTTTTAAATTTTAGAGCATTTTTTGTTTAAGGTTTTGTATTTATTTTGAAGCCGGTTTTTCATTTTCTTACAATTTTCATTTATTTATTCGATTTTTAGTGATCTGAAGTTTGATAACTGATTTTATTTCTTTGAATATGGGTTAATCTACGCGCTTCTCATATGAGGCAGCGCCGTTTAAATGTTGAAAGTTACTACTTCATCCCCTTTTGCTCTTAAGGGTTGACATTTTTTGCTTTTAAATGTAATGAAAGAAACTCAGAATATTACTCTTTCTAATGGAAAAAAATAATCAGAATCCGATGATTCAGTTAAACGTCACTATTTCATCCCCTATTTTCATCCGTAGAGGGTCAATTATTTTTCTTCAAATTGAAATGTGAACGATTTAGAGGTATAATGTACGTAATAAAAAAAAATATCGAAATAGACAGGTAAAAGTTAAAATTTCATCCCTTGTTTTTCAATCCTTTGGAAGTGAAAGTTTTCCTTAAAATTAATATGAGAAGTACTAGCTTTCATATCAAAAAAGAATAATTAAAATCGGTTCATCGAGTCGAAAATTTTGAGGTAACATAAATAAAAAATACAATCGAATTGGAAACCTCTTCCTTTTTTGAGGTAAGTTAAAAATTACAGTTCGTTAAAAATTGGTCATTAATTATTACATAATTTATGTAATGTGATATTTTTTTAGGTTCTGATTTTTTTAAATTAATTCGTTCACTTTTACACGGCCCACGTCATGATTGGAAATTTTTATTTGGCCCACTCACTAAAGAAGTTGCCCACCTCTGCTTTAGATATTAAAGCGACTTAAAGCACCCTCAAAAAAAATAAGCCGACGTCTTTTCAAGGTACAATTTAAAGATACGATGTACGTAATAAAAAAAATTATCGAAATCGGGTTAGCAAGGAAAAATTTATTGTTTCATCCACTATTTTTAACTCCTTATGACTAGAGTTTTTTTTATAAGAAATGGATATGAGATTAATTTAAAATTACGTTCTATCAAAATAAAAAAAAATAAAAAAATAATAATCATCGAGCTACCCAATAAGAAGTTAATTTCCTTCAAATTAAAAGAGTACCCCACGGGAGGTACCAGCTTTCGAATAAAAAAAAAATCATCAAAATCAGAGCACCCAGTCGAAAATTCTAAGGTAACAAACATAAAAAATACAGTCGAATTGAGAACGTCTTCCTTTTTTTGAAGTTGGTTAAATTTCAAGAAATATGAGAAAAAATTATTTAGAGATCAAAAGAATCAATTTATTTAAAAATTTTTACGTAAATCAAGAAATAAACCTTATTGAGGATAAAACTATCTTTATCTTCCTTTATAAGGTGCAAAAAATATTACAAGCAAAGTTATTTGGCGACCAAAAGAAGCAAGCAACTTTAAAAGTTTTGTGTAAGTAACGAAATAAGCCTGGTTTTGAATAATGCTAACTTTACCCGCCTTTTTTTCTGGGTTAAAATGAAGAGACAGGAAACATTTTTGGGTGATCAAATCAATTAGCTTGAGAATCAATTAACTGAAAACAATTAAAATGTTTGTGTACGTCAGGAAATAAGTCTTATTATGGATAAAACTAACGTTATCCACCCCTTTTCTGGGTAAAGTGTAAGAAATATTACAAGAAAAAATTTTTCCGCAATAAAAAAATAAATTTTTAATAGTTATTTGAGCTTTTCTCGCTAAAGATATCGTTTTTAACATTTAATTGAAACGTTAACATTTTACCAACAAATTATTTTTATTAAGATCGTCTCAAAATTCAATTTCCTATCAAAATCAAGTATAAATGATTAATTTTTTATGTTGAGGGTCATTCAGAAAAACATTACCGGAAACACATTTTGTAAAAATCCTGAAATAAACATTCCATATATAGTGAGACTGTAACTGTGGAAGTTTATGAGAGTTTATGTGTATTTAAAATGGACTTTTAAGTCAATACTATTAAGAAAATGATGACCGAAAACTTCTTGATACAAGAATCTGAATAAATTTTTTTCTGATATATGCTATAATATTTAGAAATGTTCGACCTAACTTTTAGAATAAATACCTTTTATACTCCCATAAACGGGTTAGGAGTTGGTCGTTGGAGCACAACATTTCACAAGCGATTTGTAACTAAACTAAAAGTTCTATAGTTAATGCGTTGAACTTTCACCGATAAGAAAAAAAATTTGATTGTTGCAAAGAGTGAAAAATTTACGTTTGCTTAGTTAACGACTTAAAATGATAAATGCCACTTTTAAGATGAAATGAAATTGAGGTACCGAATGCTGTGATCGACTTATCCGAATATGAGCTGGATATCAACTGATAATGGCTTATCGCCTTACACCCTACATCTTTGGCACATTCGCACGGCTGAAACAATCAAACTTTTTCTTGATTGTGTAATTTTTTTTTCATTTCACTTGAAATGACCTCACAAGAGAAATATTAATACGATCATTATTATCAAGGCAACGACAGGAAACTGTTTTAATGAAATCGTACACGGGTTGAGAGAGGGAATTAGTGGAATTTAGATGTCCACAACTCGAACGTTTTACCAAAGTCGAAATTGATGTAGCGGTGTAATTAAAAAGATTAGCGATCATAATTCGGGACACTTGGTGATTTGACTATTATCGATAAAATTTTCCATGAGACAATATCATAAAATTAAAAGTGAATATTTTCGGTTGTATTTGGTAAATTATTCTTACTATAAAAATCTTATGTAAACGATTACAAAAAAAAAAAATGTTGACCCACCCAACCCTGGAAATTTGTTTTTTTTTTTTTGAGTTTCAGGTAAGCATTCAATCCTTTACTTGATTTTCAAGCTACTTTACTGAAATTTAATTTTAAAACAAATCGGATTCAAGTCAAATAATAATATTTTAAAACTAAGTCAAGCATACAGATAACTCGTCAAGCTTAATTCGTTACACAAAATATGCAACTACTTGACTTGATGAGTCCCTAGTTTCAAGAATTTGTTTAATTTCCATCGTTAATGCTATTAATCAAATGATTTTATTCAAAAATTTGCTAAACCCTTTACGGCTAACATTAATGACAGTGGTTTTTATTTTTTTAATGACGTTTCTATAGAATTGAATACGACCCTCTAAAGATTTTCATTAGGCCCCTCAAAAATTTCCAGTTTCTGGGGGTATATATTTCATATTATGAAATATATTTAGTCATAAAAATTGTAGGATTCAATCGAATAGTTTTCAAGTATAATTTTAAAATCCCAAAATTATGAGCTGCGTAAAATTTGCAGTATATTCATATGAAATTTAGCGATGTAAAACCAATTTCATCAACACGTTGAATGGAGTTTACTTCAAAGATAGTTTGATATAAGGACCTTTTTTATAAACACCTTAATGTTCAATTTGTTTCATTTTTAAGCACGGTTAATACGAAATATCTAAGTGTACAATTTTTTAAAAAAAAGATTAAAAAAAAAATATTCTAAGCTTAATCGCAAAAAAAATCGAAAAAAATTTAACTGTTGATATCATCTAAAACAGTGGTCGGAAAACTTTTTTTGTCACTACCCCAAAATATTTTTGCGTTAGTCGATATTACCTCAATCATTTTGAAAAGGAGACAAACAACATAAATTTAAATTATTTATTGAATTAATTTACCCGAAAAAATTTGCATGGAGGTAGTTAAAATGTAATAGACAAACAAAATAAAATTCTCTTATTGGAACAAACAAAAATTAATTGAAAACGTTTCCCCTTCGGATTTAAGATAAATGATCTTGCTTCATGTTTGATACAATAATTTCAAAATTGGGATTTTTTGGTCTAAGAACAATTTTAATAAAGTCTTCGAAAATGCTAACACGTTCACAAAATAGTTTTGCTACTCCCAAAAATTTCATTTTTACCCCATTTGGGGTAATTTACCTCGGTTTCCCGACCACTGATCTAAAATGAGCAATAATATTAAAGGGGGGACTTAAGATTTCGAAGGATTAATTAATTAAAGAAATGTAATATTAAATTGAAATCAGAAGAATATACCATTAAAAAAATTACTTACATTGGATGATGCATTTTAATGCATATAAAAGTTGAGCTTTTAAAAATACAAACAAATTCATGCACAAAAAGCTTGCATATTGAACAACAAATGAGGGGGAATATTTGATTACTAAAATGACTTGGGATAAAAATTTCAAACTTATAAACGTAATAAAAAATCTAGATATATAGATACATAAATTGATTTACAAGTTACTCGACTCAAACTCGAGCAAAAAACAAAATTAAAATGTCAAGTCAGGCCAAACGCTAAATTTTCAAATAATTTCATATCAAAATAACTAAAGGTATCACAAAATTTAGGTTGCTTTCTAATTTAAGACAAACTAATCTAGGATCTTTTGTGAAATGGTTGATTGAAAAACTGTTATCTAATCCTGTAAATATAAGATAAAAAAATGCCTAACCCCTAATTTAACTTTATTTTCAAAGTCGAGATTGGTTTGGTAATAAGTTCAATATGCACAAGTGTAAAGCGGAAAGTGTCATAAAAATCCTACCTTAATCTGCAAATTGAACCGCTTTCACAATCTGAAAGAAAAAAAAATTAAAAATCCAATTCATTTAAAATTGATAAAAATTAAAAAGTATTTATTAAATCGTGTGTATTCGTTACCGAGTTACAAACACATTGTTTGACTCGCAACAATAAAACGTTACTTTTGTAAAACTTTCGTTACAGGATTCGTTACACGAACGTAACATACGTGTATTAAAACGATTTGACAAAAATTATTCAACTTGGTTAAAAGCTTAAACATTCACTACTTGATTTAATGTCCAAGCTGCTTGTCTTGATTTTCAAGTTACTTGTTTCAAAATTAATTTGAAATCAAGTTAAGCTCAAATCAAAATATCAAAAATCAAATTTTAAGTATTTTCAAGTTATGTATTATATTAAGCATATATTTCCAACTACTTGGCTTGATGAATATAAACGTTAGAAAATCTGAGGTGAGTATCGTTGAAAATAAAAATAAAAGTTAAATAAAAAAAAAAAAGACTCTAAATTATTAACTGATGAAAATAAAAATTTTTATAAGATACTTACATGCCGATGCCAATTCTATCAAGATATCACCCATAAGTTCATTCCATCACATGTAATTTATCAAGTTCATTTAGACGAAAAAAAATTTTTAACACTCAACACAAATCATTTAAAATAACACACAAATTATTTTGTTACACAAGTTATTATGTTTTAACAAACCGAATAAAATTCAAAGAAACGAAATAAATGTTTATTTAAATGTCTTTCAATGTCAGTATCTATCGCGTAGTTGATACTCCGAAAAACGTTAACTTCAATACTAGGTAGAGCGATGGTAACTGGGAATATGACGTCATAATTTGATAACAAATTAAAGAGAACCGAAGCAACAAAAACAAATTGAAATATGAAAATAAATTTTTAACAAAACTTTTTATAAAAGCTTTCTCCAAGAAAGGCCAGTAAAATATGTCTAATGTAAGTTGAATAAGACTATAATACTTAAATAATTGAAAAATAACCAGTATTAGAATTTCTTACTTACAATATGTCACAACTCGATAATACAAACAAAGTTATCCCCAGAATCTAATTTAAGTTAACTAAATGAAACGTAAAATTTCTTTTGAAAATTTAAAATGAGACATAAATCACCAAACGTAACGAAAAATTAATTTCCAATATTAAAAAATAAATCAAAAGTCTTTAACACAATTTTTTTCGAAAGCCCAGTAACACTTTTTCTAAGAGTTAAGATTAAAGCCGGTTAAATAAAATAAAATATTACGTAATTTGTGAGAGGCACCAATTTAAATGTCTACCATACAAACGTTGAACATATGACTGGGCAGAAAGTACTGGGCAAGGGGACAGGTGATATGCCACGATACATGAATGAGGATTGGAGGGGTAATCAAACCAATTCTATCGTTACAATCACGAACAATTAACACCAAATATGCACAAATTAATCGAAAATTGTATTCTTGGGTTTCGACATTTTCTTTTTCAAAAATCTAAACAACTGATTCCAATAAAATAATTCAAGTGAAATTTAAATGTGATCACTCCAAGTTAGACACAAATTTTACCAAAAAAGAATATCTGAGCAAAGATAACGACTATGAGAATTCTTACTTACAATAAGGCACACCTCGATAATACTATAAAAATTTCCCCAGTAGCAAATTTAAACTAACTAACTAACTAATGAAAGTTTGATTTTTTCTAGATCATCTGAGACATGAATCTCCAAAAGTAATCACTAACAAGTCACCGTAAAAACCAATTTTTTTTTCAAAATCCAAAAAAAAAAATTGAAATAGCTTTGATACAATTTGATTTTCGAAAGCACAGAACACTTTACTACAAGAGTTTTGATCAAAACAGATGAAATTAATAAATGATCATGTAATTTTTAAGAACCGCTAATAAAAATATTGACCGCACAAACGATGGACTTCAAATAACTAGGCACGTTGTACTGGGCAAGTCGACTGGGGATACTTTGCAATATAGTAACGGGGATTAAAGGGGAAATCAAGCCAAAGGCAGCGACGAAGGCAGCGCCAAACGTCGAACAATTAACACAACTTAGGTATGCATAAATTTATAAAATTTTGTTTTTTTGGAAATCGACGTTACCGCTACAATAACAGTTATTCACTTAAATAACAGATAATTCAAAACAGCTTTTTTTTTCACATTTTTTAACACATTTTTTTCGAAAGCACACTAGCAAATTAAAAAGTTTTGAGCAAAACCGATAAAATCAATAAATGGTTATGTAAATTATTGGAGAACCAACAATGAACATGTCTACCGCACAAACGATGAACTTCGAATGACTGAGCACGTAGAACTGGGCAAGATGACTGGGGATATGCTGCGATATAGAAACGGGGATTAGAGGGGAAATCGACCCAATCACAGCATTAAGACCACGAAAAAATAAACACAACTTCGGTATACCGCTACATTTCTACCACACACGATAAACTTTGACTGACTTGGCAAAAATTACGGGGTCTGGGGAAAGAGACGCTGAAACATGATATGAGGTTATATGGAGACGGGGATCTTAAGAGGCATATTTTGACTAAACTAAAATAAACAAATAATTATTTAATTTCTAAGAACCACTAGTTTTGAATGACTTGGCAAAAATTACTGGTTAAATAAATAGCGACTGGGTGTTTGCTACTGTGTAGGAACGGGGCTGGGGAGTGAGGTGATAAAAGCACTTTCATCGCAAAAACAACAAACAGTTAACACCAATTGCGCACAAAATCAATAGTTGTTCAAAAATCTACTTTTTCGTTTTTGAAAACCAAAAAAAACGATTTGTTTAAAATAATGCAACTGAAATCTAAATTTAATCGCTCCCAGTTGGTAAAATGGCTGTTGTGCATAGGCATTAAAATGTAAATTAATTTACTGAAATTTTGATTTTCTCTTGACCATCTGAGATATGAAATGCTTCAAATTTATTTTCAAAATTAAAACAAATTCGGAAGAGCCTTTACACATTTTTTACGAAAGCACTGTAGCACATCACTACATGAGTTTTGCGCAAAAACGATAAAATCAATAAATGGTAATGTAAATTATTGGAGAACCACCAATGAACATGTCTACCGCACAAACGATGAACTTCGAATGACTGAGCACGTAGAACTGGGCAAGATGACTGAGGATATGCTGCGATATAAAAACGTGGATTATAGGAGAAATCGAACCAATCACAGCATTAAGACCATGAAAAAATAAACACAACTATATACCGTATACCAATATACCTATATACCAACTGTATACCGCTACATTTCTACCACACACGATAAACTTTGACTGACTTGGCAAAAATTACGGGGTCTGGGGAAAGAAACGCTGAAACATGATATGAGGTGATATGGAGACGGGGATCTTAAGAGGCATATTTTGACTAAACTAAAATGAACAAATAATTATTTAATTTCTAAGAACCACTAATTTTGAATGACTTGGCAAAAATTACTGGTTAAATAAATAGCGACTGGGTGTTTGCTACTGTGTAGGAACGCGGCTGGGGAGTGAGGTGATAAAAGCACTTTCATCGTTAAAACAACAAACAATTAACACCAATTGCGCACAAAATCAATAGTTGTTTGAAAATTTACATTTTCGTTTTTGAAAACCAAGAAAAAAACCGATTCGTTTAAAATAATGCAACTGAAATCTAAATTTAATCGCCCCCAGTTGGTAAAATGGCTATTGTGCATATGTATTAAAATGTCTTGCATAGAAATTGTACCTAATTGATGTTCACAATGTTCACAAACGATGACCCTCAATTGATTGGGCACGTAATACTGGGCAAGGCTACGAGGAATACGCCAGGACATAGGAACAGGGGTTTGTAGGGAAATGAAAGCACTTCCTGTGTTAAAATAACCAACAATAAACAGAATATGCAAAAATTTATCAAATATTGTGTTTTTTTTAGAAATCGGCAATACCTTTTTTGAAAAGCCATTTATTCGTATGAAATAATGCAAGTAAAATTTAAACGTGACCCTTTCTAGGATAAGAAAGATAGGAAATATGACGTGCACAGAAAATCTGGGGAAACAAACACTGATACAAGATATGAGGTGATAAGCGACGGGGATGTTAAGAGGCATATGCTGACTCCACTTAACAAAGCGGTTGCGTATTTCGAATAGCGACAGTAAAGTTGACCTTGAAAAAAGTTCAAGCAAATTTCCACTGAGTATTTGAGTATTTCTTCATGAGAACTTACAAACAATTTAAAATCAAATGAACAGAGATCTAATGAAAGAATTTTTCACTAGTAAATTTTTTTAGTGAAATACATTTTAAGGTGGTCCCTAATATACCTTTACTTAATTACCGATTTTTTAGAAATTAACAAAAATATCAATAATATCGTTAAAAATCCTGAATTTTAGGGGGTCGCGGATAATTCTGAATTGAGATATTAATAAAAGAAATAATTCCACAGAAAGTATCCCTTTAATGATCACATCAACAACGTACATATTATTTGGATACCTTAATAAATTAACCAAATTGTTGATTGTTTGTTTGGCACCCACTCAAAAATGGTTAAATGCATGTGATAAGTGATTAAGGGGATATTCTTGCGTAGAAGTTTGAAAAAATCAGTTAAGATAAATCAAAACACTGACGATTTATTCATTTTCAAAGAATTTTTTCGAGACGATAACCAACACAAATAATATAAGATGACCATGCAAAGCCAAATCTTTGTTTTTTTTTTTAGTTAAAATAAACATTACATCACATTCAATATTCACACTTGATATAATATTATTATAGAATTTTTTAGAAAAATAAACTCTTTGGATATATCGATATCAATAGATCTCACCCCTTAAACATTACGTAATCAATCGTTAGATGGTCGATGAAATGCGATCCAATTATGAAATGATTTGCTATGATTATTTATTTTTGTCCAAATAAAGAGCGGAAATCTAATAGCCAAAAATTTCTGCTGAGTAAACAAGAACTTATTCTACAAAAATTTCCAGTAAAAAATATTTTCAAGATGAAAATGTTAAAAAAAACGATCAAGTGTGAGTGAAACTCACAGTAGAAGGGTTTTGTACTACGATTGGACTATGTACAATAAATTTTTACTGAAACCACTACCCAGGCAGTAAGCCTTGCAACAGGTGGGGTAGAAAAGATTTTTAAATATTTTATATATTTAGAGTAGGTCCTGCTGATAAATCCAATTTTTCAATCTCGGGTGAAATGGTCCAGGTATTATAGACGACACTTTTTGGTTATTAACGATGTATTTATTTCAAAGTACGTTATACGTATTATACAGATATACAGATAATGATCTACCTGATCATTGATACTGACGATTGAGACCTTTTATATTAATTAATCAGGCTACATATAATGTGGAAGGGGGACATCAGTGTTTCCACATTAATTATCCCAAAGTAGATTCAGCATAATTATCGATTGATTGAGAACGCTGATGGTGCATATTTAATGAAACCAGCAAATTTACGAATTATGAAATTTGCCGCAATTCGTTAATTGGCTCATCTCATGGGGGTGGGCCGCGGGCGCCGCCATCATGGTTTATATGTGAAAGAAAATAGTTTCGTAGCATTATCTCTGCAACGGTTCACTTTATAACAAAATATGAAGTAAGCAAAAATAAAGAAGACATAATTTCCTACATTTTACTTCTCAACACTTTTTTTATACGTCTGATATATTCAGAGTTACAGGGTCATAAGGAAGAAAATTTAAAAAAAAATGTCAAACATGCCATTTTTTCAAACATGCCAACTCTTCAATTCCCATGTTAATGTTTTTGAAAATTTTAATTTCTTTTTTTAGTCTAATAGTGAAAAAACATATAATTAGCACAAAAAATATATTTAAAGTATTAGAACTACCCCCATTTTTTTGTGTGCGTACCTATATGTAAGGCTGAATTGTTCTCAAGAATTTTTTCTTTCTATCTGTAAATGTTAAACTACAGTTTTATTATTTATAGGAATTATAGTATTTATTTACTCAGAACAAATTTACAATGATAGGAAATGATAAACGTTTATTTATTGTGGAATAAATACCAACACTTTACGTGCAAACTGATATTACACTTAGCTTACATTTTTCTTGTTCGTTGGTGACAATATCCACATCCACAATATCCTCGCTGGGAACAGTCGATTTCCGAGTGATCATCCGTACTTCCTGCATTCCTCACCACAGCAGGCACTCTCATTTGCACAGATGCACCACAGATAGAATTACGGGTTCGAGGTTTACCATACTTGTGCAAGTAGGTAGTAGTCAAATATCCTCGGAAATCATAGTTAGTCCAGTTGTGTTCTTTTGATCAGCCATGCATTTTGGCAAACTGCGTCTATTTTTCTTTCCGTGAAGACCAACCCTCATAGAGTTAACATTTTCAGCAAAACGGTTAAATCCACCCATATAGGTACTTATTGTACATCTTTATAACAGCTGGGAAATCAGCTGGAATTTTTTATCGTTTTTTTACTTACAAAGCCAATCCGATCCACGTTTACAATAGCATCTAGTCCATGAAAATTGGATGCAATAGTGACGATGCTGATGATTTTTATCTTTAAATTTTGTCATTTTTGACCTCTGCATGACATAATTTTTCCCGAGTTATTTTCTACAATAAGGACATACCCAACGCGATTCGATGTCTAATTTTATTGGAGTTAGCTTCTTCATCTATTTTTAAGACGAATGTGACTTACCTTGAGGGAAAATTAAAGTTAAGGATATCTTACGATAAGATGGTAAAACTGTGTATATATGTAAAAGAGACAATAAGGGTAACCAAAAGAGTCAAAATTATTGTGAGTTAAATTTGACAATCGCTTTGTTCACATTCTAAAAATTAATTGTGCCTTTTGAATTAAGTTCTAATAAAACTTTTCCTCACTTTATTCTATTTTAAAAGCATTCTGGAAAGGGGAAAATAAATTCCCCAGTCTATCAATATGCAAGCTCTTAACACTTCCATGTCCCATTAAAAACCTAAATCAAGAAGTCAATAAATTTGGTAAAATACAAATAACTCATTTACATGACTTACACTGAAAAAAAAAAAATAAAAACCCACTAGTTCTCGGGTACAAAAAAAAGTAAGTATATTATATTTGAATTTTAGAAAAAAAAATACATAGAGGTTTGAATATCCAAAAAATTGAGTATGGCATGATTCAAATTTGATACCAAGTCGTAGTAAAAACAGTGCCCTTTACAACATAACTAAGATAAGGGTACTAAATAATGATAAAAACAATAAAAATATTTGGTCCAAAAATTGAGAATAGTAACGTTACCTAAGCACGTTCCTTTGAAAGGAAAAAAAATTGGTAAAGAAATAAGATTTCTATTTGTTTGATTTGAACAAAATGAAATCGCATCCCTACCCCCCCCCCAAATAAAAAAACGATAAATTAATACAAACAAGTTTTCTTAAAAATCCACATATAATGTAACAGACATTTATACGTAGTCTAAGTATAAAAAATCGTTCTCGTAGTATAAAAAACCAAAACATTTACCTACTCTGTAACTAAATTGTGACTTTTAAATTAAGTTCTAACAAGACTTTTTCTCACCTAATTCTTTTCTAAAAACTAAAACCTAAATCAAGAAGTCAACAAAATGTGTGAAATACAAATAACTCGTTTACATGACTTATACTTGAAAAAAATAGAAACCTAGATTCTCGGGTATAAAAAAAGGTATATTTTATGTGAATTTTAGAAAAAAAAATTACATGAAGTTATTAATATCAATAAATTCAGTAAGGCATGATTCAAATATGATACCACGTCGTGGTAAAAACAGTGCCGTTATCGATATAACTATGATAAGGGTGCTAAAAATGATCAAAACAATAAAAATATTTGGTCCACAAATTGAGACTAATAACGTAACCTTAGAGCGTTCCCTAGAAAAAAACAAAAATTGGTTAAGAAATAAGATTTAAATTTGTTTGATCTTAACAAAATGAAATCTCAACCCTAAAACCCCAAAAGTAAAAAAACGAGTAAAAAATTTAATACAAAAAACAGACATTTATATGTAGTCCGGTACTCCGAATAATAATGATTACATTATTAATAAACCAAACTTTTAGTAACAATGGGCCTCAAAAATACTGACGATATCAAAAAAGTAAAGAATGTACATATATGTGATATTGTAAAATAATAAGGCCATCAATATTGCAATGGGCCGTTACATATGTTAAAAAATAAGGATTGATTAATTAGAGTCAGTGGAGACTATAAACGACAGAATGCTCAAAATATTCCGGATAGAAATCAAAATAAGAAATAATAATTGATTTTAATTCAAGAAAACAAACAAGCTATTTTTAAATGTGAAGAGATTAATAAAAAATTTTATCTTTGTGGCACGATTCAGATAATAATCAAGTCGAGCCACGTGGATTAACTCAAGAAGGCATGACCGTTCAGCTTTCTGAAGTGAAATCCATGAAAATTATTTCACCCGCTAACGACAACGCAGGGCACAAAAGAGACCAAAAAGACATCTAAAAAAATATTCGACGCTAAGCCATGATACTCATCCAAGCCATGTATAACGATTGCAAGAATTGCTGATCTGGTGACTTGTCCAAAAAAAAATCAAAATTTAATGGTTGTAGAAAATATACTTACGTTTTAGTCGCTTATCTACTGCTTCAAATCTCGACGCCCTAGAGATAGCACCACAAGATTTTGATAGTTTGAAAGGGATGAAATCCCAAAAACTACGTGGCTACTGGGACGAAAATATGCTACAATTTTTATCTGAAAAATTTTAATTGATAGGGTAGATTTCGAAAAAAAAAACTTTTAAAAATATGTGTATTGAAATTTATTAGAAGAATTTGAAGAGAACGACACAGTTGGTAACAGTTCTGTGACATCAAGAGAACATTATTTCGTCACGTAACTTTAACATTCATGTTACATAGTGTGACGTTTTGTGATTACCAGGACTATATTATTAAAATCTATTGTATACCGTATAGTTAATGTTAAACATTAAAATAACAGAGAAAGAACAATGGTGGATTGAAAGATTTTCGGTTGTTTTTATAATGCTAGATGGTAATAGGAAAATACGAGTTTATGGTTCTCCACTCGAGTACTCCCCTGGAGGACTGGAGTAGAGGATCATAACTTCGCATTCTGGGCAGTTATATGTGCATATGCAATGAGACCATTGTGATGAGAATATATCGTATCTTCTTATTATCGACTGAACTATAGGTCAGAGGTTCGAAGGTTAAAGCTTACTGAACAAGTTTGAACCGAGCATTGAAAGCATCCTCTTAGCGACGATATCCTCGAGTCAAAATCATACCAAAAAGACGAATCAAAAACTCTTCAAGGCTCATTGCCAGCAACATCAGCTGTCGAGAATGAGCCTAACATGGAAACAGCACAACAAGATCATTTATTATTTGATGTCCAAGCAACCTACATATAATTTGTTGGAAATACACAGCAAACATAATATGTACAAAAACAATCACAGACTTATTCAACGGAACGAGGGTGCAAGTTTGTAAAAAAATAACACAACTACCCTCTTAAAATTTTAATAGATCTGGTTGACATTTTTGCTGCGATTTTTAATAATGGTCTTAGTTGATGTTGATCTCCTACACATGGTTTCATCGTCTCCGCCTTATCGGAATGAAAAAAATTAAACAAGAATATATTTAATTAAAATTGCTTGTATGAGACATATTCAAACCGGTTCCACAATTGAAAATGCCTTGAACAACTTTTTGATTCTTCAAAACTGATAACAACCTCTTGTCTTCAAGAATAGCATTGGCAAAAGGAAATTAATTAATATTTCTTCTAATCCTTGTAATTTCGTATTGATATATAGTTTGATGGGCAATGGATTGGGATTTACAATGAATGCAAAAAGAATAACAGGTCGCAACGTTTTGGCATATATTATAACTTAATCAGGATCTACGATGCATGCTCAGCATTCTTGTTCTCATAAGCTTTCCGATTTCAACAACTATGAGACGAGACCAACACGAAATAAAAATCAGTACCAAGCGATTTTCTATGTTGGACAAATATGAACACAATTTCAATCGCATTCAAATGCTTTCACACGTCTAATTTCAGTGAATGTTGCAGTAAACTTTGTAACGCTCAAACATGTTAAAGCATCCACAATAAACGTGTTAAGATCCTCGGACATACAGAAGTAAAAGAAAGACTTTTGGAAACAAATGTGACATTTCGTTCATCAGGAAATTTTCAACTTTCCCATTTTAAGTGAATCATTATATTCTTCCCTTATAAATATGCAGTGACGTTATGCTGAAATGATCTGTGATTGTTTGTTGTAGATATTAAGTTTTTTTTACATTTGAAAGAAATTATAACTGAGGTTACTTCGGCATCATATAAATTCTAGGATGGTTGTTTTAAATTCCCGTTAAGCTCGACCTCGTCAACAGATGTAGTGGACATTGAGACCTGAACAGATTTTAATAAGTCTTTTTTATTGCGGCTTGAGGATAGTTGGACTAATTAAATGTTTCAAATACCATGTTTGTGCTTATAAGGCAAGCATTGTCCTTCAAATCTCGAACGTATTCTTCAGTCAATAATATGATCAAGCGGGTTTGGGATATTAACAAAAAGGATCTCATAGTTTATACACACATAAAGGCACAGAATACAGAAAGCATATATAAAAATGTCACTCTGAGCCATGGCTATAAACTGTAGGTAACCCAATGAGCACATTACGTAACATGAACGTAAAAGTTACATAACGAAACAATGTTCTATTGATGTTACAGAACTGTTATGTAATGTGTTCATTAGGCAAAGCCATATACCTTTTACGAAAGCTTAATTTAAAAACTGATTCAATTTTGAAATCGAGAAAATAGTGCCAGTTTAGCAGTCGTAGCGCTGTTGGCAGCCAGTAGAGTTCTATTATAAATTCAGAGTTGTCATTTAATGTGGTAATTTTTATTTTATTTTTTTAATGCAAAGATATATGTTGTTCCAGGACGCTTCATAGCCATGGCTCAGAGGACGAACTCGCAATGGCAGGAACGTTCAACTTCCTGAAGTAAAATAACCGAAAAATATTTTACCCGCTACCAATTAAACGTTTGGTGCACTAACAGTTTGTGACACTCAAAACAAATCACTTTTGTAGTTTGTACCAGTGGTGGTTAATACTTTTCAATGAATAACTAAATGATATGAATATTTTAATTTTTATCATAGAAGCAAAAAAAAATTCTTAACAATTTAGAAGATTTAATCTTGATCAAGATGTGTAAATTTCTCAAGACTCTTTGTCATCAGCCACCACTAGTTTTTACAATACACAATTTCTTAGGGCTAAGCGTTACAAATATCTACAAAATTTGAAATAATTTGAAAATTTGATTACTGAGTAAAAAGTTAATAAAATTTTTCAATGAGACAAAAATTTCTTTCTTTTATTTGTATGACCAAGTTTAATTAATGACTATAGCTCCAACATTAAGGAATTAACGGTCTGAAAAACAAGTTCTGGCGCCACATTGTTGAAAAAAAGTTTTAACACAAACACGAGTTTAATTTACAATGCTTTAACTTATACTCAGAATCAAAGCGTGATATAAGCTTTTTATAATCATCATTGAATTATATTATAAAATTAGAGAACTAGACAAAATAATAATCCATAACAAATATATTATAAAAAAATAGTAATCACATTGCTGAGAAATGTTTAATTGTAAGTTTAAAATGTCATTTCTATGGTTCTCTGGTTTTATTACACGGCATTTTTTGACACCTGGTGTTGCGGCATCACTCGCACCACCCACGAAAATGCTTGGCATTTGATTAAGACAACTGTTTGAAAAAAAAAAATACTGTCAAATCTGGGTGAGTGAGAAACAGAAAATTCTATAAGAGAAAGTAGTTGTTCATTCGTGAACCTCTATAAATGAAACTGCTATTTGCCTGTACCTCTACAAGTGATAGTTGAGCCTATTTATTACTTGTTATTTACGACTCGCTGTTAAATAAGACAACAAAATTATCACGTCATATTTGCTATACAATCCTCGGTTAGTTAATTTAAGACTCTAGAATGAATAGAAGTGTAAAATTTGCCGTGATTTTAGTAGCTTCAGAAAATTTATTCCAAATACATTCTTCGAAATGGTAATAAATCTAAAACTAATAAGTCTAATACTTTGAAAATATTCCCATAAAACAAAAATGTTTTAAAATAACTAAGTTAACCAGATTCGCTGTATTTTCCTATCGAGAAAAGAATTATTTTAAACAATATTTAAAAAAAAATTCCTTACTTAAAAAAATGAAGCTCTGGACTCTCAATATGTGGGGGTGACAGAAATCGATAGTTGGTCAGGCAACATCCAAGAAGAATAGAAAAGCCTAAAGGAATAAAAATAATTGTTGAAAAAAGGTTTTAAAAAAAAAAAAATTGAAATACTTACCATTCAAAGGAATTTTTGAAAATGATTCCATCGAGGATCAATTGAGAAAAGCTTTGGAACTTGTTGAGAAGTACGGTTCATTCCAAAATAGAACATTTAACAGCGCCATCAGGATTTGTGAAAATTATATGGCAAATTTTCGTTTTGTTTTGGTTGGTAAGTTTAAATATTAATCAACACGTTCCAATTGAACAATTTTAAATTCTTTATTGATTTCGATGAATTTTGTCTAAGCCAGCTAGCTCTTATCATTGTGGTTTTACTGTTGAGTTGTTTTTTTACATCGGAATCCCCATTAAGCGAACTTCTGATAAATCCTTATAGATTCATTTTGACGTCATACTCATTAAGACGTAACGACTAAGTTTAACGTTCAAAGTCGTTACGGAAATGAGGAACTCGCGATGGCAGGAACGTTCAACTTCCTGAAGCAAAATATCCATAAAATGAATATTTTACCCGCTACCAAACCAAATTTACTTTTGAAATCACGAAGTTCGCCAAAAGTTTTCTGAGATTCAAAAAAATTCATTGTGGCCCAAAATTTCTTCATTTCAATGAAAAATTTGTTTTCTTTTAAATTCAAATTATGTTTACGTAAAAAAGCTCTGAAATATTCATTGGTTAGGGATAGCTAAATAATAAGCCAAATTATTTATAAGTTATATTTAACATAATCAAACAATAATAAATATAAATTTAACTTACATATTTTTTTACTAAAAATCATATAAAAAAGTTGTTATAAAAATTCATATTTGGTAATTTAAATTGATAGAATAGTTTTGGAATAAAATCAGGAAATAACTCGGAATAAAAAGCAGTAAGTGCCAATTATAGTCACATCTATAACGTTGAAACGTTAAAAAATAGAATAAATTGTTATAATATAAAAACATTCGAACTTCATTGATTATTTTAGCAAATAGAATATTTGGAAAGAATAATGCAAAACAAATTTTTTAAAAAAATGCTTATAAAGCAATTGTTAAATAACATTTTGAAATAAAATTGTTAAAAAGTATATAAAACAAACAAGTTAAAATATTTTTTTCTACTTTAAAGTTTCCTTTGTACACTCGCTTTGTTCATTATCTGAAACTTAATTGTGACTTTTGAATCAAGTTCTAACAAGACTTTTCCTCACTAAATTCTATTCTAAAAGCATTCTGGAAAGGGGAAAATGTACTCCCCAGTCTATCTATATACAAGACCTTAAAAATTCCATGTCTCATTAGAAACCTAAATCAAGAAATCAACAAAATGTGTAAAATACAAATAACTCGTTTGACTAACACTTATAAAAAGTAAAAATCCCCTAATTCTAGGGTATAAAAAAAGGTATATTATTATTACTTTTATATCTAAGATTTTATTTCAGTCTAATAAGGGTGCTAAATTATAATCAAAACAAGAAATATATTTGATCCACAAATTGCGAATAATAACGTTTCATTAAACGTTCCTTAGAAAAAAAAAAAATTGGTTATGAAATAATATTTCTATTTGTTTGATATAAACAAAATGAAATCCCACCCTTAAACCACCAAAATTAAAAAAACGAGAAATAAATACAAAAAAACTTTCTTAAAAATCTACATATAATGTAACAGACATTTATACGTAGTCCGATACTTTGGAAAATAATAATTACGCTATTAATAAAACAAACTTTTACTAACAATATAAAAAATCAAAACATTTACTAGTTGGTTACCAACTTTAAGAAAGTCTAACTTGTCATTTAGATATGTCAACTTCTTTATATCTAGAAAAGCATAAAAATTCCTTCATAGTGGTCGTTTAAACAGGCAGATGGCGTAAACGTACGATTACAGAGTACAAACTATTTTATGTAAATGAAACCAAAGTTTTTACAAATGGTTGAGTTAATAAAATATTCCATAGCAATATTAGATACGATCAATGGGCCCCAAAAATACTGACGATATAAAAAAAGTAAAGTATGTTTATGTGATATTGTAAAATAATAAAGCCATCAATATCGCAATGGGCCGTTACATAGGTTAAAAAAAAAGGATTGATCAATTAGGCCAAGTGGAGACTATAAACGACAGAATGCTCAAAAATATTCCGGATAGAAGTCTAAATCCAAAAATTATTGAAATTAACTAAATTCTAGATAACAATCAAGCATTCTCCATCAGTTACTGCTCAAAAAGCGTCCCCCAGAAAGGACAAATTGATTCCCAGCCTATCTGTATACAAGACCTATCGGACCCAAGTCTTGTTGGAAAAAATCCAAAAAAAAAATTGTTTGCGAAACAGTTTGTTACCGGTTCAATCTAAAAAAAAAATACAATTCACTTCCCTAGCTTTCCGAAGGAAATCAAAAACAAAGAAAAAAATGAAGGGAAAGCAAATCCAACATGCTATTTTACAAGTTAAGTTAATATAAAAAAAATATTTTATTTACGAGGTACGATTTGGATACATCCCCAAATCGACCCTCGTGGATGAACTCACGATGGCAGGAACGTTCACCTTCCTGAAGTGAAACGCATGAAAATTATTAGTTTCACCCACTACCAATATTTATAATGTAACCAGAAACTAAATGATATACGATATCAAACAAAAAAATCAAACCCGAAATGCACCCAATTTAATCCTAAGCTACTTTCCAACAAAACGTCCGGTTACTTATCAAAATACGTTACAAGAGAAAACATATTTTTCCAGCCTATCTTTATTTGCTACTAGCAGGAAAACATTGTTATGGTTAACTGTTTTGGTATTTTTTCCTGGAAAAAAAAATACACTCCCCTAGCTTCTCAAAGAAAGAAAACTTGAAGTTAAAACAGACGTGCTATTTCGCAAGTTAAATAAAAACTATTTTATTTACGAGGTACGATTTGGATACATCACCAAATCGGACCTCGTGGATGAACTCACGATGGCAGGAACGTTCAGCTTCCTGAAGTGAAACACATAAAAATGATTTCACCCACTACCAATATTTATAATGTAACCAGAAACTAAATGATATACGATATCAAAAAAAAAATTCCAACCCTAAATCCTTCCAACTCAATCCTAAGCTACTTTCCAACAAGACGTCCGGTAACTTATCAAAATACGTTACAAGAGAAAAAATATTTTTCCAGCCTATCTTTATTTGCTACTAGCAGGAAAACATTGTTATGGTTAACTGTTTTGGTATTTTTTCCTGGAAAAAAAAATACACTCCCCTAGCTTCTCAAAGAAAGAAAACTTGAAGTTAAAACAGACGTGCTATTTCGCAAGTTAAATAAAAACTATTTTATTTACGAGGTACGATTTGGATACATCACCAAATCGGAACTCGTGGATGAACTCACGATGGCAGGAGCGTTCAGCTTCCTGAAGTGAAACACATAAAAATGATTTCACCCACTACCAATATTTATAATGTAACCAGAAACTAAATGATATACGACATCAAAAAAAAAATTCCAACCCTAAATCCTTCCAACTCAATCCTAAGTTACTTTCAAACAAGACGTCCGGTTACTTATCAAAATACGTTACAAGAGAAAAAATATTTTTCCAGCCTATCTTTATTTGCTACTAGCAGGAAAACATTGTTATGGTTAACTGTTTTGGTATTTTTTCCTGGAAAAAAAAATACACTCCCCTAGCCTCTCAAAGAAAGAAAACTTGAAGTTAAAACAGACGTGCTATTTCGCAAGTTAAATAAAAACTATTTTATTTACGAGGTACGATTTGGATACATCACCAAATCGGACCTCGTGGATGAACTCACGATGGCAGGAACGTTAAGCTTCCTGAAGTGAAACGCATGAAAATTATTAGTTTCACCCACTACCAATATTTATAATGTAACCAGAAACTAAATGATATACGACATCAAAAAAAAAATTCCAACCCTTAATCCTTCCAACTCAATCCTAAGTTACTTTCAAACAAGACGTCCGGTTACTTATCAAAATACGTTACAAGAGAAAAAATATTTTTCCAGCCTATCTTTATTTGCTACTAGCAGGAAAACATTGTTATGGTTAACTGTTTTGGTATTTTTTCCTGGAAAAAAAAATACACTCCCCTAGCTTCTCAAAGAAAGAAAACTTGAAGTTAAAACAGACGTGCTATTTCGCAAGTTAAATAAAAACTATTTTATTTACGAGGTACGATTTGGATACATCACCAAATCGGAACTCGTGGATGAACTCACGATGGCAGGAGCGTTCAGCTTCCTGAAGTGAAACACATAAAAATGATTTCGCCCACTACCAATATTTATAATGTAACCAGAAACTAAATGATATACGACATCAAAAAAAAATTCCACTCCTAAATCCTTCCAACTCAATCCTAAGCTACTTTCCAACAAGACGTCCGGTTACTTATCAAAATACGTTACAAGAGAAAAAATATTTTTCCAGCCTATCTTTATTTGCTACTAGCAGGAAAACATTGTTATGGTTAACTGTTTTGGTATTTTTTCCTGGAAAAAAAATACACTCCCCTAGCTTCTCAAAGAAAGAAAACTTGAAGTTAAAACAGACGTGCTATTTCGCAAGTTAAATAAAAACTATTTTATTTACGAGGTACGATTTGGATACATCACCAAATCGGACCTCGTGGATGAACTCACGATGGCAGGAACGTTCAGCTTCCTGAAGTGAAACATATGAAAATTATTTCACCCACTACCAATATTTATAATGTAACCAGAAACTTAATGATATACGACATCAAAAAAAAAATTCCAACCCTAAATCCTTCCAACTCAATCCTAAGTTACTTTCAAACAAGACGTCCGGTTACTTATCAAAATACGTTACAAGAGAAAAAATATTTTTCCAGCCTATCTTTATTTGCTACTAGCAGGAAAACATTGTTATGGTTAACTGTTTTGGTATTTTTTCCTGGAAAAAAAATACACTCCCCTAGCTTCTCAAAGAAAGAAAACTTGAAGTTAAAACAGACGTGCTATTTCGCAAGTTAAATAAAAACTATTTTATTTACGAGGTACGATTTGGATACATCACCAAATCGGACCTCGTGGATGAACTCACGATGGCAGGAACGTTCAGCTTCCTGAAGTGAAACACATAAAAATGATTTCACCCACTACCAATATTTATAATGTAACCAGAAACTAAATGATATACGACATCAAAAAAAAAAATTCCAACCCTAAATCCTTCCAACTCAATCCTAAGCTACTTTCCAACAAGACGTCCGGTAACTTATCAAAATACGTTACAAGAGAAAAAATATTTTTCCAGCCTATCTTTATTTGCTACTAGCAGGAAAACATTGTTATGGTTAACTGTTTTGGTATTTTTTCCTGGAAAAAAAATACACTGTCCTAGCTTCTCAAAGAAAGAAAACTTGAAGTTAAAACAGACGTGCTATTTCGCAAGTTAAATAAAAACTATTTTATTTACGAGGTACGATTTGGATACATCACCAAATCGGACCTCGTGGATGAACTCACGATGGCAGGAACGTTCAGCTTCCTGAAGTGAAACACATAAAAATGATTTCACCCACTACCAATATTTATAATGTAACCAGAAACTAAATGATATACGACATCAAAAAAAAAATTCCAACCCTAAATCCTTCCAACTCAATCCTAAGTTACTTTCAAACAAGACGTCCGGTTACTTATCAAAATACGTTACAAGAGAAAAAATATTTTTCCAGCCTATCTTTATTTGCTACTAGCAGGAAAACATTGTTATGGTTAACTGTTTTGGTATTTTTTCCTGGAAAAAAAAATACACTCCCCTAGCTTCTCAAAGAAAGAAAACTTGAAGTTAAAACAGACGTGCTATTTCGCAAGTTAAATAAAAACTATTTTATTTACGAGGTACGATTTGGATACATCACCAAATCGGAACTCGTGGATGAACTCACGATGGCAGGAGCGTTCAGCTTCCTGAAGTGAAACACATAAAAATGATTTCGCCCACTACCAATATTTATAATGTAACCAGAAACTAAATGATATACGACATCAAAAAAAAATTCCACTCCTAAATCCTTCCAACTCAATCCTAAGCTACTTTCCAACAAGACGTCCGGTTACTTATCAAAATACGTTACAAGAGAAAAAATATTTTTCCAGCCTATCTTTATTTGCTACTAGCAGGAAAACATTGTTATGGTTAACTGTTTTGGTATTTTTTCCTGGAAAAAAAATACACTCCCCTAGCTTCTCAAAGAAAGAAAACTTGAAGTTAAAACAGACGTGCTATTTCGCAAGTTAAATAAAAACTATTTTATTTACGAGGTACGATTTGGATACATCACCAAATCGGACCTCGTGGATGAACTCACGATGGCAGGAACGTTCAGCTTCCTGAAGTGAAACATATGAAAATTATTTCACCCACTACCAATATTTATAATGTAACCAGAAACTAAATGATATACGACATCAAAAAAAAAATTCCAACCCTAAATCCTTCCAACTCAATCCTAAGTTACTTTCAAACAAGACGTCCGGTTACTTATCAAAATACGTTACAAGAGAAAAAATATTTTTCCAGCCTATCTTTATTTGCTACTAGCAGGAAAATATTGTTATGGTTAACTGTTTTGGTATTTTTTCCTGGAAAAAAAAAATACACTCCCCTAGCTTCTCAAAGAAAGAAAACTTGAAGTTAAAACAGACGTGCTATTTCGCAAGTTAAATAAAAACTAAACCACCTATTGGCGCAGTGGTTAGAGGCAGTAGTTCTCTCCGCTTCATGCGTCAAGTGGTACGGGTTCGATTCCCGTTGAATCCTAGACTTAAGATCTTAGACCTAAGAATAAAATTGACCAACAGAAATTTTCTGTGTTTAGACAGTCGTGATATGACCTTAGATGTTAAAGCGACTTAAAACACCAAAAAAAAAAAAAAAAAAAAAAAAAAATAAAAACTATTTTATTTACGAGGTACGATTTGGATACATCACCAAATCGGAACTCGTGGATGAACTCACGATGGCAGGAGCGTTCAGCTTCCTGAAGTGAAACACATAAAAATGATTTCACCCACTACCAATATTTATAATGTAACCAGAAACTAAATGATATACGACATCAAAAAAAAATTCCACTCCTAAATCCTTCCAACTCAATCCTAAGCTACTTTCCAACAAGACGTCCGGTTACTTATCAAAATACGTTACAAGAGAAAAAATATTTTTCCAGCCTATCTTTATTTGCTACTAGCAGGAAAACATTGTTATGGTTAACTGTTTTGGTATTTTTTCCTGGAAAAAAAATACACTCCCCTAGCTTCTCAAAGAAAGAAAACTTGAAGTTAAAACAGACGTGCTATTTCGCAAGTTAAATAAAAACTATTTTATTTACGAGGTACGATTTGGATACATCACCAAATCGGACCTCGTGGATGAACTCACGATGGCAGGAACGTTCAGCTTCCTGAAGTGAAACATATGAAAATTATTTCACCCACTACCAATATTTATAATGTAACCAGAAACTAAATGATATACGATATCAAAAAAAAAATTCCACTCCTAAATCCTTCCAACTCAATCCTAAGCTACTTTCCAACAAGACGTCCGGTTACTTATCAAAATACGTTACAAGAGAAAAAATATTTTTCCAGCCTATCTTTATTTGCTACTAGCAGGAAAACATTGTTATGGTTAACTGTTTTGGTATTTTTTCCTGGAAAAAAAATACACTCCCCTAGCTTCTCAAAGAAAGAAAACTTGAAGTTAAAACAGACGTGCTATTTCGCAAGTTAAATAAAAACTATTTTATTTACGAGGTACGATTTGGATACATCACCAAATCGGACCTCGTGGATGAACTCACGATGGCAGGAACGTTAAGCTTCCTGAAGTGAAACACATAAAAATGATTTCACCCACTACCAATATTTATAATGTAACCAGAAACTAAATGATATACGACATCAAAAAAAAAATTCCAACCCTAAATCCTTCCAACTCAATCCTAAGTTACTTTCAAACAAGACGTCCGGTTACTTATCAAAATACGTTACAAGAGAAAAAATATTTTTCCAGCCTATCTTTATTTGCTACTAGCAGGAAAACATTGTTATGGTTAACTGTTTTGGTATTTTTTCCTGGAAAAAAAAATACACTCCCCTAGCTTCTCAAAGAAAGAAAACTTGAAGTTAAAACAGACGTGCTATTTCGCAAGTTAAATAAAAACTATTTTATTTACGAGGTACGATTTGGATACATCACCAAATCGGACCTCGTGGATGAACTCACGATGGCAGGAACGTTCAGCTTCCTGAAGTGAAACACATGAAAATTATTTCACCCACTACCAATATTTATAATGTAACCAGAAACTAAATGATATACGACATCAAAAAAAAATTCCAACCCTAAATCCTTCCAACTCAATCCTAAGCTACTTTCCAACAAGACGTCCGGTAACTTATCAAAATACGTTACAAGAGAAAAAATACTTTTCCAGCCTATCTTTATTTGCTACTAGCAGGAAAACATTGTTATGGTTAACTGTTTTGGTATTTTTTCCTGAAAAAAAAAATACACTCCCCTAGCTTCTCAAAGAAAGAAAACTTGAAGTTAAAACAGACGTGCTATTTCGCAAGTTAAATAAAAACTATTTTATTTACGAGGTACGATTTGGATACATCACCAAATCGGACCTCGTGGATGAACTCACGATGGCAGGAGCGTTCAGCTTCCTGAAGTGAAACACATAAAAATGATTTCACCCACTACCAATATTTATAATGTAACCAGAAACTAAATGATATACGACATCAAAAAAAAATTCCAACCCTAAATCCTTCCAACTCAATCCTAAGCTACTTTCCAACAAGACGTCCGGTAACTTATCAAAATACGTTACAAGAGAAAAAATACTTTTCCAGCCTATCTTTATTTGCTACTAGCAGGAAAACATTGTTATGGTTAACTGTTTTGGTATTTTTTCCTGAAAAAAAAAATACACTCCCCTAGCTTCTCAAAGAAAGAAAACTTGAAGTTAAAACAGACGTGCTATTTCGCAAGTTAAATAAAAACTATTTTATTTACGAGGTACGATTTGGATACATCACCAAATCGGAACTCGTGGATGAACTCACGATGGCAGGAGCGTTCAGCTTCCTGAAGTGAAACACATAAAAATGATTTCACCCACTACCAATATTTATAATGTAACCAGAAACTAAATGATATACGACATCAAAAAAAAATTCCACTCCTAAATCCTTCCAAATCAATCCTAAGCTACTTTCCAACAAGACGTCCGGTTACTTATCAAAATACGTTACAAGAGAAAAAATATTTTTCCAGCCTATATTTATTTGCTACTAGCAGGAAAACATTGTTATGGTTAACTGTTTTGGTATTTTTTCCTGGAAAAAAAATACACTCCCCTAGCTTCTCAAAGAAAGAAAACTTGAAGTTAAAACAGACGTGCTATTTCGCAAGTTAAATAAAAACTATTTTATTTACGAGGTACGATTTGGATACATCACCAAATCAGACCTCGTGGATGAACTCACGATGGCAGGAACGTTCAGCTTCCTGAAGTGAAACATATGAAAATTATTTCACCCACTACCAATATTTATAATGTAACCAGAAACTAAATGATATACGATATCAAAAAAAAAATTCCACTCCTAAATCCTTCCAACTCAATCCTAAGCTACTTTCCAACAAGACGTCCGGTTACTTATCAAAATACGTTACAAGAGAAAAAATATTTTTCCAGCCTATCTTTATTTGCTACTAGCAGGAAAACATTGTTATGGTTAACTGTTTTGGTATTTTTTCCTGGAAAAAAAATACACTCCCCTAGCTTCTCAAAGAAAGAAAACTTGAAGTTAAAACAGACGTGCTATTTCGCAAGTTAAATAAAAACTATTTTATTTACGAGGTACGATTTGGATACATCACCAAATCGGACCTCGTGGATGAACTCACGATGGCAGGAACGTTAAGCTTCCTGAAGTGAAACACATAAAAATGATTTCACCCACTACCAATATTTATAATGTAACCAGAAACTAAATGATATACGACATCAAAAAAAAAATTCCAACCCTAAATCCTTCCAACTCAATCCTAAGTTACTTTCAAACAAGACGTCCGGTTACTTATCAAAATACGTTACAAGAGAAAAAATATTTTTCCAGCCTATCTTTATTTGCTACTAGCAGGAAAACATTGTTATGGTTAACTGTTTTGGTATTTTTTCCTGGAAAAAAAAATACACTCCCCTAGCTTCTCAAAGAAAGAAAACTTGAAGTTAAAACAGACGTGCTATTTCGCAAGTTAAATAAAAACTATTTTATTTACGAGGTACGATTTGGATACATCACCAAATCGGACCTCGTGGATGAACTCACGATGGCAGGAGCGTTCAGCTTCCTGAAGTGAAACACATAAAAATGATTTCACCCACTACCAATATTTATAATGTAACCAGAAACTAAATGATATACGACATCAAAAAAAAATTCCAACCCTAAATCCTTCCAACTCAATCCTAAGCTACTTTCCAACAAGACGTCCGGTAACTTATCAAAATACGTTACAAGAGAAAAAATACTTTTCCAGCCTATCTTTATTTGCTACTAGCAGGAAAACATTGTTATGGTTAACTGTTTTGGTATTTTTTCCTGAAAAAAAAAATACACTCCCCTAGCTTCTCAAAGAAAGAAAACTTGAAGTTAAAACAGACGTGCTATTTCGCAAGTTAAATAAAAACTATTTTATTTACGAGGTACGATTTGGATACATCACCAAATCGGACCTCGTGGATGAACTCACGATGGCAGGAACGTTCAGCTTCCTGAAGTGAAACACATGAAAATTATTTCACCCACTACCAATATTTATAATGTAACCAGAAACTAAATGATATACGATATTAAAAAAAAATTCCACTCCTAAATCCTTCCAACTCAATCCTAAGCTACTTTCCAACAAGACGTCCGGTTACTTATCAAAATACGTTACAAGAGAAAAAATATTTTTCCAGCCTATCTTTGTATAAGCTGTTGTGCTTTATTCGCTACTAGCAGGAAAAAATTAGTTTGGTGAATTGTTTTGGTTTTTTTTCCTGGAAAAAAATAGATACACTCCCCTAGCTATTCAAAGAAAGAAAACTTGAAGTTAAAACAGACGTGCTATTTCGCAAGTTAAATAAAAACTATTTTATTTACGAGGTACGATTTGGATACATCACCAAATCGGACCTCGTGGATGAACTCACGATGGCAGGAACGTTCAGCTTCCTGAAGTGAAACACATGAAAATTATTTCACCCACTACCAATATTTATAATGTAACCAGAAACTAAATGATATACGACATCAAAAAAAAAAATTCCAACCCTAAATCCTTCCAACTCAATCCTAAGCTACTTTCCAACAAGACGTCCGGTAACTTATCAAAATACGTTACAAGAGAAAAAATATTTTTCCAGCCTATCTTTATTTGCTACTAGCAGGAAAACATTGTTATGGTTAACTGTTTTGGTATTTTTTCCTGGAAAAAAAATACACTGTCCTAGCTTCTCAAAGAAAGAAAACTTGAAGTTAAAACAGACGTGCTATTTCGCAAGTTAAATAAAAACTATTTTATTTACGAGGTACGATTTGGATACATCACCAAATCGGACCTCGTGGATGAACTCACGATGGCAGGAACGTTCAGCTTCCTGAAGTGAAACACATAAAAATGATTTCACCCACTACCAATATTTATAATGTAACCAGAAACTAAATGATATACGATATCAAAAAAAAAAAAATTCCAACCCTAAATCCTTCCAACTCAATCCTAAGCTACTTTCCAACAAGACGTCCGGTTACTTATCAAAATACGTTACAAGAGAAAAAATATTTTTCCAGCCTATCTTTGTATAAGCTGTTGTGCTTTATTCGCTACTAGCAGGAAAAAATTAGTTTGGTGAATTGTTTTGGTTTTTTTTCCTGGAAAAAAATAGATACACTCCCCTAGCTATTCAAAGAAAGAAAACTTGAAGTTAAAACAGACGTGCTATTTCGCAAGTTAAATAAAAACTATTTTATTTACGAGGTACGATTTGGATACATCACCAAATCGGACCTCGTGGATGAACTCACGATGGCAGGAACGTTCAGCTTCCTGAAGTGAAACACATGAAAATTATTTCACCCACTACCAATATTTATAATGTAACCAGAAACTAAATGATATACGACATCAAAAAAAAAAATTCCAACCCTAAATCCTTCCAACTCAATCCTAAGCTACTTTCCAACAAGACGTCCGGTAACTTATCAAAATACGTTACAAGAGAAAAAATACTTTTCCAGCCTATCTTTATTTGCTACTAGCAGGAAAACATTGTTATGGTTAACTGTTTTGGTATTTTTTCCTGAAAAAAAAAATACACTCCCCTAGCTTCTCAAAGAAAGAAAACTTGAAGTTAAAACAGACGTGCTATTTCGCAAGTTAAATAAAAACTATTTTATTTACGAGGTACGATTTGGATACATCACCAAATCGGACCTCGTGGATGAACTCACGATGGCAGGAACGTTCAGCTTCCTGAAGTGAAACACATGAAAATTATTTCACCCACTACCAATATTTATAATGTAACCAGAAACTAAATGATATACGATATTAAAAAAAAATTCCACTCCTAAATCCTTCCAACTCAATCCTAAGCTACTTTCCAACAAGACGTCCGGTTACTTATCAAAATACGTTACAAGAGAAAAAATATTTTTCCAGCCTATCTTTGTATAAGCTGTTGTGCTTTATTCGCTACTAGCAGGAAAAAATTAGTTTGGTGAATTGTTTTGGTTTTTTTTCCTGGAAAAAAATAGATACACTCCCCTAGCTATTCAAAGAAAGAAAACTTGAAGTTAAAACAGACGTGCTATTTCGCAAGTTAAATAAAAACTATTTTATTTACGAGGTACGATTTGGATACATCACCAAATCGGACCTCGTGGATGAACTCACGATGGCAGGAACGTTCAGCTTCCTGAAGTGAAACACATGAAAATTATTTCACCCACTACCAATATTTATAATGTAACCAGAAACTAAATGATATACGACATCAAAAAAAAAAATTCCAACCCTAAATCCTTCCAACTCAATCCTAAGCTACTTTCCAACAAGACGTCCGGTAACTTATCAAAATACGTTACAAGAGAAAAAATATTTTTCCAGCCTATCTTTATTTGCTACTAGCAGGAAAACATTGTTATGGTTAACTGTTTTGGTATTTTTTCCTGGAAAAAAAATACACTGTCCTAGCTTCTCAAAGAAAGAAAACTTGAAGTTAAAACAGACGTGCTATTTCGCAAGTTAAATAAAAACTATTTTATTTACGAGGTACGATTTGGATACATCACCAAATCGGACCTCGTGGATGAACTCACGATGGCAGGAACGTTCAGCTTCCTGAAGTGAAACACATAAAAATGATTTCACCCACTACCAATATTTATAATGTAACCAGAAACTAAATGATATACGATATCAAAAAAAAAAAAATTCCAACCCTAAATCCTTCCAACTCAATCCTAAGCTACTTTCCAACAAGACGTCCGGTTACTTATCAAAATACGTTACAAGAGAAAAAATATTTTTCCAGCCTATCTTTGTATAAGCTGTTGTGCTTTATTCGCTACTAGCAGGAAAAAATTAGTTTGGTGAATTGTTTTGGTTTTTTTTCCTGGAAAAAAATAGATACACTCCCCTAGCTATTCAAAGAAAGAAAACTTGAAGTTAAAACAGACGTGCTATTTCGCAAGTTAAATAAAAACTATTTTATTTACGAGGTACGATTTGGATACATCACCAAATCGGACCTCGTGGATGAACTCACGATGGCAGGAACGTTCAGCTTCCTGAAGTGAAACACATGAAAATTATTTCACCCACTACCAATATTTATAATGTAACCAGAAACTAAATGATATACGACATCAAAAAAAAAAATTCCAACCCTAAATCCTTCCAACTCAATCCTAAGCTACTTTCCAACAAGACGTCCGGTAACTTATCAAAATACGTTACAAGAGAAAAAATACTTTTCCAGCCTATCTTTATTTGCTACTAGCAGGAAAACATTGTTATGGTTAACTGTTTTGGTATTTTTTCCTGAAAAAAAAAATACACTCCCCTAGCTTCTCAAAGAAAGAAAACTTGAAGTTAAAACAGACGTGCTATTTCGCAAGTTAAATAAAAACTATTTTATTTACGAGGTACGATTTGGATACATCACCAAATCGGACCTCGTGGATGAACTCACGATGGCAGGAACGTTCAGCTTCCTGAAGTGAAACACATGAAAATTATTTCACCCACTACCAATATTTATAATGTAACCAGAAACTAAATGATATACGATATTAAAAAAAAATTCCACTCCTAAATCCTTCCAACTCAATCCTAAGCTACTTTCCAACAAGACGTCCGGTTACTTATCAAAATACGTTACAAGAGAAAAAATATTTTTCCAGCCTATCTTTGTATAAGCTGTTGTGCTTTATTCGCTACTAGCAGGAAAAAATTAGTTTGGTGAATTGTTTTGGTTTTTTTTCCTGGAAAAAAATAGATACACTCCCCTAGCTATTCAAAGAAAGAAAACTTGAAGTTAAAACAGACGTGCTATTTCGCAAGTTAAATAAAAACTATTTTATTTACGAGGTACGATTTGGATACATCACCAAATCGGACCTCGTGGATGAACTCACGATGGCAGGAACGTTCAGCTTCCTGAAGTGAAACACATGAAAATTATTTCACCCACTACCAATATTTATAATGTAACCAGAAACTAAATGATATACGACATCAAAAAAAAAAATTCCAACCCTAAATCCTTCCAACTCAATCCTAAGCTACTTTCCAACAAGACGTCCGGTAACTTATCAAAATACGTTACAAGAGAAAAAATATTTTTCCAGCCTATCTTTATTTGCTACTAGCAGGAAAACATTGTTATGGTTAACTGTTTTGGTATTTTTTCCTGGAAAAAAAATACACTGTCCTAGCTTCTCAAAGAAAGAAAACTTGAAGTTAAAACAGACGTGCTATTTCGCAAGTTAAATAAAAACTATTTTATTTACGAGGTACGATTTGGATACATCACCAAATCGGACCTCGTGGATGAACTCACGATGGCAGGAACGTTCAGCTTCCTGAAGTGAAACACATAAAAATGATTTCACCCACTACCAATATTTATAATGTAACCAGAAACTAAATGATATACGATATCAAAAAAAAAAAAATTCCAACCCTAAATCCTTCCAACTCAATCCTAAGCTACTTTCCAACAAGACGTCCGGTTACTTATCAAAATACGTTACAAGAGAAAAAATATTTTTCCAGCCTATCTTTGTATAAGCTGTTGTGCTTTATTCGCTACTAGCAGGAAAAAATTAGTTTGGTGAATTGTTTTGGTTTTTTTTCCTGGAAAAAAATAGATACACTCCCCTAGCTATTCAAAGAAAGAAAACTTGAAGTTAAAACAGACGTGCTATTTCGCAAGTTAAATAAAAACTATTTTATTTACGAGGTACGATTTGGATACATCACCAAATCGGACCTCGTGGATGAACTCACGATGGCAGGAACGTTCAGCTTCCTGAAGTGAAACACATGAAAATTATTTCACCCACTACCAATATTTATAATGTAACCAGAAACTAAATGATATACGACATCAAAAAAAAAAATTCCAACCCTAAATCCTTCCAACTCAATCCTAAGCTACTTTCCAACAAGACGTCCGGTAACTTATCAAAATACGTTACAAGAGAAAAAATACTTTTCCAGCCTATCTTTATTTGCTACTAGCAGGAAAACATTGTTATGGTTAACTGTTTTGGTATTTTTTCCTGAAAAAAAAAATACACTCCCCTAGCTTCTCAAAGAAAGAAAACTTGAAGTTAAAACAGACGTGCTATTTCGCAAGTTAAATAAAAACTATTTTATTTACGAGGTACGATTTGGATACATCACCAAATCGGACCTCGTGGATGAACTCACGATGGCAGGAACGTTCAGCTTCCTGAAGTGAAACACATGAAAATTATTTCACCCACTACCAATATTTATAATGTAACCAGAAACTAAATGATATACGATATTAAAAAAAAATTCCACTCCTAAATCCTTCCAACTCAATCCTAAGCTACTTTCCAACAAGACGTCCGGTTACTTATCAAAATACGTTACAAGAGAAAAAATATTTTTCCAGCCTATCTTTGTATAAGCTGTTGTGCTTTATTCGCTACTAGCAGGAAAAAATTAGTTTGGTGAATTGTTTTGGTTTTTTTTCCTGGAAAAAAATAGATACACTCCCCTAGCTATTCAAAGAAAGAAAACTTGAAGTTAAAACAGACGTGCTATTTCGCAAGTTAAATAAAAACTATTTTATTTACGAGGTACGATTTGGATACATCACCAAATCGGACCTCGTGGATGAACTCACGATGGCAGGAACGTTCAGCTTCCTGAAGTGAAACACATGAAAATTATTTCACCCACTACCAATATTTATAATGTAACCAGAAACTAAATGATATACGACATCAAAAAAAAAAATTCCAACCCTAAATCCTTCCAACTCAATCCTAAGCTACTTTCCAACAAGACGTCCGGTAACTTATCAAAATACGTTACAAGAGAAAAAATATTTTTCCAGCCTATCTTTATTTGCTACTAGCAGGAAAACATTGTTATGGTTAACTGTTTTGGTATTTTTTCCTGGAAAAAAAATACACTGTCCTAGCTTCTCAAAGAAAGAAAACTTGAAGTTAAAACAGACGTGCTATTTCGCAAGTTAAATAAAAACTATTTTATTTACGAGGTACGATTTGGATACATCACCAAATCGGACCTCGTGGATGAACTCACGATGGCAGGAACGTTCAGCTTCCTGAAGTGAAACACATAAAAATGATTTCACCCACTACCAATATTTATAATGTAACCAGAAACTAAATGATATACGATATCAAAAAAAAAAAAATTCCAACCCTAAATCCTTCCAACTCAATCCTAAGCTACTTTCCAACAAGACGTCCGGTTACTTATCAAAATACGTTACAAGAGAAAAAATATTTTTCCAGCCTATCTTTGTATAAGCTGTTGTGCTTTATTCGCTACTAGCAGGAAAAAATTAGTTTGGTGAATTGTTTTGGTTTTTTTTCCTGGAAAAAAATAGATACACTCCCCTAGCTATTCAAAGAAAGAAAACTTGAAGTTAAAACAGACGTGCTATTTCGCAAGTTAAATAAAAACTATTTTATTTACGAGGTACGATTTGGATACATCACCAAATCGGACCTCGTGGATGAACTCACGATGGCAGGAACGTTCAGCTTCCTGAAGTGAAACACATGAAAATTATTTCACCCACTACCAATATTTATAATGTAACCAGAAACTAAATGATATACGACATCAAAAAAAAAAATTCCAACCCTAAATCCTTCCAACTCAATCCTAAGCTACTTTCCAACAAGACGTCCGGTAACTTATCAAAATACGTTACAAGAGAAAAAATACTTTTCCAGCCTATCTTTATTTGCTACTAGCAGGAAAACATTGTTATGGTTAACTGTTTTGGTATTTTTTCCTGAAAAAAAAAAATACACTCCCCTAGCTTCTCAAAGAAAGAAAACTTGAAGTTAAAACAGACGTGCTATTTCGCAAGTTAAATAAAAACTATTTTATTTACGAGGTACGATTTGGATACATCACCAAATCGGACCTCGTGGATGAACTCACGATGGCAGGAACGTTCAGCTTCCTGAAGTGAAACACATGAAAATTATTTCACCCACTACCAATATTTATAATGTAACCAGAAACTAAATGATATACGATATTAAAAAAAAATTCCACTCCTAAATCCTTCCAACTCAATCCTAAGCTACTTTCCAACAAGACGTCCGGTTACTTATCAAAATACGTTACAAGAGAAAAAATATTTTTCCAGCCTATCTTTGTATAAGCTGTTGTGCTTTATTCGCTACTAGCAGGAAAAAATTAGTTTGGTGAATTGTTTTGGTTTTTTTTCCTGGAAAAAAATAGATACACTCCCCTAGCTATTCAAAGAAAGAAAACTTGAAGTTAAAACAGACGTGCTATTTCGCAAGTTAAATAAAAACTATTTTATTTACGAGGTACGATTTGGATACATCACCAAATCGGACCTCGTGGATGAACTCACGATGGCAGGAACGTTCAGCTTCCTGAAGTGAAACACATGAAAATTATTTCACCCACTACCAATATTTATAATGTAACCAGAAACTAAATGATATACGACATCAAAAAAAAAAATTCCAACCCTAAATCCTTCCAACTCAATCCTAAGCTACTTTCCAACAAGACGTCCGGTAACTTATCAAAATACGTTACAAGAGAAAAAATATTTTTCCAGCCTATCTTTATTTGCTACTAGCAGGAAAACATTGTTATGGTTAACTGTTTTGGTATTTTTTCCTGGAAAAAAAATACACTCTCCTAGCTTCTCAAAGAAAGAAAACTTGAAGTTAAAACAGACGTGCTATTTCGCAAGTTAAATAAAAACTATTTTATTTACGAGGTACGATTTGGATACATCACCAAATCGGACCTCGTGGATGAACTCACGATGGCAGGAACGTTCAGCTTCCTGAAGTGAAACACATGAAAATTATTTCACCCACTACCAATATTTATAATGTAACCAGAAACTAAATGATATACGATATCAAAAAAAAAATTCCAACCCTAAATCCTTCCAACTCAATCCTAAGCTACTTTCCAACAAGACGTCCGGTTACTTATCAAAATACGTTACAAGAGAAAAAATATTTTTCCAGCCTATCTTTGTATAAGCTGTTGTGCTTTATTCGCTACTAGCAGGAAAAAATTAGTTTGGTGAATTGTTTTGGTTTTTTTTTCCTGGGAAAAATAGATACACTCCCCTAGCTATTCAAAGAAAGAAAACTAGAAGTAAAAACAGACGTGCCATTTCGCAAGTTAAATAAAAACTATTTTATTTACGAGGTACGATTTGGATACATCACCAAATCGGACCTCGTGGATGAACTCACGATGGCAGGAACGTTCAGCTTCCTGAAGTGAAACACATGAAAATTATTTCATCTACTACCAATATTTATAATGTAACCAGAAACTAAATGATATACGATATCAAAAAAAAAATTCCAACCCTAAATCCTTCCAACTCAATCCTAAGCTACTTTCCAACAAGACGTCCGGTAACTTATCAAAATACGTTACAAGAGAAAAAATATTTTTCCAGCCTATCTTTATTTGCTACTAGCAGGAAAACATTGTTATGGTTAACTGTTTTGGTATTTTTTCCTGGAAAAAAAATACACTGTCCTAGCTTCTCAAAGAAAGAAAACTTGAAGTTAAAACAGACGTGCTATTTCGCAAGTTAAATAAAAACTATTTTATTTACGAGGTACGATTTGGATACATCACCAAATCGGACCTCGTGGATGAACTCACGATGGCAGGAACGTTCAGCTTCCTGAAGTGAAACACATGAAAATTATTTCACCCACTACCAATATTTATAATGTAACCAGAAACTAAATGATATACGATATCAAAAAAAAAATTCCAACCCTAAATCCTTCCAACTCAATCCTAAGCTACTTTCCAACAAGACGTCCGGTTACTTATCAAAATACGTTACAAGAGAAAAAATATTTTTCCAGCCTATCTTTGTATAAGCTGTTGTGCTTTATTCGCTACTAGCAGGAAAAAATTAGTTTGGTGAATTGTTTTGGTTTTTTTTTCCTGGGAAAAATAGATACACTCCCCTAGCTATTCAAAGAAAGAAAACTAGAAGTAAAAACAGACGTGCCATTTCGCAAGTTAAATAAAAACTATTTTATTTACGAGGTACGATTTGGATACATCACCAAATCGGACCTCGTGGATGAACTCACGATGGCAGGAACGTTCAGCTTCCTGAAGTGAAACACATGAAAATAATTTCACCCACTACCAATATTTATAATGTAACCAGAAACTAAATGATATACGATATCAAAAAAAAAATTCCACTCCTAAATCCTTCCAATTCAATCCTAAGCTACTTTCCAACAAGACGTCCGGTTACTTATCAAAATACGTTACAAGAGAAAAAATATTTTTCCAGCCTATCTTTGTATAAGCTGTTGTGCTTTATTCGCTACTAGCAGGAAAAAATTAGTTTGGTGAACTGTTTCGGGTTTTTTTTCCTGGAAAAAAATAGATACACTCCCCTAGCTATTCAAAGAAAGAAAACTTGAAGTAAAAACAGACGTGCCATTTCGCAAGTTAAATAAAAACTATTTTATTTACAAGGTACGATTTGGATACATCACCAAATCGGACCTCGTGGATGAACTCACGATGGCAGGAACGTTCAGCTTCCTGAAGTGAAACACATGAAAATTATTTCACCCACTACCAATATTTATAATGTAACCAGAAACTAAATGATATACGACATCAAAAAAAAAAATTCCAACCCTAAATCCTTCCAACTCAATCCTAAGCTACTTTCCAACAAGACGTCCGGTAACTTATCAAAATACGTTACAAGAGAAAAAATATTTTTCCAGCCTATCTTTATTTGCTACTAGCAGGAAAACATTGTTATGGTTAACTGTTTTGGTATTTTTTCCTGGAAAAAAAATACACTCTCCTAGCTTCTCAAAGAAAGAAAACTTGAAGTTAAAACAGACGTGCTATTTCGCAAGTTAAATAAAAACTATTTTATTTACGAGGTACGATTTGGATACATCACCAAATCGGACCTCGTGGATGAACTCACGATGGCAGGAACGTTCAGCTTCCTGAAGTGAAACACATGAAAATTATTTCACCCACTACCAATATTTATAATGTAACCAGAAACTAAATGATATACGATATCAAAAAAAAAATTCCAACCCTAAATCCTTCCAACTCAATCCTAAGCTACTTTCCAACAAGACGTCCGGTTACTTATCAAAATACGTTACAAGAGAAAAAATATTTTTCCAGCCTATCTTTATTTGCTACTAGCAGGAAAACATTGTTATGGTTAACTGTTTTGGTATTTTTTCCTGGAAAAAAAATACACTGTCCTAGCTTCTCAAAGAAAGAAAACTTGAAGTTAAAACAGACGTGCTATTTCGCAAGTTAAATAAAAACTATTTTATTTACGAGGTACGATTTGGATACATCACCAAATCGGACCTCTAGGATGAACTCACGATGGCAGGAACGTTCAGCTTCCTGAAGTGAAACACATGAAAATTATTTCACCCACTACCAATATTTATAATGTAACCAGAAACTAAATGATATACGATATCAAAAAAAAAATTCCAACCCTAAATCCTTCCAACTCAATCCTAAGCTACTTTCCAACAAGACGTCCGGTTACTTATCAAAATACGTTACAAGTGAAAAAATATTTTTCCAGCCTATCTTTGTATAAGCTGTTGTGCTTTATTCGCTACTAGCAGGAAAAAATTAGTTTTGTGAACTGTTTTGGTTTTTTTTCCTGGAAAAAAATAGATACACTCCCCTAGCTATTCAAAGAAAGAAAACTAGAAGTAAAAACAGACGTGCCATTTTGCAAGTTAAATAAAAACAATTTTATTTACGAGGTACGATTTGGATACATCACCAAATCGGACCTCGTGGATGAACTCACAAAGGCAGGAACGTTCAGCTTCCTGAAGTGAAACACATGAAAATTATTTCACCCACTACCAATATTTATAATGTAACCAGAAACTAAATGATATACGATATCAAAAAAAAAATTCCAACCCTAAATCCTTCCAACTCAATCCTAAGCTACTTTCCAACAAGACGTCCGGTAACTTATTAAAATACGTTACAAGAGAAAAAATATTTTTCCAGCCTATCTTTATTTGCTACTAGCAGGAAAACATTGTTATGGTTAACTGTTTTGGTATTTTTTCCTGGAAAAAAAAATACACTCCCCTAGCTTCTCAAAAAAAGAAAACTTGAAGTTAAAACAGACGTGCTATTTCGCAAGTTAAATAAAAACTATTTTATTTACGAGGTACGATTTGGATACATCACCAAATCGGACCTCGTGGATGAACTCACGATGGCAGGAACGTTCAGCTTCCTGAAGTGAAACACATAAAAATGATTTCACCCACTACCAATATTTATAATGTAACCAGAAACTAAATGATATACGACATCAAAAAAAAATTCCAACCCTAAATCGTTCCAACTCAATCCTAAGTTACTTTCAAACAAGACGTCCGGTTACTTATCAAAATACGTTACAAGAGAAAAAATATTTTTCCAGCCTATCTTTATTTGCTACTAGCAGGAAAACATTGTATGGTTAACTGTTTTGGTATTTTTCCTGGAAAAAAAATACACTCTCCTAGCTTCTCAAAGAAAGAAAACTTGAAGTTAAAACAGACGTGCTATTTCGCAAGTTAAATAAAAACTATTTTATTTACGAGGTACGATTTGGATACATCACCAAATCGGACCTCTAGGATGAACTCACGATGGCAGGAACGTTCAGCTTCCTGAAGTGAAACACATGAAAATTATTTCACCCACTACCAATATTTATAATGTAACCAGAAACTAAATGATATACGATATCAAAAAAAAAATTCCAACCCTAAATCCTTCCAACTCAATCCTAAGCTACTTTCCAACAAGACGTCCGGTTACTTATCAAAATACGTTACAAGTGAAAAAATATTTTTCCAGCCTATCTTTGTATAAGCTGTTGTGCTTTATTCGCTACTAGCAGGAAAAAATTAGTTTTGTGAACTGTTTTGGTTTTTTTTCCTGGAAAAAAATAGATACACTCCCCTAGCTATTCAAAGAAAGAAAACTAGAAGTAAAAACAGACGTGCCATTTTGCAAGTTAAATAAAAACTATTTTATTTACGAGGTACGATTTGGATACATCACCAAATCGGACCTCGTGGATGAACTCACAAAGGCAGGAACGTTCAGCTTCCTGAAGTGAAACACATAAAAATGATTTCACCCACTACCAATATTTATAATGTAACCAGAAACTAAATGATATACGATATCAAAAAAAGAATTCCAACCCTAAATTCTTCCAACTCAATCCTAAGCTACTTTCCAACAAGACGTCCGGTTACTTATCAAAATACGTTACAAGAGAAAAAATATTTTTCCAGCCTATCTTTGTATAAGCTCTTGTGCTTTATTCGCTACTAGCAGAAAAAAATTAGTTTGGTGAACTGTTTCGGGTTTTTTTTCCTGGAAAAAAATAGATACACTCCCCTAGCTATTCAAAGAAAGAAAACTAGAAGTAAAAACAGACGTGCCATTTTGCAAGTTAAATAAAAACTATTTTATTTACGAGGTACGATTTGGATACATCACCAAATCGGACCTCGTGGATGAACTCACGATGGCAGGAACGTTCAGCTTCCTGAAGTGAAACACATAAAAATGATTTCACCCACTACCAATATTTATAATGTAACCAGAAACTAAATGATATACGATATCAAAAAAAAAATTCCAACCCTAAATCCTTCCAACTCAATCCTAAGCTACTTTCCAACAAGACGTCCGGTTACTTATCAAAATACGTTACAAGTGAAAAAATATTTTTCCAGCCTATCTTTGTATAAGCTGTTGTGCTTTATTCGCTACTAGCAGGAAAAAATTAGTTTTGTGAACTGTTTTGGTTTTTTTTCCTGGAAAAAAATAGATACACTCCCCTAGCTATTCAAAGAAAGAAAACTAGAAGTAAAAACAGACGTGCCATTTTGCAAGTTAAATAAAAACTATTTTATTTACGAGGTACGATTTGGATACATCACCAAATCGGACCTCGTGGATGAACTCACAAAGGCAGGAACATTCAGCTTCCTGAAGTGAAACACATAAAAATTATTTCACCCACTACCAATATTTATAATGTAACCAGAAACTAAATGATATACGATATCAAAAAAAAATTCCCCTCCTAAATCCTTCCAACTCAATCCTAAGCTACTTTCCAACAAGACGTCCGGTTACTTATCAAAATACGTTACAAGAGAAAAAATATTTTTCCAGCCTATCTTTGTATAAGCTGTTGTGCTTTATTCGCTACTAGCAGGAAAAAATTAGTTTGGTGAATTGTTTTGGTTTTTTTTTCCTGGAAAAAAATAGATACACTCCCCTAGCTATTCAAAGAAAGAAAACTAGAAGTAAAAACAGACGTGCCGATTCGCAAGTTAAATAAAAACTATTTTATTTACGAGGTACGATTTGGATACATCACCAAATCGGACCTCGTGGATGAACTCACGATGGCAGGAACGTTCAGCTTCCTGAAGTGAAACACATGAAAATTATTTCACCCACTACCAATATTTATAATGTAACCAGAAACTTAATGATATACGATATCAAGACAAAAATTCCAACCCTAAATCCTTCCAACTCAATCCTAAGTTACTTTCAAACAAGACGTCCGGTTACTTATCAAAATACGTTACAAGAGAAAAAATATTTTTCCAGCCTATCTTTATTTGCTACTAGCAGGAAAACATTGTATGGTTAACTGTTTTGGTATTTTTTCCTGGAAAAAAATACACTCTCCTAGCTTCTCAAAGAAAGAAAACTTGAAGTTAAAACAGACGTGCTATTTCGCAAGTTAAATAAAAACTATTTTATTTACGAGGTACGATTTGGATACATCACCAAATCGGACCTCGTGGATGAACTCACGATGGCAGGAACGTTCAGCTTCCTGAAGTGAAACACATGAAAATTATTTCACCCACTACCAATATTTATAATGTAACCAGAAACTAAATGATATACGATATCAAAAAAAAAATTCCAACCCTAAATCCTTCCAACTCAATCCTAAGCTACTTTCCAACAAGACGTCCGGTTACTTATCAAAATACGTTACAAGTGAAAAAATATTTTTCCAGCCTATCTTTGTATAAGCTGTTGTGCTTTATTCGCTACTAGCAGGAAAAAATTAGTTTTGTGAACTGTTTTGGTTTTTTTTCCTGGAAAAAAATAGATACACTCCCCTAGCTATTCAAAGAAAGAAAACTAGAAGTAAAAACAGACGTGCCATTTCGCAAGTTAAATAAAAACTATTTTATTTACGAGGTACGATTTGGATACATCACCAAATCGGACCTCGTGGATGAACTCACGATGGCAGGAACGTTCAGCTTCCTGAAGTGAAACACATGAAAATTATTTCACCCACTACCAATATTTATAATGTAACCAGAAACTTAATGATATACGATATCAAGACAAAAATTCCAACCCTAAATCCTTCCAACTCAATCCTAAGTTACTTTCAAACAAGACGTCCGGTTACTTATCAAAATACGTTACAAGAGAAAAAATATTTTTCCAGCCTATCTTTATTTGCTACTAGCAGGAAAACATTGTATGGTTAACTGTTTTGGTATTTTTTCCTGGAAAAAAATACACTCTCCTAGCTTCTCAAAGAAAGAAAACTTGAAGTTAAAACAGACGTGCTATTTCGCAAGTTAAATAAAAACTATTTTATTTACGAGGTACGATTTGGATACATCACCAAATCGGACCTCGTGGATGAACTCACGATGGCAGGAACGTTCAGCTTCCTGAAGTGAAACACATGAAAATTATTTCACCCACTACCAATATTTATAATGTAACCAGAAACTAAATGATATACGATATCAAAAAAAAAATTCCAACCCTAAATCCTTCCAACTCAATCCTAAGCTACTTTCCAACAAGACGTCCGGTTACTTATCAAAATACGTTACAAGAGAAAAAATATTTTTCCAGCCTATCTTTGTATAAGCTGTTGTGCTTTATTCGCTACTAGCAGGAAAAAATTAGTTTGGTGAACTGTTTCGGGTTTTTTTTCCTGGAAAAAAATAGATACACTCCCCTAGCTATTCAAAGAAAGAAAACTAGAAGTAAAAACAGACGTGCCATTTCGCAAGTTAAATAAAAACTATTTTATTTACGAGGTACGATTTGGATACATCACCAAATCGGACCTCGTGGATGAACTCACGATGGCAGGAACGTTCAGCTTCCTGAAGTGAAACACATAAAAATGATTTCACCCACTACCAATATTTATAATGTAACCAGAAACTAAATGATATACGATATCAAAAAAAGAATTCCAACCCTAAATCCTTCCAACTCAATCCTAAGCTACTTTCCAACAAGACGTCCGGTTACTTATCAAAATACGTTACAAGAGAAAAAATATTTTTCCAGCCTATCTTTGTATAAGCTGTTGTGCTTTATTCGCTACTAGCAGGAAAAAATTAGTTTGGTGAATTGTTTTGGTTTTTTTTTCCTGGAAAAAAATAGATACACTCCCCTAGCTATTCAAAGAAAGAAAACTAGAAGTAAAAACAGACGTGCCGATTCGCAAGTTAAATAAAAACTATTTTATTTACGAGGTACGATTTGGATACATCACCAAATCGGACCTCGTGGATGAACTCACGATGGCAGGAACGTTCAGCTTCCTGAAGTGAAACACATGAAAATTATTTCACCCACTACCAATATTTATAATGTAACCAGAAACTTAATGATATACGATATCAAGACAAAAATTCCAACCCTAAATCCTTCCAACTCAATCCTAAGTTACTTTCAAACAAGACGTCCGGTTACTTATCAAAATACGTTACAAGAGAAAAAATATTTTTCCAGCCTATCTTTATTTGCTACTAGCAGGAAAACATTGTATGGTTAACTGTTTTGGTATTTTTTCCTGGAAAAAAATACACTCTCCTAGCTTCTCAAAGAAAGAAAACTTGAAGTTAAAACAGACGTGCTATTTCGCAAGTTAAATAAAAACTATTTTATTTACGAGGTACGATTTGGATACATCACCAAATCGGACCTCGTGGATGAACTCACGATGGCAGGAACGTTCAGCTTCCTGAAGTGAAACACATGAAAATTATTTCACCCACTACCAATATTTATAATGTAACCAGAAACTAAATGATATACGATATCAAAAAAAAAATTCCAACCCTAAATCCTTCCAACTCAATCCTAAGCTACTTTCCAACAAGACGTCCGGTTACTTATCAAAATACGTTACAAGTGAAAAAATATTTTTCCAGCCTATCTTTGTATAAGCTGTTGTGCTTTATTCGCTACTAGCAGGAAAAAATTAGTTTTGTGAACTGTTTTGGTTTTTTTTCCTGGAAAAAAATAGATACACTCCCCTAGCTATTCAAAGAAAGAAAACTAGAAGTAAAAACAGACGTGCTATTTCGCAAGTTAAATAAAAACTATTTTATTTACGAGGTACGATTTGGATACATCACCAAATCGGACCTCGTGGATGAACTCACAAAGGCAGGAACATTCAGCTTCCTGAAGTGAAACACATAAAAATTATTTCACCCACTACCAATATTTATAATGTAACCAGAAACTAAATGATATACGATATCAAAAAAAAATTCCCCTCCTAAATCCTTCCAACTCAATCCTAAGCTACTTTCCAACAAGACGTCCGGTTACTTATCAAAATACGTTACAAGAGAAAAAATATTTTTCCAGCCTATCTTTGTATAAGCTGTTGTGCTTTATTCGCTACTAGCAGGAAAAAATTAGTTTGGTGAACTGTTTCGGGTTTTTTTTCCTGGAAAAAAATAGATACACTCCCCTAGCTATTCAAAGAAAGAAAACTAGAAGTAAAAACAGACGTGCCATTTCGCAAGTTAAATAAAAACTATTTTATTTACGAGGTACGATTTGGATACATCACCAAATCGGACCTCGTGGATGAACTCACGATGGCAGGAACGTTCAGCTTCCTGAAGTGAAACACATAAAAATGATTTCACCCACTACCAATATTTATAATGTAACCAGAAACTAAATGATATACGATATCAAAAAAAGAATTCCAACCCTAAATCCTTCCAACTCAATCCTAAGCTACTTTCCAACAAGACGTCCGGTTACTTATCAAAATACGTTACAAGAGAAAAAATATTTTTCCAGCCTATCTTTGTATAAGCTGTTGTGCTTTATTCGCTACTAGCAGGAAAAAATTAGTTTGGTGAATTGTTTTGGTTTTTTTTTCCTGGAAAAAAATAGATACACTCCCCTAGCTATTCAAAGAAAGAAAACTAGAAGTAAAAACAGACGTGCCATTTCGCAAGTTAAATAAAAACTATTTTATTTACGAGGTACGATTTGGATACATCACCAAATCGGACCTCGTGGATGAACTCACGATGGCAGGAACGTTCAGCTTCCTGAAGTGAAACACATGAAAATTATTTCACCCACTACCAATATTTATAATGTAACCAGAAACTAAATGATATACGATATCAAGACAAAAATTCCAACCCTAAATCCTTCCAACTCAATCTTAAGCTACTTTCCAACAAGACGTCCGGTTACTTATCAAAATACGTTACAAGAGAAAAAATATTTTTCCAGCCTATCTTTATTTGCTACTAGCAGGAAAACATTGTTATGGTTAACTGTTTTGGTATTTTTTCCTGGAAAAAAAAATACACTCCCCTAGCTTCTCAAAGAAAGAAAACTTGAAGTTAAAACAGACGTGCTATTTCGCAAGTTAAATAAAAACTATTTTATTTACGAGGTACGATTTGGATACATCACCAAATCGGACCTCGTGGATGAACTCACGATGGCAGGAACGTTCAGCTTCCTGAAGTGAAACACATGAAAATTATTTCACCCACTACCAATATTTATAATGTAACCAGAAACTAAATGATATACGATATCAAAAAAAAATTCCAACCCTAAATCCTTCCAACTCAATCCTAAGCTACTTTCCAACAAGACGTCCGGTTACTTATCAAAATACGTTACAAGTGAAAAAATATTTTTCCAGCCTATCTTTGTATAAGCTGTTGTGCTTTATTCGCTACTAGCAGGAAAAAATTAGTTTTGTGAACTGTTTTGGTTTTTTTTTCCTGGAAAAAAATAGATACACTCCCCTAGCTATTCAAAGAAAGAAAACTAGAAGTAAAAACAGACGTGCCATTTCGCAAGTTAAATAAAAACTATTTTATTTACGAGGTACGATTTGGATACATCACCAAATCGGACCTCGTGGATGAACTCACAAAGGCAGGAACGTTCAGCTTCCTGAAGTGAAACACATAAAAATGATTTCACCCACTACCAATATTTATAATGTAACCAGAAACTAAATGATATACGATATCAAAAAAAGAATTCCAACCCTAAATCCTTCCAACTCAATCCTAAGCTACTTTCCAACAAGACGTCCGGTTACTTATCAAAATACGTTACAAGAGAAAAAATATTTTTCCAGCCTATCTTTATTTGCTACTAGCAGGAAAACATTGTTATGGTTAACTGTTTTGGTATTTTTTCCTGGAAAAAAAATACACTCTCCTAGCTTCTCAAAGAAAGAAAACTTGAAGTTAAAACAGACGTGCTATTTCGCAAGTTAAATAAAAACTATTTTATTTACGAGGTACGATTTGGATACATCACCAAATCGGACCTCTAGGATGAACTCACGATGGCAGGAACGTTCAGCTTCCTGAAGTGAAACACATGAAAATTATTTCACCCACTACCAATATTTATAATGTAACCAGAAACTAAATGATATACGATATCAAAAAAAAAATTCCAACCCTAAATCCTTCCAACTCAATCCTAAGCTACTTTCCAACAAGACGTCCGGTTACTTATCAAAATACGTTACAAGTGAAAAAATATTTTTCCAGCCTATCTTTGTATAAGCTGTTGTGCTTTATTCGCTACTAGCAGGAAAAAATTAGTTTTGTGAACTGTTTTGGTTTTTTTTCCTGGAAAAAAATAGATACACTCCCCTAGCTATTCAAAGAAAGAAAACTAGAAGTAAAAACAGACGTGCCATTTCGCAAGTTAAATAAAAACTATTTTATTTACGAGGTACGATTTGGATACATCACCAAATCGGACCTCGTGGATGAACTCACGATGGCAGGAACGTTCAGCTTCCTGAAGTGAAACACATAAAAATGATTTCACCCACTACCAATATTTATAATGTAACCAGAAACTAAATGATATACGACATCAAAAAAAAATTCCAACCCTAAATCCTTCCAACTCAATCCTAAGTTACTTTCAAACAAGACGTCCGGTTACTTATCAAAATACGTTACAAGAGAAAAAATATTTTTCCAGCCTATCTTTATTTGCTACTAGCAGGAAAACATTGTATGGTTAACTGTTTTGGTATTTTTCCTGGAAAAAAATACACTCTTCTAGCTTCTCAAAGAAAGAAAACTTGAAGTTAAAACAGACGTGCTATTTCGCAAGTTAAATAAAAACTATTTTATTTACGAGGTACGATTTGGATACATCACCAAATCGGACCTCGTGGATGAACTCACGATGGCAGGAACGTTCAGCTTCCTGAAGTGAAACACATAAAAATGATTTCACCCACTACCAATATTTATAATGTAACCAGAAACTAAATGATATACGATATCAAAAAAAAAATTCCAACTCTAAATCCTTCCAACTCAATTCTAAGCTACTTTCCAACAAGACGTCCGGTTACTTATCAAAATACGTTACAAGAGAAAAAATATTTTTCCAGCCTATCTTTATTTGCTACTAGCAGGAAAACATTATTATGGTTAACTGTTTTGGTTTTTTTTCCTGGAAAAAAATAGATACACTCCCCTAGCTATTCAAAGAAAGAAAACTAGAAGTAAAAACAGACGTGCCATTTCGCAAGTTAAATAAAAACTATTTTATTTACGAGGTACGATTTGGATACATCACCAAATCGGACCTCGTGGATGAACTCACGATGGCAGGAACGTTCAGCTTCCTGAAGTGAAACACATGAAAATTATTTCACCCACTACCAATATTTATAATGTAACCAGAAACTAAATGATATACGATATCAAAAAAAAATTCCACTCCTAAATCCTTCCAACTCAATCCTAAGCTACTTTCCAACAAGACGTCCGGTTACTTATCAAAATACGTTACAAGAGAAAAAATATTTTTCCAGCCTATCTTTATTTGCTACTAGCAGGAAAACATTGTTATGGTTAACTGTTTTGGTATTTTTTCCTGGAAAAAAAAATACACTCCCCTAGCTTCTCAAAGAAAGAAAACTTGAAGTTAAAACAGACGTGCTATTTCGCAAGTTAAATAAAAACTATTTTATTTACGAGGTACGATTTGGATACATCACCAAATCGGACCTCGTGGATGAACTCACGATGGCAGGAACGTTCAGCTTCCTGAAGTGAAACACATGAAAATTATTTCACCTACTACCAATATTTATAATGTAACCAGAAACTAAATGATATACGATATCAAAAAAAAATTCCAACCCTAAATCCTTCCAAATCAATCCTAAGCTACTTTCCAACAAGACGTCCGGTTACTTATCAAAATACGTTACAAGAGAAAAAATATTTTTCCAGCCTATCTTTATTGGCTACTAGCAGGAAAACATTGTTATGGTTAACTGTTTTGGTATTTTTTCCTGGAAAAAAAAATTCACTCCCCTAGCTTCTCAAAGAAAGAAAACTTGAAGTTAAAACAGACGTGCTATTTCGCAAGTTAAATTAAAACTATTTTATTTACGAGGTACGATTTGGATACATCACCAAATCGGACCTCGTGGATGAACTCACGATGGCAGGAACGTTCAGCTTCCTGAAGTGAAACACATGAAAATAATTTCACCCACTACCAATATTTATAATGTAACCAGAAACTAAATGATATACGATATCAAAAAAAAAATTCCACTCCTAAATCCTTCCAATTCAATCCTAAGCTACTTTCCAACAAGACGTCCGGTTACTTATCAAAATACGTTACAAGAGAAAAAATATTTTTCCAGCCTATCTTTGTATAAGCTGTTGTGCTTTATTCGCTACTAGCAGGAAAAAATTAGTTTGGTGAACTGTTTCGGGTTTTTTTTCCTGGAAAAAAATAGATACACTCCCCTAGCTATTCAAAGAAAGAAAACTTGAAGTAAAAACAGACGTGCCATTTCGCAAGTTAAATAAAAACTATTTTATTTACAAGGTACGATTTGGATACATCACCAAATCGGACCTCGTGGATGAACTCACGATGGCAGGAACGTTCAGCTTCCTGAAGTGAAACACATAAAAATGATTTCACCCACCACCAATATTTATAATGTAACCAGAAACTAAATGATATACGACATCAAAAAAAAATTCCAACCCTAAATCCTTCCAACTAAATCCTAAGTTACTTTCAAACAAGACGTCCGGTTACTTATCAAAATACGTTACAAGAGAAAAAATATTTTTCCAGCCTATCTTTATTTGCTACTAGCAGGAAAACATTATTATGGTTAACTGTTTTGGTATTTTTTCCTGGAAAAAAATACACTCTCCTAGCTTCTCAAAGAAAGAAAACTTGAAGTTAAAACAGACGTGCTATTTCGCAAGTTAAATAAAAACTATTTTATTTACGAGGTACGATTTGGATACATCACCAAATCGGACCTCGTGGATGAACTCACGATGGCAGGAACGTTCAGCTTCCTGAAGTGAAACACATGAAAATTATTTCACCTACTACCAATATTTATAATGTAACCAGAAACTAAATGATATACGATATCAAAAAAAAATTCCAACCCTAAATCCTTCCAAATCAATCCTAAGCTACTTTCCAACAAGACGTCCGGTTACTTATCAAAATACGTTACAAGAGAAAAAATATTTTTCCAGCCTATCTTTATTTGCTACTAGCAGGAAAACATTGTTATGGTTAACTGTTTTGGTATTTTTTCCTGGAAAAAAAAATACACTCCCCTAGCTTCTCAAAGAAAGAAAACTTGAAGTTAAAACAGACGTGCTATTTCGCAAGTTAAATAAAAACTATTTTATTTACGAGGTACGATTTGGATACATCACCAAATCGGACCTCGTGGATGAACTCACGATGGCAGGAACGTTCAGCTTCCTGAAGTGAAACACATGAAAATTATTTCACCTACTACCAATATTTATAATGTAACCAGAAACTAAATGATATACGATATCAAAAAAAAATTCCAACCCTAAATCCTTCCAACTCAATCCTAAGCTACTTTCCAACAAGACGTCCGGTTACTTATCAAAATACGTTACAAGAGAAAAAATATTTTTCCAGCCTATCTTTATTTGCTACTAGCAGGAAAACATTGTTATGGTTAACTGTTTTGGTATTTTTTGCTGGAAAAAAAAATACACTCCCCTAGCTTCTCAAAGAAAGAAAACTTGAAGTTAAAACAGACGTGCCATTTCGCAAGTTAAATAAAAACTATTTTATTTACGAGGTACGATTTGGATACATCACCAAATCGGACCTCGTGGATGAACTCACGATGGCAGGAACGTTCAGCTTCCTGAAGTGAAACACATGAAAATTATTTCACCTACTACCAATATTTATAATGTAACCAGAAACTAAATGATATACGATATCAAAAAAAAATTCCAACCCTAAATCCTTCCAACTCAATCCTAAGCTACTTTCCAACAAGACGTCCGGTTACTTATCAAAATACGTTACAAGAGAAAAAATATTTTTCCAGCCTATCTTTATTTGCTACTAGCAGGAAAACATTATTATGGTTAACTGTTTTGGTATTTTTTCCTGGAAAAAAATACACTCTCCTAGCTTCTCAAAGAAAGAAAACTTGAAGTTAAAACAGACGTGCTATTTCGCAAGTTAAATAAAAACTATTTTATTTACGAGGTACGATTTGGATACATCACCAAATCGGACCTCGTGGATGAACTCACGATGGCAGGAACGTTCAGCTTCCTGAAGTGAAACACATGAAAATTATTTCACCTACTACCAATATTTATAATGTAACCAGAAACTAAATGATATACGATATCAAAAAAAAATTCCAACCCTAAATCCTTCCAAATCAATCCTAAGCTACTTTCCAACAAGACGTCCGGTTACTTATCAAAATACGTTACAAGAGAAAAAATATTTTTCCAGCCTATCTTTATTGGCTACTAGCAGGAAAACATTGTTATGGTTAACTGTTTTGGTATTTTTTCCTGGAAAAAAAATACACTCTCCTAGCTTCTCAAAGAAAGAAAACTTGAAGTTAAAACAGACGTGCTATTTCGCAAGTTAAATAAAAACTATTTTATTTACGAGGTACGATTTGGATACATCACCAAATCGGACCTCGTGGATGAACTCACGATGGCAGGAACGTTCAGCTTCCTGAAGTGAAACACATGAAAATAATTTCACCCACTACCAATATTTATAATGTAACCAGAAACTAAATGATATACGATATCAAAAAAAAAATTCCACTCCTAAATCCTTCCAATTCAATCCTAAGCTACTTTCCAACAAGACGTCCGGTTACTTATCAAAATACGTTACAAGAGAAAAAATATTTTTCCAGCCTATCTTTGTATAAGCTGTTGTGCTTTATTCGCTACTAGCAGGAAAAAATTAGTTTGGTGAACTGTTTCGGGTTTTTTTTCCTGGAAAAAAATAGATACACTCCCCTAGCTATTCAAAGAAAGAAAACTTGAAGTAAAAACAGACGTGCCATTTCGCAAGTTAAATAAAAACTATTTTATTTACAAGGTACGATTTGGATACATCACCAAATCGGACCTCGTGGATGAACTCACGATGGCAGGAACGTTCAGCTTCCTGAAGTGAAACACATAAAAATGATTTCACCCACCACCAATATTTATAATGTAACCAGAAACTAAATGATATACGACATCAAAAAAAAATTCCAACCCTAAATCCTTCCAACTAAATCCTAAGTTACTTTCAAACAAGACGTCCGGTTACTTATCAAAATACGTTACAAGAGAAAAAATATTTTTCCAGCCTATCTTTATTTGCTACTAGCAGGAAAACATTGTATGGTTAACTGTTTTGATATTTTTTCCTGGAAAAAAAATACACTCTCCTAGCTTCTCAAAGAAAGAAAACTTGAAGTTAAAACAGACGTGCTATTTCGCAAGTTAAATAAAAACTATTTTATTTACGAGGTACGATTTGGATACATCACCAAATCGGACCTCGTGGATGAACTCACGATGGCAGGAACGTTCAGCTTCCTGAAGTGAAACACATGAAAATTATTTCACCCACTACCAATATTTATAATGTAACCAGAAACTAAATGATATACGATATCAAAAAAAAAATTCCACTCCTAAATCCTTCCAACTCAATCCTAAGCTACTTTCCAACAAGACGTCCGGTTACTTATCAAAATACGTTACAAGAGAAAAAATATTTTTCCAGCCTATCTTTATTTGCTACTAGCAGGAAAACATTATTATGGTTAACTGTTTTGGTATTTTTTCCTGGAAAAAAATACACTCTCCTAGCTTCTCAAAGAAAGAAAACTTGAAGTTAAAACAGACGTGCTATTTCGCAAGTTAAATAAAAACTATTTTATTTACGAGGTACGATTTGGATACATCACCAAATCGGACCTCGTGGATGAACTCACGATGGCAGGAACGTTCAGCTTCCTGAAGTGAAACACATGAAAATTATTTCACCTACTACCAATATTTATAATGTAACCAGAAACTAAATGATATACGATATCAAAAAAAAATTCCAACCCTAAATCCTTCCAAATCAATCCTAAGCTACTTTCCAACAAGACGTCCGGTTACTTATCAAAATACGTTACAAGAGAAAAAATATTTTTCCAGCCTATCTTTATTGGCTACTAGCAGGAAAACATTGTTATGGTTAACTGTTTTGGTATTTTTTCCTGGAAAAAAAAATTCACTCCCCTAGCTTCTCAAAGAAAGAAAACTTGAAGTTAAAACAGACGTGCTATTTCGCAAGTTAAATTAAAACTATTTTATTTACGAGGTACGATTTGGATACATCACCAAATCGGACCTCGTGGATGAACTCACGATGGCAGGAACGTTCAGCTTCCTGAAGTGAAACACATGAAAATAATTTCACCCACTACCAATATTTATAATGTAACCAGAAACTAAATGATATACGATATCAAAAAAAAAATTCCACTCCTAAATCCTTCCAATTCAATCCTAAGCTACTTTCCAACAAGACGTCCGGTTACTTATCAAAATACGTTACAAGAGAAAAAATATTTTTCCAGCCTATCTTTGTATAAGCTGTTGTGCTTTATTCGCTACTAGCAGGAAAAAATTAGTTTGGTGAACTGTTTCGGGTTTTTTTTCCTGGAAAAAAATAGATACACTCCCCTAGCTATTCAAAGAAAGAAAACTTGAAGTAAAAACAGACGTGCCATTTCGCAAGTTAAATAAAAACTATTTTATTTACAAGGTACGATTTGGATACATCACCAAATCGGACCTCGTGGATGAACTCACGATGGCAGGAACGTTCAGCTTCCTGAAGTGAAACACATAAAAATGATTTCACCCACCACCAATATTTATAATGTAACCAGAAACTAAATGATATACGACATCAAAAAAAAATTCCAACCCTAAATCCTTCCAACTAAATCCTAAGTTACTTTCAAACAAGACGTCCGGTTACTTATCAAAATACGTTACAAGAGAAAAAATATTTTTCCAGCCTATCTTTATTTGCTACTAGCAGGAAAACATTGTATGGTTAACTGTTTTGATATTTTTTCCTGGAAAAAAAATACACTCTCCTAGCTTCTCAAAGAAAGAAAACTTGAAGTTAAAACAGACGTGCTATTTCGCAAGTTAAATAAAAACTATTTTATTTACGAGGTACGATTTGGATACATCACCAAATCGGACCTCATGGATGAACTCACGATGGCAGGAACGTTCAGCTTCCTGAAGTGAAACACATGAAAATTATTTCACCCACTACCAATATTTATAATGTAACCAGAAACTAAATGATATACGATATCAAGAAAAAAATTCCAACCCTAAATCCTTCCAACTCAATCCTAAGCTACTTTCCAACAAGACGTCCGGTTACTTATCAAAATACGTTACAAGAGAAAAAATATTTTTCTAGCCTATCTTTATTTGTTACTAGCAGGAAAACATTGTTATGGTTAACTGTTTTGGTATTTTTTCCTGGAAAAAAAAATACACTCCCCTAGCTTCTCAAAGAAAGAAAACTTGAAGTTAAAACAGACGTGCTATTTCGCAAGTTAAATAAAAACTATTTTATTTACGAGGTACGATTTGGATACATCACCAAATCGGACCTCGTGGATGAACTCACGATGGCAGGAACGTTCAGCTTCCTGAAGTGAAACACATGAAAATTATTTCACCCACTACCAATATTTATAATGTAACCAGAAACTAAATGATATACGATATCAAAAAAAAAATTCCAACCCTAAATCCTTCCAACTCAATCCTAAGCTACTTTCCAACAAGACGTCCGGTTACTTATCAAAATACGTTACAAGTGAAAAAATATTTTTCCAGCCTATCTTTGTATAAGCTGTTGTGCTTTATTCGCTACTAGCAGGAAAACATTATTATGGTTAACTGTTTTGGTTTTTTTTCCTGGAAAAAAATAGATACACTCCCCTAGCTATTCAAAGAAAGAAAACTAGAAATAAAAACAGACGTGCCATTTCGCAAGTTAAATAAAAACTATTTTATTTACGAGGTACGATTTGGATACATCACCAAATCGGACCTCGTGGATGAACTCACGATGGCAGGAACGTTCAGCTTCCTGAAGTGAAACACATGAAAATTATTTCACCCACTACCAATATTTATAATGTAACCAGAAACTAAATGATATACGATATCAAAAAAAAAATTCCACTCCTAAATCCTTCCAACTCAATCCTAAGCTACTTTCCAACAAGACGTCCGGTTACTTATCAAAATACGTTACAAGAGAAAAAATATTTTTCCAGCCTATCTTTATTTGCTACTAGCAGGAAAACATTGTTATGGTTAACTGTTTTGGTATTTTTTCCTGGAAAAAAAAATACACTCCCCTAGCTTCTCAAAGAAAGAAAACTTGAAGTTAAAACAGACGTGCTATTTCGCAAGTTAAATAAAAACTATTTTATTTACGAGGTACGATTTGGATACATCACCAAATCGGACCTCGTGGATGAACTCACGATGGCAGGAACGTTCAGCTTCCTGAAGTGAAACACATGAAAATTATTTCACCTACTACCAATATTTATAATGTAACCAGAAACTAAATGATATACGATATCAAAAAAAAATTCCAACCCTAAATCCTTCCAACTCAATCCTAAGCTACTTTCCAACAAGACGTCCGGTTACTTATCAAAATACGTTACAAGAGAAAAAATGTTTTTCCAGCCTATCTTTATTTGCTACTAGCAGGAAAACATTGTTATGGTTAACTGTTTTGGTATTTTTTCCTGGAAAAAAAAATACACTCCCCTAGCTTCTCAAAGAAAGAAAACTTGAAGTTAAAACAGACGTGCTATTTCGCAAGTTAAATAAAAACTATTTTATTTACGAGGTACGATTTGGATACATCACCAAATCGGACCTCGTGGATGAACTCACGATGGCAGGAACGTTCAGCTTCCTGAAGTGAAACCCATGAAAATTATTTCACCCACTACCAATATTTATAATGTAACCAGAAACTAAATGATATACGATATCAAAAAAAAAAAAATTCCAACCCTAAATCCTTCCAACTCAATCCTAAGCTACTTTCCAACAAGACGTCCGGTTACTTATCAAAATACGTTACAAGAGAAAAAATATTTTTCCAGCCTATCTTTGTATAAGCTGTTGTGCTTTATTCGCTACTAGCAGGAAAAAATTAGTTTGGTGAATTGTTTTGGTTTTTTTTCCTGGAAAAAAATAGATACACTCCCCTAGCTATTCAAAGAAAGAAAACTTGAAGTTAAAACAGACGTGCTATTTCGCAAGTTAAATAAAAACTATTTTATTTACGAGGTACGATTTGGATACATCACCAAATCGGACCTCGTGGATGAACTCACGATGGCAGGAACGTTCAGCTTCCTGAAGTGAAACACATGAAAATTATTTCACCTACTACCAATATTTATAATGTAACCAGAAACTAAATGATATACGATATCAAAAAAAAATTCCAACCCTAAATCCTTCCAACTCAATCCTAAGCTACTTTCCAACAAGACGTCCGGTTACTTATCAAAATACGTTACAAGAGAAAAAATGTTTTTCCAGCCTATCTTTATTTGCTACTAGCAGGAAAACATTGTTATGGTTAACTGTTTTGGTATTTTTTCCTGGAAAAAAAAATACACTCCCCTAGCTTCTCAAAGAAAGAAAACTTGAAGTTAAAACAGACGTGCTATTTCGCAAGTTAAATAAAAACTATTTTATTTACGAGGTACGATTTGGATACATCACCAAATCGGACCTCGTGGATGAACTCACGATGGCAGGAACGTTCAGCTTCCTGAAGTGAAACCCATGAAAATTATTTCACCCACTACCAATATTTATAATGTAACCAGAAACTAAATGATATACGATATCAAAAAAAAAATTCCACTCCTAAATCCTTCCAACTCAATCCTAAGCTACTTTCCAACAAGACGTCCGGTTACTTATCAAAATACGTTACAAGAGAAAAAATAATTTTCCAGCCTATCTTTATTTGCTACTAGCAGGAAAACATTGTATGGTTAACTGTTTTGGTATTTTTTCCTGGAAAAAAAATACACTCCCCTAGCTTCTCAAAGAAAGAAAACTTGAAGTTAAAACAGACGTGCTATTTCGCAAGTTAAATAAAAACTATTTTATTTACGAGGTACGATTTGGATACATCACCAAATCGGACCTCGTGGATGAACTCACGATGGCAGGAACGTTCAGCTTCCTGAAGTGAAACCCATGAAAATTATTTCACCCACTACCAATATTTATAATGTAACCAGAAACTAAATGATATACGATATCAAAAAAAAATTCCAACCCTAAATCCTTCCAACTCAATCCTAAGCTACTTTCCAACAAGACGTCCGGTTACTTATCAAAATACGTTACAAGAGAAAAAATATTTTTCCAGCCTATCTTTATTTGCTACTAGCAGGAAAACATTGTTATGGTTAACTGTTTTGGTATTTTTTCCTGGAAAAAAAAATACACTCCCCTAGCTTCTCAAAGAAAGAAAACTTGAAGTTAAAACAGACGTGCTATTTCGCAAGTTAAATAAAAACTATTTTATTTACGAGGTACGATTTGGATACATCACCAAATCGGACCTCGTGGATGAACTCACGATGGCAGGAACGTTCAGCTTCCTGAAGTGAAACACATGAAAATTATTTCACCCACTACCAATATTTATAATGTAACCAGAAACTAAATGATATACGATATCAAAAAAAAATTCCAACCCTAAATCCTTCCAAATCAATCCTAAGCTACTTTCCAACAAGACGTCCGGTTACTTATCAAAATACGTTACAAGAGAAAAAATATTTTTCCAGCCTATCTTTATTGGCTACTAGCAGGAAAACATTGTTATGGTTAACTGTTTTGGTATTTTTTCCTGGAAAAAAAAATTCACTCCCCTAGCTTCTCAAAGAAAGAAAACTTGAAGTTAAAACAGACGTGCTATTTCGCAAGTTAAATAAAAACTATTTTATTTACGAGGTACGATTTGGATACATCACCAAATCGGACCTCGTGGATGAACTCACGATGGCAGGAACGTTCAGCTTCCTGAAGTGAAACACATGAAAATAATTTCACCCACTACCAATATTTATAATGTAACCAGAAACTAAATGATATACGATATCAAAAAAAAAATTCCACTCCTAAATCCTTCCAACTCAATCCTAAGCTACTTTCCAACAAGACGTCCGGTTACTTATCAAAATACGTTACAAGAGAAAAAATATTTTTCCAGCCTATCTTTATTTACTACTAGCAGGAAAACATTGTTATGGTTAACTGTTTTGGTATTTTTTCCTGGAAAAAAAATACACTCCCCTAGCTTCTCAAAGAAAGAAAACTTGAAGTTAAAACAGACGTGCTATTTCGCAAGTTAAATAAAAACTATTTTATTTACGAGGTACGATTTGGATACATCACCAAATCGGACCTCGTGGATGAACTCACGATGGCAGGAACGTTCAGCTTCCTGAAGTGAAACACATGAAAATTATTTCACCTACTACCAATATTTATAATGTAACCAGAAACTAAATGATATACGATATCAAAAAAAAATTCCAACCCTAAATCCTTCCAAATCAATCCTAAGCTACTTTCCAACAAGACGTCCGGTTACTTATCAAAATACGTTACAAGAGAAAAAATATTTTTCCAGCCTATCTTTATTGGCTACTAGCAGGAAAACATTGTTATGGTTAACTGTTTTGGTATTTTTTCCTGGAAAAAAAAATTCACTCCCCTAGCTTCTCAAAGAAAGAAAACTTGAAGTTAAAACAGACGTGCTATTTCGCAAGTTAAATTAAAACTATTTTATTTACGAGGTACGATTTGGATACATCACCAAATCGGACCTCGTGGATGAACTCACGATGGCAGGAACGTTCAGCTTCCTGAAGTGAAACACATGAAAATTATTTCACCCACTACCAATATTTATAATGTAACCAGAAACTAAATGATATACGATATCAAAAAAAAATTCCAACCCTAAATCCTTCCAAATCAATCCTAAGCTACTTTCCAACAAGACGTCCGGTTACTTATCAAAATACGTTACAAGAGAAAAAATATTTTTCCAGCCTATCTTTATTGGCTACTAGCAGGAAAACATTGTTATGGTTAACTGTTTTGGTATTTTTTCCTGGAAAAAAAAATTCACTCCCCTAGCTTCTCAAAGAAAGAAAACTTGAATTTAAAACAGACGTGCTATTTCGCAAGTTAAATTAAAACTATTTTATTTACGAGGTACGATTTGGATACATCACCAAATCGGACCTCGTGGATGAACTCACGATGGCAGGAACGTTCAGCTTCCTGAAGTGAAACACATGAAAATAATTTCACCCACTACCAATATTTATAATGTAACCAGAAACTAAATGATATACGATATCAAAAAAAAAATTCCACTCCTAAATCCTTCCAACTCAATCCTAAGCTACTTTCCAACAAGACGTCCGGTTACTTATCAAAATACGTTACAAGAGAAAAAATATTTTTCCAGCCTATCTTTATTTACTACTAGCAGGAAAACATTGTTATGGTTAACTGTTTTGGTATTTTTTCCTGGAAAAAAAAATTCACTCCCCTAGCTTCTCAAAGAAAGAAAACTTGAAGTTAAAACAGACGTGCTATTTCGCAAGTTAAATAAAAACTATTTTATTTACGAGGTACGATTTGGATACATCACCAAATCGGACCTCGTGGATGAACTCACGATGGCAGGAACGTTCAGCTTCCTGAAGTGAAACACATGAAAATTATTTCACCTACTACCAATATTTATAATGTAACCAGAAACTAAATGATATACGATATCAAAAAAAAATTCCAACCCTAAATCCTTCCAACTCAATCCTAAGCTACTTTTCAACAAGACGTCCGGTAACTTATCAAAATACGTTACAAGAGAAAAAATATTTTTCCAGCCTATCTTTATTTGCTACTAGCAGGAAAACATTGTTATGGTTAACTGTTTTGGTATTTTTTCCTGGAAAAAAAAAAATACACTCCCCTAGCATCTCAAAAAAAGAAAACTTGAAGTTAAAACAGACGTGCTATTTCGCAAGTTAAATAAAAACTATTTTATTTACGAGGTACGATTTGGATACATCACCAAATCGGACCTCGTGGATGAACTCACGATGGCAGGAACGTTCAGCTTCCTGAAGTGAAACACATGAAAATTATTTCACCTACTACCAATATTTATAATGTAACCAGAAACTAAATGATATACGATATCAAAAAAAAATTCCAACCCTAAATCCTTCCAAATCAATCCTAAGCTACTTTCCAACAAGACGTCCGGTTACTTATCAAAATACGTTACAAGAGAAAAAATATTTTTCCAGCCTATCTTTATTGGCTACTAGCAGGAAAACATTGTTATGGTTAACTGTTTTGGTATTTTTTCCTGGAAAAAAAAATTCACTCCCCTAGCTTCTCAAAGAAAGAAAACTTGAAGTTAAAACAGACGTGCTATTTCGCAAGTTAAATTAAAACTATTTTATTTACGAGGTACGATTTGGATACATCACCAAATCGGACCTCGTGGATGAACTCACGATGGCAGGAACGTTCAGCTTCCTGAAGTGAAACACATGAAAATAATTTCACCCACTACCAATATTTATAATGTAACCAGAAACTAAATGATATACGATATCAAAAAAAAAATTCCACTCCTAAATCCTTCCAATTCAATCCTAAGCTACTTTCCAACAAGACGTCCGGTTACTTATCAAAATACGTTACAAGAGAAAAAATATTTTTCCAGCCTATCTTTGTATAAGCTGTTGTGCTTTATTCGCTACTAGCAGGAAAAAATTAGTTTGGTGAACTGTTTCGGGTTTTTTTTCCTGGAAAAAAATAGATACACTCCCCTAGCTATTCAAAGAAAGAAAACTTGAAGTTAAAACAGACGTGCTATTTCGCAAGTTAAATAAAAACTATTTTATTTACAAGGTACGATTTGGATACATCACCAAATCGGACCTCGTGGATGAACTCACGATGGCAGGAACGTTCAGCTTCCTGAAGTGAAACACATAAAAATGATTTCACCCACCACCAATATTTATAATGTAACCAGAAACTAAATGATATACGACATCAAAAAAAAATTCCAACCCTAAATCCTTCCAACTAAATCCTAAGTTACTTTCAAACAAGACGTCCGGTTACTTATCAAAATACGTTACAAGAGAAAAAATATTTTTCCAGCCTATCTTTATTTGCTACTAGCAGGAAAACATTGTATGGTTAACTGTTTTGATATTTTTTCCTGGAAAAAAAATACACTCTCCTAGCTTCTCAAAGAAAGAAAACTTGAAGTTAAAACAGACGTGCTATTTCGCAAGTTAAATAAAAACTATTTTATTTACGAGGTACGATTTGGATACATCACCAAATCGGACCTCATGGATGAACTCACGATGGCAGGAACGTTCAGCTTCCTGAAGTGAAACACATGAAAATTATTTCACCCACTACCAATATTTATAATGTAACCAGAAACTAAATGATATACGATATCAAGAAAAAAATTCCAACCCTAAATCCTTCCAACTCAATCCTAAGCTACTTTCCAACAAGACGTCCGGTTACTTATCAAAATACGTTACAAGAGAAAAAATATTTTTCTAGCCTATCTTTATTTGTTACTAGCAGGAAAACATTGTTATGGTTAACTGTTTTGGTATTTTTTCCTGGAAAAAAAAATACACTCCCCTAGCTTCTCAAAGAAAGAAAACTTGAAGTTAAAACAGACGTGCTATTTCGCAAGTTAAATAAAAACTATTTTATTTACGAGGTACGATTTGGATACATCACCAAATCGGACCTCGTGGATGAACTCACGATGGCAGGAACGTTCAGCTTCCTGAAGTGAAACACATGAAAATTATTTCAGCCACTACCAATATTTATAATGTAACCAGAAACTAAATGATATACGATATCAAAAAAAAAATTCCAACCCTAAATCCTTCCAACTCAATCCTAAGCTACTTTCCAACAAGACGTCCGGTTACTTATCAAAATACGTTACAAGTGAAAAAATATTTTTCCAGCCTATCTTTGTATAAGCTGTTGTGCTTTATTCGCTACTAGCAGGAAAACATTATTATGGTTAACTGTTTTGGTTTTTTTTCCTGGAAAAAAATAGATACACTCCCCTAGCTATTCAAAGAAAGAAAACTAGAAATAAAAACAGACGTGCCATTTCGCAAGTTAAATAAAAACTATTTTATTTACGAGGTACGATTTGGATACATCACCAAATCGGACCTCGTGGATGAACTCACGATGGCAGGAACGTTCAGCTTCCTGAAGTGAAACACATGAAAATTATTTCACCCACTACCAATATTTATAATGTAACCAGAAACTAAATGATATACGATATCAAAAAAAAAATTCCACTCCTAAATCCTTCCAACTCAATCCTAAGCTACTTTCCAACAAGACGTCCGGTTACTTATCAAAATACGTTACAAGAGAAAAAATATTTTTCCAGCCTATCTTTATTTGCTACTAGCAGGAAAACATTGTTATGGTTAACTGTTTTGGTATTTTTTCCTGGAAAAAAAAATACACTCCCCTAGCTTCTCAAAGAAAGAAAACTTGAAGTTAAAACAGACGTGCTATTTCGCAAGTTAAATAAAAACTATTTTATTTACGAGGTACGATTTGGATACATCACCAAATCGGACCTCGTGGATGAACTCACGATGGCAGGAACGTTCAGCTTCCTGAAGTGAAACACATGAAAATTATTTCACCTACTACCAATATTTATAATGTAACCAGAAACTAAATGATATACGATATCAAAAAAAAATTCCAACCCTAAATCCTTCCAACTCAATCCTAAGCTACTTTCCAACAAGACGTCCGGTTACTTATCAAAATACGTTACAAGAGAAAAAATAATTTTCCAGCCTATCTTTATTTGCTACTAGCAGGAAAACATTGTATGGTTAACTGTTTTGGTATTTTTTCCTGGAAAAAAAATACACTCCCCTAGCTTCTCAAAGAAAGAAAACTTGAAGTTAAAACAGACGTGCTATTTCGCAAGTTAAATAAAAACTATTTTATTTACGAGGTACGATTTGGATACATCACCAAATCGGACCTCGTGGATGAACTCACGATGGCAGGAACGTTCAGCTTCCTGAAGTGAAACACATGAAAATTATTTCACCTACTACCAATATTTATAATGTAACCAGAAACTAAATGATATACGATATCAAAAAAAAATTCCAACCCTAAATCCTTCCAACTCAATCCTAAGCTACTTTCCAACAAGACGTCCGGTTACTTATCAAAATACGTTACAAGAGAAAAAATGTTTTTCCAGCCTATCTTTATTTGCTACTAGCAGGAAAACATTGTTATGGTTAACTGTTTTGGTATTTTTTCCTGGAAAAAAAAATACACTCCCCTAGCTTCTCAAAGAAAGAAAACTTGAAGTTAAAACAGACGTGCTATTTCGCAAGTTAAATAAAAACTATTTTATTTACGAGGTACGATTTGGATACATCACCAAATCGGACCTCATGGATGAACTCACGATGGCAGGAACGTTCAGCTTCCTGAAGTGAAACACATGAAAATTATTTCACCCACTACCAATATTTATAATGTAACCAGAAACTAAATGATATACGATATCAAAAAAAAAATTCCACTCCTAAATCCTTCCAACTCAATCCTAAGCTACTTTCCAACAAGACGTCCGGTTACTTATCAAAATACGTTACAAGAGAAAAAATAATTTTCCAGCTATTCTTTATTTGCTACTAGCAGGAAAACATTGTATGGTTAACTGTTTTGGTATTTTTTCCTGGAAAAAAAATACACTCCCCTAGCTTCTCAAAGAAAGAAAACTTGAAGTTAAAACAGACGTGCTATTTCGCAAGTTAAATAAAAACTATTTTATTTACGAGGTACGATTTGGATACATCACCAAATCGGACCTCGTGGATGAACTCACGATGGCAGGAACGTTCAGCTTCCTGAAGTGAAACCCATGAAAATTATTTCACCCACTACCAATATTTATAATGTAACCAGAAACTAAATGATATACGATATCAAAAAAAAATTCCAACCCTAAATCCTTCCAACTCAATCCTAAGCTACTTTCCAACAAGACGTCCGGTTACTTATCAAAATACGTTACAAGAGAAAAAATATTTTTCCAGCCTATCTTTATTTGCTACTAGCAGGAAAACATTGTTATGGTTAACTGTTTTGGTATTTTTTCCTGGAAAAAAAAATACACTCCCCTAGCTTCTCAAAGAAAGAAAACTTGAAGTTAAAACAGACGTGCTATTTCGCAAGTTAAATAAAAACTATTTTATTTACGAGGTACGATTTGGATACATCACCAAATCGGACCTCGTGGATGAACTCACGATGGCAGGAACGTTCAGCTTCCTGAAGTGAAACACATGAAAATTATTTCACCCACTACCAATATTTATAATGTAACCAGAAACTAAATGATATACGATATCAAAAAAAAATTCCAACCCTAAATCCTTCCAAATCAATCCTAAGCTACTTTCCAACAAGACGTCCGGTTACTTATCAAAATACGTTACAAGAGAAAAAATATTTTTCCAGCCTATCTTTATTGGCTACTAGCAGGAAAACATTGTTATGGTTAACTGTTTTGGTATTTTTTCCTGGAAAAAAAAATTCACTCCCCTAGCTTCTCAAAGAAAGAAAACTTGAAGTTAAAACAGACGTGCTATTTCGCAAGTTAAATAAAAACTATTTTATTTACGAGGTACGATTTGGATACATCACCAAATCGGACCTCGTGGATGAACTCACGATGGCAGGAACGTTCAGCTTCCTGAAGTGAAACACATGAAAATAATTTCACCCACTACCAATATTTATAATGTAACCAGAAACTAAATGATATACGATATCAAAAAAAAAATTCCACTCCTAAATCCTTCCAACTCAATCCTAAGCTACTTTCCAACAAGACGTCCGGTTACTTATCAAAATACGTTACAAGAGAAAAAATATTTTTCCAGCCTATCTTTATTTACTACTAGCAGGAAAACATTGTTATGGTTAACTGTTTTGGTATTTTTTCCTGGAAAAAAAATACACTCCCCTAGCTTCTCAAAGAAAGAAAACTTGAAGTTAAAACAGACGTGCTATTTCGCAAGTTAAATAAAAACTATTTTATTTACGAGGTACGATTTGGATACATCACCAAATCGGACCTCGTGGATGAACTCACGATGGCAGGAACGTTCAGCTTCCTGAAGTGAAACACATGAAAATTATTTCACCTACTACCAATATTTATAATGTAACCAGAAACTAAATGATATACGATATCAAAAAAAAATTCCAACCCTAAATCCTTCCAAATCAATCCTAAGCTACTTTCCAACAAGACGTCCGGTTACTTATCAAAATACGTTACAAGAGAAAAAATATTTTTCCAGCCTATCTTTATTGGCTACTAGCAGGAAAACATTGTTATGGTTAACTGTTTTGGTATTTTTTCCTGGAAAAAAAAATTCACTCCCCTAGCTTCTCAAAGAAAGAAAACTTGAAGTTAAAACAGACGTGCTATTTCGCAAGTTAAATTAAAACTATTTTATTTACGAGGTACGATTTGGATACATCACCAAATCGGACCTCGTGGATGAACTCACGATGGCAGGAACGTTCAGCTTCCTGAAGTGAAACACATGAAAATTATTTCACCCACTACCAATATTTATAATGTAACCAGAAACTAAATGATATACGATATCAAAAAAAAATTCCAACCCTAAATCCTTCCAAATCAATCCTAAGCTACTTTCCAACAAGACGTCCGGTTACTTATCAAAATACGTTACAAGAGAAAAAATATTTTTCCAGCCTATCTTTATTGGCTACTAGCAGGAAAACATTGTTATGGTTAACTGTCTTGGTATTTTTTCCTGGAAAAAAAAATTCACTCCCCTAGCTTCTCAAAGAAAGAAAACTTGAAGTTAAAACAGACGTGCTATTTCGCAAGTTAAATTAAAACTATTTTATTTACGAGGTACGATTTGGATACATCACCAAATCGGACCTCGTGGATGAACTCACGATGGCAGGAACGTTCAGCTTCCTGAAGTGAAACACATGAAAATAATTTCACCCACTACCAATATTTATAATGTAACCAGAAACTAAATGATATACGATATCAAAAAAAAAATTCCACTCCTAAATCCTTCCAACTCAATCCTAAGCTACTTTCCAACAAGACGTCCGGTTACTTATCAAAATACGTTACAAGAGAAAAAATATTTTTCCAGCCTATCTTTATTTACTACTAGCAGGAAAACATTGTTATGGTTAACTGTTTTGGTATTTTTTCCTGGAAAAAAAAATTCACTCCCCTAGCTTCTCAAAGAAAGAAAACTTGAAGTTAAAACAGACGTGCTATTTCGCAAGTTAAATAAAAACTATTTTATTTACGAGGTACGATTTGGATACATCACCAAATCGGACCTCGTGGATGAACTCACGATGGCAGGAACGTTCAGCTTCCTGAAGTGAAACACATGAAAATTATTTCACCTACTACCAATATTTATAATGTAACCAGAAACTAAATGATATACGATATCAAAAAAAAATTCCAACCCTAAATCCTTCCAACTCAATCCTAAGCTACTTTTCAACAAGACGTCCGGTAACTTATCAAAATACGTTACAAGAGAAAAAATATTTTTCCAGCCTATCTTTATTTGCTACTAGCAGGAAAACATTGTTATGGTTAACTGTTTTGGTATTTTTTCCTGGAAAAAAAAAAAATACACTCCCCTAGCTTCTCAAAAAAAGAAAACTTGAAGTTAAAACAGACGTGCTATTTCGCAAGTTAAATAAAAACTATTTTATTTACGAGGTACGATTTGGATACATCACCAAATCGGACCTCGTGGATGAACTCACGATGGCAGGAACGTTCAGCTTCCTGAAGTGAAACACATAAAAATGATTTCACCCACTACCAATATTTATAATGTAACCAGAAACTAAGGATATACGATCTCAAAAAAAAAATTCCAACCCTAAATCCTTCCAACTCAATCCTAAGTTCTTTTCAAACAAGACGTCCGGTTACTTATCAAAATACGTTACAAGAGAAAAAATATTTTTCCAGCCTATCTTTATTTGCTACTAGCAGGAAAACATTGTTATGGTTAACTGTTTTGGTATTTTTTCCTGGAAAAAAAATACACTCTCCTAGCTTCTCGAAGAAAGAAAACTTGAAGTTAAAACAGACGTGCTATTTCGCAAGTTAAATAAAAACTATTTTATTTACGAGGTACGATTTGGATACATCACCAAATCGGACCTCGTGGATGAACTCACGATGGCAGGAACGTTCAGCTTCCTGAAGTGAAACACATGAAAATTATTTCACCTACTACCAATATTTATAATGTAACCAGAAACTAAATGATATACGATATCAAAAAAAAATTCCAACCCTAAATCCATCCAAATCAATCCTAAGCTACTTTCCAACAAGACGTCCGGTTACTTATCAAAATACGTTACAAGAGAAAAAATATTTTTCCAGCCTATCTTTATTTGCTACTAGCAGGAAAACATTGTTATGGTTAACTGTTTTGGTATTTTTTCCTGGAAAAAAAATACACTCTCCTAGCTTCTCAAAGAAAGAAAACTTGAAGTTAAAACAGACGTGCTATTTCGCAAGTTAAATAAAAACTATTTTATTTACGAGGTACGATTTGGATACATCACCAAATCGGACCTCGTGGATGAACTCACGATGGCAGGAACGTTCAGCTTCCTGAAGTGAAACACATAAAAATGATTTCACCCACTACCAATATTTATAATGTAACCAGAAACTAAATGATATACGACATCAAAAAAAAAATTCCAACCCTAAATCCTTCCAACTCAATCCTAAGTTACTTTCAAACAAGACGTCCGGTTACTTATCAAAATACGTTACAAGAGAAAAAATATTTTTCCAGCCTATCTTTATTTGCTACTAGCAGGAAAACATTGTTATGGTTAACTGTTTTGGTATTTTTTCCTGGAAAAAAAATACACTCTCCTAGCTTCTCAAAGAAAGAAAACTTGAAGTTAAAACAGACGTGCTATTTCGCAAGTTAAATAAAAACTATTTTATTTACGAGGTACGATTTGGATACATCACCAAATCGGACCTCGTGGATGAACTCACGATGGCAGGAACGTTCAGCTTCCTGAAGTGAAACACATAAAAATGATTTCACCCACTACCAATATTTATAATGTAACCAGAAACTAAATGATATACGATATCAAAAAAAAAATTCCAACCCTAAATCCTTCCAACTCAATCCTAAGTTACTTTCAAACAAGACGTCCGGTTACTTATCAAAATACGTTACAAGAGAAAAAATATTTTTCCAGCCTATCTTTATTTGCTACTAGCAGGAAAACATTGTTATGGTTAACTGTTTTGGTATTTTTTCCTGGAAAAAAAATACACTCTCCTAGCTTCTCAAAGAAAGAAAACTTGAAGTTAAAACAGACGTGCTATTTCGCAAGTTGAATAAAAACTATTTTATTTACGAGGTACGATTTGGATACATCACCAAATCGGACCTCGTGGATGAACTCACGATGGCAGGAACGTTCAGCTTCCTGAAGTGAAACACATGAAAATTATTTCACCTACTACCAATATTTATAATGTAACCAGAAACTAAATGATATACGATATCAAAAAAAAATTCCAACCCTAAATCCATCCAAATCAATCCTAAGCTACTTTCCAACAAGACGTCCGGTTACTTATCAAAATACGTTACAAGAGAAAAAATATTTTTCCAGCCTATCTTTATTTGCTACTAGCAGGAAAACATTGTTATGGTTAACTGTTTTGGTATTTTTTCCTGGAAAAAAAATACACTCTCCTAGCTTCTCAAAGAAAGAAAACTTGAAGTTAAAACAGACGTGCTATTTCGCAAGTTAAATAAAAACTATTTTATTTACGAGGTACGATTTGGATACATCACCAAATCGGACCTCGTGGATGAACTCACGATGGCAGGAACGTTCAGCTTCCTGAAGTGAAACACATGAAAATTATTTCACCCACTACCAATATTTATAATGTAACCAGAAACTAAATGATATACGATATCAAAAAAAAAATTCCACTCCTAAATCCTTCCAACTCAATCCTAAGCTACTTTCCAACAAGACGTCCGGTTACTTATCAAAATACGTTACAAGAGAAAAAATATTTTTCCAGCCTATCTTTATTTGCTACTAGCAGGAAAACATTGTTATGGTTAACTGTTTTGGTATTTTTTCCTGGAAAAAAAATACACTCTCCTAGCTTCTCAAAGAAAGAAAACTTGAAGTTAAAACAGACGTGCTATTTCGCAAGTTAAATAAAAACTATTTTATTTACGAGGTACGATTTGGATACATCACCAAATCGGACCTCGTGGATGAACTCACGATGGCAGGAACGTTCAGCTTCCTGAAGTGAAACACATGAAAATTATTTCACCCACTACCAATATTTATAATGTAACCAGAAACTAAATGATATACGATATCAAAAAAAAAATTCCACTCCTAAATCCTTCCAACTCAATCCTAAGCTACTTTCCAACAAGACGTCCGGTTACTTATCAAAATACGTTACAAGAGAAAAAATATTTTTCCAGCCTATCTTTGTATAAGCTGTTGTGCTTTATTCGCTACTAGCAGGAAAAAATTAGTTTGGTGAACTGTTTCGGGTTTTTTTTCCTGAAAAAAAATAGATACACTCCCCTAGCTATTCAAAGAAAGAAAACTAGAAGTAAAAACAGACGTGCCATTTCGCAAGTTAAATAAAAACTATTTTATTTACGAGGTACGATTTGGATACATCACCAAATCGGACCTCGTGGATGAACTCACGATGGCAGGAACGTTCAGCTTCCTGAAGTGAAACACATAAAAATGATTTCACCCACTACCAATATTTATAATGTAACCAGAAACTAAATGATATACGACATCAAAAGAAAATTCCAACCCTAAATCCTTCCAACTCAATCCTAAGTTACTTTCAAACAAGACGTCCGGTTACTTATCAAAATACGTTACAAGAGAAAAAATATTTTTCCAGCCTATCTTTGTATAAGCTGTTGTGCTTTATTCGCTACTAGCAGGAAAAAATTAGTTTGGTGAACTGTTTCGGGTTTTTTTTCCTGGAAAAAAATAGATACACTCCCCTAGCTATTCAAAGAAAGAAAACTAGAAGTAAAAACAGACGTGCCATTTCGCAAGTTAAATAAAAACTATTTTATTTACGAGGTACGATTTGGATACATCACCAAATCGGACCTCGTGGATGAACTCACGATGGCAGGAACGTTCAGCTTCCTGAAGTGAAACACATGAAAATTATTTCACCCACTACCAATATTTATAATGTAACCAGAAACTAAATGATATACGACATCAAAAGAAAATTCCAACCCTAAATCCTTCCAACTCAATCCTAAGTTACTTTCAAACAAGACGTCCGGTTACTTATCAAAATACGTTACAAGAGAAAAAATATTTTTCCAGCCTATCTTTGTATAAGCTGTTGTGCTTTATTCGCTACTAGCAGGAAAAAATTAGTTTGGTGAACTGTTTCGGGTTTTTTTTCCTGGAAAAAAATAGATACACTCCCCTAGCTATTCAAAGAAAGAAAACTAGAAGTAAAAACAGACGTGCCATTTCGCAAGTTAAATAAAAACTATTTTATTTACGAGGTACGATTTGGATACATCACCAAATCGGACCTCGTGGATGAACTCACGATGGCAGGAACGTTCAGCTTCCTGAAGTGAAACACATGAAAATTATTTCACCCACTACCAATATTTATAATGTAACCAGAAACTAAATGATATACGATATCAAAAAAAAAATTCCAACCCTAAATCCTTCCAACTCAATCCTAAGCTACTTTCCAACAAGACGTCCGGTAACTTATCAAAATACGTTACAAGAGAAAAAATATTTTTCCAGCCTATCTTTATTTGCTACTAGCAGGAAAACATTGTTATGGTTAACTGTTTTGGTATTTTTTCCTGGAAAAAAAATACACTCTCCTAGCTTCTCAAAGAAAGAAAACTTGAAGTTAAAACAGACGTGCTATTTCGCAAGTTAAATAAAAACTATTTTATTTACGAGGTACGATTTGGATACATCACCAAATCGGACCTCGTGGATGAACTCACGATGGCAGGAACGTTCAGCTTCCTGAAGTGAAACACATGAAAATTATTTCACCCACTACCAATATTTATAATGTAACCAGAAACTAAATGATATACGATATCAAAAAAAAAATTCCAACCCTAAATCCTTCCAACTCAATCCTAAGCTACTTTCCAACAAGACGTCCGGTTACTTATCAAAATACGTTACAAGAGAAAAAATATTTTTCCAGCCTATCTTTGTATAAGCTGTTGTGCTTTATTCGCTACTAGCAGGAAAAAATTAGTTTTGTGAACTGTTTTGGTTTTTTTTCCTGGAAAAAAAATACACTCCCCTAGCTTCTCAAAGAAAGAAAACTTGAAGTTAAAACAGACGTGCTATTTCGCAAGTTAAATAAAAACTATTTTATTTACGAGGTACGATTTGGATACATCACCAAATCGGACCTCGTGGATGAACTCACGATGGCAGGAACGTTCAGCTTCCTGAAGTGAAACACATAAAAATTATTTCACCCACTACCAATATTTATAATGTAACCAGAAACTAAATGATATACGATATCAAAAAAAAAATTCCCCTCCTAAATCCTTCCAACTCAATCCTAAGCTACTTTCCAACAAGACGTCCGGTTACTTATCAAAATACGTTACAAGAGAAAAAATATTTTTCCAGCCTATCTTTGTATAAGCTGTTGTGCTTTATTCGCTACTAGCAGGAAAAAATTAGTTTGGTGAACTGTTTCGGGTTTTTTTTCCTGGAAAAAAATAGATACACTCCCCTAGCTATTCAAAGAAAGAAAACTAGAAGTAAAAACAGACGTGCCATTTCGCAAGTTAAATAAAAACTATTTTATTTACGAGGTACGATTTGGATACATCACCAAATCGGACCTCGTGGATGAACTCACGATGGCAGGAACGTTCAGCTTCCTGAAGTGAAACACATGAAAATTATTTCACCCACTACCAATATTTATAATGTAACCAGAAACTAAATGATATACGATATCAAAAAAAAAATTCCAACCCTAAATCCTTCCAACTCAATCCTAAGCTACTTTCCAACAAGACGTCCGGTTACTTATCAAAATACGTTACAAGAGAAAAAATATTTTTCCAGCCTATCTTTGTATAAGCTGTTGTGCTTTATTCGCTACTAGCAGGAAAAAATTAGTTTTGTGAACTGTTTTGGTTTTTTTTCCTGGAAAAAAAATACACTCCCCTAGCTTCTCAAAGAAAGAAAACTTGAAGTTAAAACAGACGTGCTATTTCGCAAGTTAAATAAAAACTATTTTATTTACGAGGTACGATTTGGATACATCACCAAATCGGACCTCGTGGATGAACTCACGATGGCAGGAACGTTCAGCTTCCTGAAGTGAAACACATAAAAATTATTTCACCCACTACCAATATTTATAATGTAACCAGAAACTAAATGATATACGATATCAAAAAAAAAATCCCCTCCTAAATCCTTCCAACTCAATCCTAAGCTACTTTCCAACAAGACGTCCGGTTACTTATCAAAATACGTTACAAGAGAAAAAATATTTTTCCAGCCTATCTTTGTATAAGCTGTTGTGCTTTATTCGCTACTAGCAGGAAAAAATTAGTTTGGTGAACTGTTTCGGGTTTTTTTTCCTGGAAAAAAATAGATACACTCCCCTAGCTATTCAAAGAAAGAAAACTAGAAGTAAAAACAGACGTGCCATTTCGCAAGTTAAATAAAAACTATTTTATTTACGAGGTACGATTTGGATACATCACCAAATCGGACCTCGTGGATGAACTCACGATGGCAGGAACGTTCAGCTTCCTGAAGTGAAACACATAAAAATGATTTCACCCACTACCAATATTTATAATGTAACCAGAAACTAAATGATATACGATATCAAAAAAAAAATTCCAACCCTAAATCCTTCCAACTCAATCCTAAGCTACTTTCCAACAAGACGTCCGGTTACTTATCAAAATACGTTACAAGAGAAAAAATATTTTTCCAGCCTATCTTTGTATAAGCTGTTGTGCTTTATTCGCTACTAGCAGGAAAAAATTAGTTTGGTGAACTGTTTCGGGTTTTTTTTCCTGGAAAAATATAGATACACTCCCCTAGCTATTCAAAGAAAGAAAACTAGAAGTAAAAACAGACGTGCCATTTCGCAAGTTAAATAAAAACTATTTTATTTACGAGGTACGTTTTGGATACATCACCAAATCGGACCTCGTGGATGAACTCACGATGGCAGGAACGTTCAGCTTCCTGAAGTGAAACACATGAACATTATTTCACCCACTACCAATATTTATAATGTAACCAGAAACTAAATGATATACGATATCAAAAAAAAAATTCCAACCCTAAATCCTTCCAACTCAGTCCTAAACTACTTTCCAACAAGACGTCCGGTTACTTATCAAAATACGTTACAAGTGAAAAAATATTTTTCCAGCCTATCTTTGTATAAGCTGTTGTGCTTTTTTCGCTACTAGCAGGAAAAAATTAGTTTTGTGAACTGTTTTGGTTTTTTTTCCTGGAAAAAAATAGATACACTCCCCTAGCTATTCAAAGAAAGAAAACTAGAAGTAAAAACAGACGTGCCATTTCGCTAGTTAAATAAAAACTATTTTATTTACAAGGTACGATTTGGATACATCACCAAATCGGACCTCGTGGATGAACTCACAAAGGCAGGAACGTTCAGCTTCCTGAAGTGAAACACATAAAAATGATTTCACCCACTACCAATATTTATAATGTAACCAGAAACTAAATGATATACGATATCAAAAAAAGAATTCCAACCCTAAATCCTTCCAACTCAATCCTAAGCTACTTTCCAACAAGACGTCCGGTTACTTATCAAAATACGTTACAAGAGAAAAAATATTTTTCCAGCCTATCTTTGTATAAGCTGTTGTGCTTTATTCGCTACTAGCAGGAAAAAATTAGTTTGGTGAACTGTTTTGGTTTTTTTTTCCTGGAAAAAAAATAGATAGACTCCCTTAGCTATTCAAAGAAAGAAAACTAGAAGTAAAAACAAACGTGCCATTTCGCAAGTTAAATAATAACTATTTTATTTACGAGGTACGATTTGGATACATCACCAAATCGGACCTCGTGGATGAACTCACGATGGTAGGAACGTTCAGCTTCCTGAAGTGAAACACATGAAAATTATTTCACCCATTACCAATATTTATAATGTAACCAGAAACTTAATGATATACGATATCAAAAAAAAAATTCCAACCCTAAATCCTTCCAACTCAATCCTAAGCTACTTTCCAACAAGACATCCGGTTACTTATCAAAATACGTTACAAGAGAAAAAATATTTTTCCAGCCTATCTTTGTATAAGCTGTTGTGCTTTATTCGCTACTAGCAGGAAAAAATTAGTTTGGTGAACTGTTTTGGTTTTTTTTCCTGGAAAAAAAATAGATAGACTCCCTTAGCTATTCAAAGAAAGAAAACTAGAAGTAAAAACAAACGTGCCATTTCGCAAGTTAAATAATAACTATTTTATTTACGAGGTACGATTTGGATACATCACCAAATCGGACCTCGTGGATGAACTCACGATGGCAGGAACGTTCAGCTTCCTGAAGTGAAACACATGAAAATTATTTCACCCATTACCAATATTTATAATGTAACCAGAAACTTAATGATATACGATATCAAAAAAAAAATTCCAACCCTAAATCCTTCCAACTCAATCCTAAGTTACTTTCAAACAAGACGTCCGGTTACTTATCAAAATACGTTACAAGAGAAAAAATATTTTTCCAGCCTATCTTTATTTGCTACTAGCAGGAAAACATTGTTATGGTTAACTGTTTTGGTATTTTTTCCTGGAAAAAAATACACTCTCCTAGCTTCTCAAAGAAAGAAAACTTGAAGTTATAACAGACGTGCTATTTCGCAAGTTAAATAAAAACTATTTTATTTACGAGGTACGATTTGGATACATCACCAAATCGGACCTCGTTGATGAACTCACGATGGAAGGAACGTTCTGCTTCCTGAAGTGAAATACGAGGAATAAATTTCACCCGTTTCCAATTAGTTAAAAAGTTAACGACAAAATTTGCAATTAAAGACAATTGCCATGCATAACTACTCTTAGTAATCCTTACAAACAGTGCATTGCAATCTTGAAATTTATTTTCATAAAAAACCCTGTTTCTATAAATATGGGAATATGTGAATAAAATGTCATGGTCTAGAGAAAAGTTTAAGTTTTGTATATCAATTAAAAACCGACCAATTATAAGGCAGATACATTTATTACATTCTGAGTTAAACAACGAGGAGGACAATCAATTTTGACTAAAATCCTTGATTAATACTCTTATTGTCAACAACAAGAACAATTCATTATATATATTTCCTATGTGTCCAAACATTTTCTTCGACCGGATTTGTTAAAGAAATGTTAAGGATTAACTACATTTCGGTCCGATAAAAATTAGTTTACATGAAGAAAATATGATGAAATTCATAATCCTAAGATACAACCAAAAAAATATCTCTTAACCAATTTTTTTTTATTTTAAGCTGAGTTCGAACGAGAAGCTAAGTTACAACTTTTCCATTTGTTTAGTTTGAACAAAATTAAATCACAGCTCAAGCCCTACAGAAACAATTTGAACTTTACAATGTTTTTATCTGCATAGCAAGATTTATAGATGATACCAAATCGTTCCTTGAAGATGAGCTTACGATGGCAGGAACGATCATCATCCTGAAGTGAAAAACATGATAAATATTGTACCCGTTAACAATTCAAAAGAAGCTATTCATAAATCAATTTTTAATTTTACAAATATATTTGGTTTTTAAGACACTTATTGTTCCTAAACTAAAAAAATTTATTATAGGTATCTATTGAGCAACGTCATATTTATTAATCAACAATACTGGTAGTTATGAAAACGGTATATCATACCAATTCTTTAGTCTAATCTCTAAATAAATACACATAGTTGCATTTTGAAGAATTTTCCGCTTTATGAAGGGGTAGAAATTTTCGTTTATCTGGGTCATAATAAACTAAGCTAAGTTTATCTAACGGAGAACGGAACTAAATCCTTATCCTACAAAAAAAGTTGACTATATTCAAATGCATTTGAAAATGCAGGTCCTCTTACAAAATTAAAAATAATATAATTTGTATCAACGCATACAACGATGAATTATAAAAATTCTAATTTAAAAAATGTTTAAACGGCTTTCGCTTATTAAATCATTTTAAAATATAATTGTTAATAAAAAAATCAAATTTAGTAATGATGAAAAAAATAACAACCTTATGATCATGGCGGTGGTATAGAGAACGATATTGCCTTGAAAAGATTGGAATATTCGAAACTAATTATAACCGCTACTATGTGAAATTTTAAACATTTTGTCGATAGTAGATTTCACATTACATATTTTTTAATTAAATTTCATTAAATAAAATATATATTTTGTTTTTTTTTTTTTAATTAGCTAAGGAATTAATTAATTATATATTTATACTACAATGTTTTTTTCATCTAAAACTTAATACAATTTTAAATGTTCCTTACTTTTTGAGGAATCTTCGTGATGAAACAGCTGATTACGAAAAAATGTCGATGACTGAAATTGTGATGTACCTCGATCCTGGCGAATTGATGTTGGTGTTGATGTTGAACAGCAGGTTGCAGTTGGGCGGAGTGAATATCAAGGACTCTTCTTTAAAACTTCCTAAAATCAATATAGAAGAGATAATGTGTTAATGAAGAAAATGTATTATATTATAACTAAATAGCCATTACCTTACTCAGGAATTAAGCATTGTATCAATGCGATTGGCAATGGCAAGACAGCAACAAGTCGACAAGAGGACAGTTTGATGTGGAACAGATTAAGACGTTTTCAAAAAACTTGTCAATACGAGAATACGGTGTGTCCAACTCTCAATCTGGTCTAAAAGGGTAGTCAGCATTGGAAATCGAGGGACGCAGCGCGTTCCCAGATATTATCCCGGACCATATGTAATTTTTTCGGGGTTGCTCTCCACCTTTCATTCAAGAGCACCTTCACATGTTTTCGGGTTTTGATTCTCAAACCGTTGAGTTTCGAGGGGATAATCGTTCTGTCGACTGCCTCTGGGGTAATGTTTTTGCGACATTGTCGGTTTTCCAGCCGGTAGCTAGTTGCTCTTCTGTGGTAGGGCATGTAGTCCACCTGACATATCAGAAACATTTCATTTTGGGCGTTGTAGTTGGATAGACTCTCGATAGCTGATTTTAATTCCGAAGAAATAAGAATTTTTTTTTGAAATTTTTCATTGGTTTGGGAAACCTTAGGGTTTTGCGTTTTTCGTAAATCCAATTGCAGAATGTACTCTTAAATCTGCCCCGACGAAGTGGGGGGCATGGCGACATGTAAAACCATTTAGTATATCACAACATTTGAAGCACGGCTTCTTCGCTGTTCTTTTCCAGTATGTTAACACATGAGTACAAGGTATGATATATAATCTGGATTTAATCTTTAATTTTTGTGCTGAGTTAGCAAAAATTCTATATATGTTTGCGGTATTAATCTTTGTTTAAGAAAAAACAAATAATTAATAATTACAGATTTCTTGAAATCATACTCATTAGAACGAAGCAACTAGATTTGGCATTTCTAGTCGCTACGGACGTGAGGAACTCGCGATGGCAGGAACGTTCAACTTCCTGAAGCAAAATATCCATAGATTGAATATTTTACCCGCTACCAAACCAAATTTACTTTTGAATTTAAAATTTTTTTTGAGATTCTAACAAATTCATTGTGGCCCAAAGTTTATTCATTTCAATGAAAAATTTGCTTAACCTTTAATTTAAATATTGTTTTCATACAAAAGCTCTGAAATATGCATTAAGAAAGGTAAGATAAATAATAAGCTAAGATATTCAAATAATTAATTCTCATATAATTGAAAAATTAAAAAGGAAAATGATCGTACATACATTTAACAACAAATTATACAAAAAAAAAGTTGTAACAACTTTCAATACTTTTACATTTTGGTTGATATTTGAAACGATAATTACACTTGAAATTCATAATAGTTAGTTCAAATTACAATTATATTTATAAAGTAGGAACATTTTTAAAAAAAATTTAATACATATGTCAATACATTTTTATATAATTTAACACTCGCTTTGTTAACATTCTTAAAATTAATTGTGACTTTTGAATCAAGTTCTAACAAGACTTTTCCTTACTAAATTCTATTCTAAAAGTACTCTGAAAAGGGGACAATCCTGTCCCCAGCAAACCCTTAACACTTCCATGTCTCGTTAGAAACTTAAATCAAGAAGTCACAAAATGTGTAAAATACAAAGAACTCGTTTACATGATTTACACTTAAAAATGTAAAAAAACCCTCATTCTCGGGCTAAAAACAGTGCCGTTATCAAATTAACTCAGATAAGGGTTCTAAATAGTGATCAAAACAATAAAAAATTTGGTCCACAAATTAAGAATAAAAACGTTTCACCTAAACGTTTCCTTAAAAAGGTAAAAATTGGTAAAAAAATTAGATTTCTATTTGTTTGATTTGAACAAAATTAAATCACATCCCTAACCCCTCTAACGTCAAAAAACGAGAAAAAAATACAAACAAGCTTTCCTAAAAAATTAAACAATGAAAAATTATGTTTGCAATCGAATACTCCAAACCGAGTATTGGGATGCCGTAAAGACATAGCTACAAAATTGTTAGTTTGTAAAAAATAGAAATTCAAAGTACATATACCATAGTTTTATATACATATATGTATAAATTTTATAACAAATGCTATTTCTGATGGGAAAAAATGTGTTTTCCGTATGACACGGTCCAGATGTGATACCAAATCATACTTCAAAGATGAGCTCCCTATAATTCCTTAAATTATTTTATTCGCTATCGAAATATTTTGCCAGGCGTTATAATTCACAAAAACGACAAAAATAAGGTATTTAACTCCTTATAATACAAATATGAATCGTTAGTGAAAACTATAAGTATATTTTAGAATTGGGAGATTTATAAAAAACCTTAGATGGGACTTAGACTCAACGAATTGGGGCAAAAAAGAAAAATCAAACAACTAGTGGAAACAGACAGAGAACATCAGAGAAATCCAGGAAAAAAATTTCATCACTAAACACATTAGAAGCGATCAAAATTTGCTAATAAAACTTTCTCATTTTATCAACAACGGACTCCAATACTTATTATTATAAAAAAATTTCCGGGCTCAAAATTTCTCGTTCACATAACAACATACGACCTATTGCTATTTTCGGACATTTACTTTTCTCAAGGTATTTAAACATATTTGCAGAATTAGATGAGGGATGGATGTTTTCTATGGTCGCAGTAATCTTTCAAGTTAATTTAACTCTAATAAATATGTCATTCGAGTTGCCAAGGAATAACTTTCCAAAAAAAATTTAACCATTCCTTAATTCATTAAAAAACACAAACATTAATGTCCTATAAAACAATAAAATCCACTACTACTACCGATAGGTGCGTTCAAAATACAATGGAAAGAATTTATCCCATAAATAATCCAAAAATTACTACCGTCCTTACATCATAAGAAAACACGAACAATAATAGGCTGTTGAAATATTTTTCCAGACGTTATTTTCCACAAACACGACAAAACTAAGGTATTTAACTACTTATAATACAGATATATGTCGTTAGTGAAAACTATAAGTTTATTTTAGAATTGGGAGATTTATCAAATACCTGATATGGGGCTTAAAAAATATTAATAAAGATAAAAAATTGTTTTTAAACTTCATTCTGTCCCAAAGAGCGGCGAACTAATGTAAAGTCAAAAATCACGTCCTTTGAGGATAGCCTCATGCATAATGTTAAACAAATTAAAATATATCAGATTAAAGGAGCAGAAATATTTTTATATCGAACCAACGTTCGATTGCACTGCAAGACTGTTGGCAATTGGACTTTGCATGCCGTGCTTTTCGAAATCTTTTTTTAATGAAATTTTCTATAGCTATAACTTAATGGAGAAATAAGCCTCCTAATCTTATCAATTAAAGGGCTCTAACACTCATTTTCCAAAAAATTACCGTTCTCAAATTACTTTGAAAACACAACACAAAAGTCCTGTTGCAATATTTGACGATAGAGAGGTATCTATAGAGAGATGGGAAGGATATTGATTACATTACCAAATATTTGGAACAAATATATCATAAAAAATTGTTAAGGGATCTTTTATCCTCATTAAATAAGAATAGAAGAGTTAACCGTTGCTTAATACCAATGACAACACGAACACAAATGTCATCAATAATTATTATTATTATATTAAAGGAATATTCCTGTATATTAGACTTTAATGGGAAAATGGTAATGATTTAGTTTTTACAAAAAATTTTAATATTCATTAGAATCTGTTTTTCTATTGCTTTACAGATTTGTTCGGATTTTGACGGATTTTACTGACTCAAAGAATTGGGGCAAGAAAGAGAAATCAAACAACTAGTGGAAACACAGAGAACATCAGAGAAATCCAGGAAAAACATTTAATCACTAAACACATTAGAAGCGATCAAAATTTGCTAATAAAACTTTCTCATTTTATCAACAACGGACTCCAATACTTATTATTATAAAAAAATTTCCGGGCTCAAAATTTCTCGTTCACATAACAACATACGACCTATTGCTATTTTCGGACATTTACTTTTCTCAAGGTATTTAAACATATTTGCAAAATTAGATGAGGGATGGATGTTTTCTATGGTCGCAGTAATCTTTCAAGTTAATTTAACTCTTATAAATATGTCCTTCGAGTTGCCAAGGGATACCTTTCCAAAAACAATTTAACCATGCCTTAATTCATTAAAAAAACACGAACATTAATGTCCTATAAAACAATAAAATCCACTACTACTACTACCGATAGGTGCGTTCAAAATATAATGGAAAGAATTTATTCCAAAAAAAAATCAAAAAATTACTACCGTCCTTACATCATATGAAAACACGAACAATAATAGGCTGTTGAAATATTTTTCCAGGCGTTATTTTCCATTAACTCGACAAAAATTAGGTATTTAACTCCTTATAATACAGATATATGTCGTAAGTGAAAACTTTAAGTTTATATTAGAATTGGGAGATTTATCAAATACCTGATATGGGGCTTAAAAAATATTAATAAAGATAAAAAATTGTTTTTGAACTTCATTCTGTCCCAAAGAGCGGCGAACTAATGTAAAGTCAAAAATCAAGATCTGTGAGGATAGCTTCATGCATATTGTTAAACAAATTAAAATATATCAGATTAAAAGAGCAGAAATATTTTTATATCGAACCAACGTTCGATTGCACTGCAAGACTGTTGGCAATTGGACTTTGCAAGCCGTGCTTTTCGAAACCTTTTTTTATTGAAATTTTCTATAGCTATAACTTAATGGAGAAATAAGCCTCCTAATCTTATCAATTAAAGGGCTCTTACAATCATTTTTACAAAAAATTACAGATTTGTTCGGATTTTGATAATTTGTTCCCTAAAGCTGATGATAAGTTTAATATAATATTTTTTGTGGCATATTTTCCAAGCTACTATGTACACCGAATATTAGGTCACGTTCAAAAGTACCGACCCACGCTTTTTAAATTGTCTCAATCGGTTTACGATTAGTAAGATTAACTTCCAATATTTAAAATATAAATATTTTTATAGTATTTGTGACTATTTTTAGATTTTTCTCCAATTTTTTAGAAAACTTGAAGAACTAGAGAACATGCTTTCAGACAATATTTCAAATGGAATTATAACAACAAGTTTCTGAGCAGAAAACACTTTCAACAATACGTAACAATAAAAATTTAAAAAATTCTGTTTTCTGAGAGTCGAAAAATATTTTCTTCTACTCGAATAAAGCAAGAATTTATTTCAGAGAAGGAAGAACAGATATTATACAAGACACGATTCAGATGTATGATACCCATGGATACCTCGTGGATGAACTCACGGTGTTAGATATTACATTTGAATTTCGAATTTTTACAATAAGGACAAATATTGTCAAAATTTGTTTAGTAATAGTCGACAACTATGAACTTGTATCCTTCTATTAGAAGAACACAAAAACGGTATCATTATAATACATATCCAATTTTAGGATAAGAGTTTACGTTTAGTTTTCAAAAAAATACAAACACAAAGAAGTTCTAACACCATTAAAACACGATTCTTATTGTCATTAGCAAAATAAAAAAAAAATTGTTTAAAGTACCATCTAATAACCACATTTTTTATCCTTTCGTATTATACAATTAAAAAAATCGTTTTTAACGAAAAATGTAAAAAATTAAAGTTATCAAACGTAACAAATTTTAATTTCACCCTTATGCTACGTAACTAACAAGACCTTCTTCATAAGTTACTAATTGAAAAGTTTTCATGGGAGGGTTAAAAAAATCCCAGTCTATCAATAAAAAGGACCTATCCGATCCAGATTTCGTTGAAAAATTACCCAAAAAACTAAAAAATTACCCAGAAACTGTGTAAGAAATGGTTTTTCTACCGGTTTTTTTCAGGACAAATAACATTCATACCTTAGTGTCCCGAAGAGAAGCAAAGACAAATTAAAACAAACGAGCTATTTTAAAAGTGTAAGAAAAAAATTTGCGAGGCACGATTTGGATACTTATTCAAGTCGGGCCTCGTGAATGAACTCACGATGGCAGGAACGTTCAGCTTCCTGAGGTGAAAAACAAGAAATAAATTTCACCCGTTACCATTGTAATAAAAAGTCTTCAAAAGAAACTGGCGTTTTGAAAAAGATTCCAATTTCCTGACCATAAAAAATACTTAGAAACGGTGGCTCGTATTTTTCGCATATATTTTCACCATAAAAATTTGATTCAAAAACTAGTGGAATATGGGGGAAATATTTGATGTGCTATAGACAATTAGAAATTTTTAGTTTTTTTGATACAATTTACGAGCTCACAATGACAGGAACGTTTACTTCCTAAAGCAAAATACAAGAAAAATATTACACCTGCTACCGATCAAAGTGGAGTCTGATCTTGATATACATAGAGTTTGCAGTTTAAAGCACATTCGGCTATATGGGAAATGATCTTTTATTTGGGTAAATATTTACTTAGCCAAGTTCATCTATCGGAAAAGAAACTTAATCCTTATCCTACAAAAAATTGACTATATCCAAATTCATTTGAAAATGCCGGCCTTATTATAAAACTTATGAGTTCATATTCAGACATTGAAATAATTTACAACTTGTCTAAACGCAAACAACGTTGAATTATAAAAAAAATCCTAGTTAATAATGTTTAAACGTTTATGACTTATGAACTCATTGTTCAATATTGCTTGTAAAAAAATCAAATTTTAATAATGATGAACAAATAACAACGGTATCATTATTTGGCAGTTTTATAGAGAACGAAATTGCCTCGAAGGATTGGAATATTCGAAACTAATTTTAACCGATGCCATGAGAAATGTTTTACATTTCGTCGATTTTAAATTTCACATTAAATATTTTATAACTTATATTCATTAAATGAATAATATTGTTAATATTTATGTTTGGTTTTTTTAATAAGCTAATAGATTAATTAGTTATTTATAGAGCAATATTTTTTTCTCAAAAACTTAATACAATTATAATTGTTTCCTACTTTTTGAACAGTCCTCGAGATGAAACAGCTGACAACGAAATAGAGTCGATGATTGAAACTTTGATGAATCTCGATCCTGGTGAATTGAAGATGGTGTTGATGTTGAACGGCAGGTTGAAGTTGGGCGGAGTGGATATCAAGGACTCTTCTTTAAAACTTCCTGAGATCAATATAGAAGAAATAATGTGTTAATAAAGAAAATGTATTATTATAACTAAATAGCCATTACCTTTCTCAGGAAGCATTGTATCGATTTGATTGGCCATGGCAAGATACCAAAAAGTCGAGATGACGGTATGTTGAAGAAAAATTTTAGACGTTTTTAAAATAAGAACTTCCAGAAATCTCAGTCATTGTTAAATGCTCTAAAAATAGTCTTGGTTGTTGAGCGTCGCTTTGAATTTGAATTGAATTGAATTATCACAATATCCCTTGGAACCTCGTTATCGGTCAGATAATTGGGCTCACTGACAGCGTGCATCACCGTAAGTTCGCCGTCACATCTCAAACAAATTCTTGGAATCGATCTATCAAGAATGTGTCGTTGCAAGAATACGGTGGGCCCAACTTTCAATCTGGCCAAGAGGAATTGGACAGCATGGGAATCGAGCGACGGAGATATTATCCCGGGTCGTATTAAATTTTGTCAGGGTGGTTCTCTACCTCTCGTTCTAGATCACCGCCACAGGTTTTCAGGTTTTGATCTGAAGTCGTTGAATGTCAAGGGGATATTCGATCTGTCGAAGACCTCTGTGGTAGTGTTCTTTTTGGCTTTGTGGGTTTTTTCATAATAATCCAGTCCATTGTGTGCCGTTTTTCAAGTGATAACTAGGTTGCTCTCTTGTGATATAGCATGTAGTCTCGCCTGGCATTTCCGGAACAGTTCATTTGTGGTGTAGTAGTTGGATAGAGCCGCGATAGCTGCTTCGAAGTCCGAACAGATGAAAATGTTTGCTTTTGAGTTGTTTTATTGGTTTGGGAAACCTTAGGATTTTGTGTTTTTCGTGAATCTATTTTGGGATTATATTTTTATTTCTGTCCTGATAAAGTAGGGGGCAGAATTATGGTATGTAAAACCTTTAATGTATCACAACATTTAAAACACTGCTGTTCTTTTCCAGTATGTAAATACATGTGAACAAGGTATAATCTGGATTTAACCTTTAATTGTTTTGCTTATTTTGCAATTTTCCTAGTTATGTTTTCGGCAATAATATTTGTTTTAGGCTTTTGATAAAGTTTGGCATGACGGCTTACGTTTCAAATTGCATCGAGATTTGCCGCACCAATATTTTGAGATTTTAAACTCCTATTTGGCGGATAGACACTTTTGTGTTCGACATGGTAAAGAGTATTCCGAGATGAAAGAAATATTAAACAGGAGTGCCCCAAGGAAGTGTCTTAGGACCAACACTGTATCTCCTGTACACACGGGACTTGTGGGGGTAGAACTACTTTTGCTGATGACACCGCAATTCTTTCAGTTGCTGAAAGTGCGGACAAAGCCACAGCCAAACTACAAAATGCTGTAAATAAAATTTATGATTGGACAGAACAGTGGCGCATCAAGTTGAATGAAGGAAAATTTACGCATGTAAACTTCACCAACAAGAAGATACCCACTCTACCCATAACAATAAATGGACAAATTGTACCGTATGCTTACACAGCCAAATACTTGGGAATGAATCTGAATGCTCAGTTGAAGGGGGATGACCACGTTAAAAAGAAAAAAGACGAGCTCAATATTAGGTACAAAAAGCTCTACTGGCTCCTTGAGCGCGAAACGGAATTGACCGTCGAGAACAAGCTCTTGATATATAAACAGATGCTAAAGCCTGTATGGACGTACGGAATCCAATTATGGGGCTATACTAAAAAAGAAAACATGGAAATGATTCAAAACTTCCAGAACAAAGCACTACGTGGAATTGTAAATGCTCCTTGGTGTATACGAAACAAGGATCTATGTACACCGTAACCTACAGATCAGCCTAGTCACTGAAGAGACCAGGCGATTTGCGATCAGGCATAACCAAAGATTGCAAGTTCATATAAATTCCGAAATTGAAGACGTCCTTGATGCTGGAATTGTTCGACGACTAAAACGAAAGAAGCCTTAGGATTTGAGCGAATAAACATTATGGAAATTATTTTATAATAATTGTCCTATACGGGGCGCTCCCAAGAGATAAAAATCACTAGATTTTTTCAGTATGTTAACACATGAGAACAAGGTATGATATATAATTTGGGTTTAATCTTTAATTTTTGTGCTGAATTTGCAATAATTCTATATAAGTTTGCGGCAATAATCTTTGTTAAAGAAAAAACAAATAATTAATAATTACAGATTTTCTTGAAATCATACTCATTAGAACGAAGCAACTAGATTTGGCATTTCTAGTCGCTACGGACATGAGGAACTCGCGATGGCAGGAGCGTTCAACTTCCTGAAGCAAAATATCCATAGATTGAATATTTTACCCGCTACCAAACCAAATTTACTTTTGAAATCAAAAAGTTTTTCGCCAAAATTTTTTCTGAGATTCCAACAAATTCATTGTGGCCCAAAGTGTCTTCATTTCGATAACAAATTTGCTTTATCTTTAGTTTAAATAATATTTTTATACAATAGCTCTGAAATAAGCTTTAATAAGGGTAAAATAAATAATAAGATAAGATATTCAATAAATTAAAACTTATATAATTGGAAAATTAAAAAGGAAAATGATAACAAAAAATTATACAAAAAAAAAGTTGTAAAAACTTTCAATACTGTTACATTTTGGTTGACACTTGGAATTCATAACAGTTAGTTCAAATTTTATTAACATTAATAAAGTAGGAACATTTATAAAAAAAATATTTAATACATATGTCAACACATTTTTATAAAATTTTACACAAAAAAAGTTGTTAACTAACTTTTCTAGTTAAATAAGTAAAAGAGACAACAAGGGTAACCAAACGAGTTGAAATTATTGTGAGTTTAATTTAAGACTCGCTTTGTCAACATTCTTAAAATTAATTTTGACTTTTGAATCAAGTTCTAAAAAGACTTTTCCTCACAAAAATCTATTCTAAAAGTACTCTGGAAAGGGGACAATCCTTTCCTTAGTCTATCTTTATGCAAGCCCTTAACACGTCCATGTCTCATTAAAAACCTAAATCAAGAAGTCAACAAAATGTGTAACAAACAAAGAACTCGTTTACATGACTTACACTTAAAAATGTAAAAAGCCCCTCATTCTCGGGCTAAAAACAGTGCTGTTATCAACATAACTCAGATAAGGGTGCTAAATAATAATCAAAATAACAAAAATATTTGGTTCACAAATTGAGAATAAAAACGTTTCATCTAAACGTTCCTTAAAAAGGAAAAAAATTGGTTAAGAAATAAGATTTCTATTTGTTTGATTTGAACAAAATGAAAACAAATTTCACACCCCTTAAAGTAAAAAACGAGAAATTAATACAAACAAGTTTTCTTGAAAAATTAAACAATGAAAAATTATGTTTGCAATCGAATACTTCAAACCGAGTATTGGGTTCAAACAAAGCAAAAAAATTGTCACTTAACTATTTCAGAAATCACATTTTAAGATTATGACCACAGGATTGAAAGATTTTGACAAAGACATCAAAACTATCATACGGGCAGTTATAATGAATACTGTTCAGTCAGATTATAGTGGTGCAGGTTGAAAATGTTTTCTAAGACCACTGTTTACAAATGCATGACAGATAAATAAAAAAACTATTTGTATAATAAAGTAATACTTTCAAGTTACAGAATATAATTTAATTAGATTTATCATTTTAGATTTTATTAAGGAGAAATACAAGGACTCAGAGATTCCGTTAAAAATTTTGACAGTGACCAGTATTTATTTATCTGGCGCTCCCGACCGAGATGAAGGAAGAAAGTACCGTACTGCTTCCAATTTAATGTTAAAATTATTATAAATTGTGAAAATTAATGTAAATATTAATTATTACAAGTTTCTGTTATTTATTTAAATTTATAAATTTTTATAAATAAAGTTCAGAAATTACAAAAATTATTATATTGAGTATTTTTTATTAAAAACTACACCACACTATTCATCCAAGCTTGGTCGAAGCCTGTCTGCCATCCATGGGTACCTATCAATTATCTGAATCGTGTCTTCTGTAATAGCTGCTCTTCTTCTCTGAAATAAATTCCTGCTTTCTTCAAATAGAAGAAAATATTTTTCGACGTTCAGAGAAGATATATTTTTTTATTTTTATTGTTGTGTATAGTTGAATATATTTTCTTCTCAGAAAGTTGTAGTTATAATTTCATTTAAAAGATTATAAGTTTTTAATAGTACTTAGGTACAACCAAACCACAGAAATAAATATAATAATAATAATATTTTTGTTTGTTGGGTGTTTTAAGTCGCTTTAACAGCTAAGGTCATATCACGACTGTCTAAACACAGAAACTTTCTTTTGGTCAAGTATATCTTAGGTCTAGAATATTAAGTCAAGGATTCAATGGGAATCGAACCTAGACCCACTTGACCCATGAAGTGGAAGAACTGATCCTCTTGCCACTGCGCCAATAGGTGGCCCAATAATAATATTGATTGAAGACATTTGTATTCGTGTTTTCATCGGTATTAAGCAACGGTTAATTCTTCTATCCTTAGTTAAAGAGGATAAACGATTTATTAACAAATTTTTATGATATATTTGTTCCAATTATTTGGAGTTTTAATCAACATCCTTTCCACCTCTCTGTATCACTCTGTCGACAAATATTGAAACAGGACTTTTGTATTGTGTTTTCAAAGTAATTTGAAGACGGTAATTTTTCGTAAAAATGAGGATTCTAGCCCTTTATTTGATAAGATAAGGCTTAATTCTTCATTGAGTTATAGCCATAGAAAATTTTATTAAAAAAAAGTTTCGAAAAGCACGGCTTGCGAAGTCCATTACCAATGGTCGTGCAGTGCAATCAAACAAATGGTTTATATCTAGTTTTCATGTACCTTAGACATAACGTTGTTTTATCCTTATCTCTACGGAAAATTTAATCGCATGTCTGAACATGTGATGGTATTTTTATTTCCAAAATAAATCTCCTCCTTTATTCTGATGTCTTTTAGTTTGAATGGCAATATGCCTAAGGCTTTCCTCAAAGGACTAGATTTTTGACTTTACATTAGTTCGACGCTCTTTGGGACAAATGAATATCAAAAAGAATTTTTTATTCTTATTAATTTTTGTTATGCCCCATATCAGGTTTTTGTTTAATCTTCCAATTCTAAAATATACTTATAGTTTTCACTAACGACTTATATCTGTATTAACAGGAGTTAAATACCTAATTCTTGTTGTGTTTGTATATTCCACAAACACGACAAGAATTAGGTATTTAACTGGTATTTAACGCCTGGCAAAATATTTCAACAGCCTTATATTGTTCGTGTTTTTATATGATGTTAAGGATGGTTGTATTTTTTGATTTTTTATGGAACAAATTCTATTCATTATATTATAATAGTACCTATAGGTAGTCGAAGTGGTAATTTTTATTGTTATATAGAACATTAATGTTCGTGTTTTCTATTGAATTAAGGAAAGGTTTAATTTTTTTTGAGGGCTAACCCTTGGTAACTCGAAGGATATATTAATAAGAGTTAAATTAACTTGAAAGGTTACTGCGCCCATAGAAAACATCTATCCCTCATCTTATTCTGCAAATATACCTTGAAATAAGTAAATGTCCGAAAATAGCAATAGGTCGTTTGTTATGTGTTTTTAAAATAATTTGAGGACGGTAATTTTTTTTTTAAATAAGTATTGGAGTCCGTTGTTGATAAAATGAGAAAGATTTAAAAGCCAATTTTGATCGCTTCCAATGTGTGTAGTGATGATTTTTTTTTCCTGGATTTCTCTGATATTCTCTGTGTGTTTCCACTAGTTGTGTGATTTCTCTTTTTTGTCCCAAATCTTTGTCTTCAAACAGAAAATTTAACTTTTTTGTAAAACAGAAAACATAAGTTATTGCAGATGTAGTTTTTTAGACAATAATGTGTTTGTTATGGTTGGTTACGGGTTAAATAGCTAAATAGCTAAAAAGAAGTTAGCATTTTACATAATTTGTATTTAATTTAAATTTTGGTAATGGGTGAAATATCTTCCTCTTATTTCACCTCAGGAAGCTGAACGTTCCTGCCATTGTGAGTTCATCCACGGGGCCCGATTTGGTGAAGTATCCAAATCGTACCTCGTAAATAAAATATTTTTCATTTAACTTTTAAAATGCCACGTCTGATTTAACTTCAAGTTTTCTTACTTTGAAAAGCTAGGAGAGTGTATTATTTACATTAAATATTATTACATTAAATTTTTTCCCAGGAACAACAGTTTTCAACAAATTTCAACAGTTTACCAAAAAAAATGTTTCCTGCTAGTAACGAAAAGAAGCACTACAGCTTTTAGATGCCCCTTAAGATTTCCTTAAGAATTTAAAGAGGAAAAAAAAAATTTGTAAAATGGCAAGTCTGTTTTAACTTCAAGTTTTCTTTCTTTAAAAACCTGGGGGAGTGTATCGATTTTTTTTTCCCAGCTAGAAACGAATTAGGCCCGATGATTTTTCGGACCAGCGATTTCTTTGTTTGAGATATTGTATAATTTTTAGTTTCTGGTTACATTTTAAATATTGGTAGCGGGTGAAATAAGGCCAGCCTTAGGGAGTCTTGCCCAAGACTTGGCCCTGTTATTTTTCCTATCTGGTCTATAACACTATCACATGTTCAGACATACGAATTAATCTTCCATAGAGATAAAGCCTAAAAAATGAAAAAGTGGAATTATCAAGAAAAATGTTCCAATAAGACCCATAATCCAACAATAAGCAAACCAAAATCAACATTCAGGGAAGGAAGACCAAATCGTCTCCCAGTATAAATTACTGCGGGCCCTTTTAACGTTTTATGTTGTTTGTAAACTTCTTTGTTATGTGTTCATTCACAAGCAGACGAGCTATTTCTATTAACAGGTTTTTAATCTTTTTTTTTTCTAGACAAAATACATTCATACACTTAGCTTTCCGAAGAAAACAGTGAGAAACTCAAACATACAAGCTGTTTTACAAGTTAAAAATAAATTATATGCGAGACACGCTTTGGATACCATACCAAGTCAGGCCCCGTGGATGAACTCACGATGGCAGGAACGTTCAGCTTCCTGAGGTGAAATACGAGAAAGAAATTTCATCCATTACCAAAATTAAAATTAAATACAAATTATGTTAAAAGCTAACTTCTTTTTACGAAAAATCATGTTACAAACTGGGCATGAAAGAAAAATTTCACTTAAAGCTATTTAACCCGTAACCAACCATAACAAACACATTATTGTCTAAAAAACTACATCTGCAATAACTTATGTTTTCTGTTTTACAAAAAAGTTAAATTTTCTGTTTGAAGACAAAGATTTGGGACAAAAAAGAGAAATCACACAACTAGTGGAAACACAAAGAGAACATCAGAGAAATCCTGGAAAAAAATATCATCATTAAACACATTGGAAGCGATTAAAATTTGCTTATAAATCTTTCTCATTTTATCAACAACGGACTCCAATACTTATTTTTATAACAAGATTACCGTCCTCAAATTATTTTGCAAACACTTAACAAACAACCTATTGCTATTTTCGGACATTTACTTATTCCAAGGTATTTATACATATATTTGCAGAAAAGGATAAGGTATGGATGTTTTCTATGGTCGCAGTAACCTTTCAAGTTAATTTAACTCTTATTAATATGTCCTTCGAGTTACCAAGGGTTAGTCCTCAAAAAAAAAATTAAACCTTCCCTTAATTCAATAGAAAACACGAACATTAATGTCCTATAAAACAATAAAAATTACTACTTCTACTACCTATAGGTACTTGCATAATATAATGAAAAGAATTTATTCCATAAAAAATCAAAAAATTACAACTATCCTTAACATCATATAACAACACGAACAATAATAGGCTGTTGAAATATTTTGCCAGGCGTTATATTCCAAAAAGACCACAAAAATTAGGTATTTAACTCCTGTTAATACAGATATAAGTCGTTAGTAAAAACTATAAGTATATTTTAGAATTGGGAGATTTATCAAAAACCTGATATGGGGCTTAAAAAAATAAATAAAGATAAAAAATTGTTTTTGATCTTCATTCTGTCCCAAAGAGCGGCGAACTAATGTAAAGTCAAAATCAAGTCCTTTGAGGAAAGCCTCATGCATATTGTCATACAAACTAAAAGGTATCAGACTAAACGAGTAGAATTACTTTGAAAATAAAAATATCATCTTATGTTCAGACATTCTATTAAATTTTTCATAGAGAAAAGGCTTAAAAAATAAAATGTCTAGGGTACAAGAAAACTAGATATGAACCAACGTTCGATAGCACTGCACGGCCATTGGCTATTGGACTTCGCAAGCCGTGCTTTTCGAAACGTTTTTTTAATAAAATTTTCTACGGCTATAACTCAATGAAGAACTAAGCCTCCTTATCTTATAAAATATAGGGCTCGAATCCTCCTTTTAACAAAAAAATTACCGTCCTCAAATTTCTTTGAAATACAACGACATTTTGACGATGCATAAAGAGAGGTGGGAAGGATGTTGACTAAAACTCCAAATAATTGGAACTAATATATCATAAAAAATTGCTAAGGAATCTTTTATCCTCATTAAATAAATAAGAATAGAAGAATTAACGTTTGCTTAATACCGTTAAAAACACGAACACAAAAGTCTTCAATCAATATTATTATTATTATTATTATATTTATCTGTGGGGTTTGGTTGTACCTACTATTAAAAACTTATAATATTTTAAATTAAATTATAACAAGAATTTTCTGAAGAGAAAATACTTTCAACTTTACGTTACAATAAATACTTTAAAAATTCTGAAAATCGTAAATTATTTTTCTTCTAATCGGAGAAAGCAAGATTTTATTTCATAGAAGGGTGAACAGTGATATTACAGAAGACACGATTCAGATACTTCATTCCCATGGATACGTCGTGAGTGAACTCACGATGTTTGATATTACATTCTAATGCATACAATAAGGACAAATATTGTCAAAAACTATTTGGTAGCAGTCGACAAATACGAACTTGTATCCTTCTATTAGAAGAACACAAAAACGGTATCATTATAATACAAATTCAATATTAGGAAACAAGTTTACGTTAAGTTATTAAAAAAGGTACAAAAAAGTATCAACACTATCGAAACACGATTCTTAACGTCATACGCAAAATAAAAAAAAACTTGTTTAAAGTGTCATCTAATAAATAAAACTATAGCAAAATTAAAAACCGATTTTAATAAATAAAAAAAAAATTGCACAAAAAAGTAAAATAATAATGGCGTATCCTTGCAGTGTCTACAACTTACAAATTATTAGGATGAGATAATGTACAACTATTGTTATTTTTGGATTTCGTATCAGTCAAGAAATACGACTTTATCGATAGTTAGTAATAAACGAGAATACTTTATGAAATTTATTTTTCAAATGAACTTTTATGCAATGTAATAGTACTGTGACAATATCTAGCGACCTTTAAACTACAAAATACCAAAAACCAACTAAAACTTTTTACAAATGAACATTAATATTTATTTCCTTAGCTGACACCAACTCCAAAATAATGATAGATGTACATTATCTCATCCTAATAATTTGTAAGTTTTAGACACTGAAAGGATACGCAATTATATTTTTACTTTTTAGTGCATTTTTTAGTTATACAAAAGTCGGTTTTATCATTTTGCTTTAATTGTATTTATTTCTCGATTTTTAGTGATCTGAAATTTGATGACTGAATTTATTTCTTTGAATATGGGTAAACCTACTAAACGCTCAGCTCATATGAGGCAGCGCCGTCAAATGTTAAAAGTTACTTACATTATCCCCTCTTGTTCTTAAGGATTGAATTTTTTTTTTCTTTAAAATGTAATGAAAGAACTGACTGGAATAATCTTTTCAATAGAAAAAAATCATCAAAATTCGATGATTCAGTTAAAAGTCACTAGTTCAACCCATATTTGTATCCTTAATGGGTGGATTTTTTTCTTCAAATTTGAATGTGAATAATTTTAAGGTACGATGTACGTAATAAAAACAAAACTATCAAGGTCGGGTAAGCCAGAAAAAAATTATTATTTCATCCCTAATTTTTAAACCGTTTAGAAGTGAACGATTTTCTTAAAATTAGAATGGGACCACTAAGAAAGCACTAGCTTTCAAATAAATAAAAAATCATCAAAATTGCTTTACTCAGTCAAAAATTCTGAGGTAACAAACATAAAAAAAAAAACAAATACAAAAAATACAAAAAATACAGTGGAATTGTGAACCTCCTCCTTTTTTTGAAGTCGGTTAAAAACCACATTTTGTATCCTTTCGTATTATACAAATAAAAAAATCGTTTTTAACGAAAAATGTTAAAAAATTAAAGTTATCAAACGTAACCAATTTTAATTTCACCCTAATACTACGTAACTAACAAGACCTTCTTCGTAAGTTACTAATCGATTAGTTTTCAAAGGAGGGTTAAAAAAGACCCAGTATATCAATAAGCAGGACCTATCCGATCCAGATCTCGTTGAAAAATTAGTCAAAAAGAAAAAAAAACTATATGAGAAATAGCTTTTTTACTTTGTTTTTTTTTTTCAGGACAAAATATATTTATTCCTTAGTGTCCCGAAAAGAAGCAAAGACAAATTAAAACAAAGGAGCTATTTTACAATGGAAAAAAAAAATTTGCGACGCACGATTTGGATACTTAATCAAGTCGGGCCTCGTGAATGAACTCACGGTGGCAGGAACGTTCAGCTTCCTGAAGTAAAATACGAGGAATAAATTTCACCCGTTTCCAATTATATTTATTTCCTATGTGTCCCAACATTTTCTTCGACCGGATTTGTTAAAGAAATGTTAAGGATCAACTACATTTCGGTCTGATAAAAACTAGTTTACATGTAGAAAAAATGATGAAATTCATAATCCTAAGATACAACAATAGAAATCTCGCTTAACCAATTTTTTTTTTCTTAAGCTGAGTTCGAACAAGAAACTAAGTTACAACTTTCCCATTTGTTTAGTTTGAACAAAATTAAATCACAGCTCAAGCCCTACAGAGACATTTTCCAATGTAAATTTTACAATGTTTTTATGTGCATAGCAAGATTTATAGATGATACCAAATCGTTCCTTGAAGATGAGCTCACGATGGCAGAAACTATCATCTTCCTGAAGTGAAAAACATGATAAATATTGTACCCGTTAACAATTCAAAAGAAGCCCTTCATAAATCAATTTTTAACTTTTAAACAATTTTTAAATACAAATATATTTGGTTTTTAAGGCACTTATTGTTCCCAAACTCAAAAAATGTATTATAGGTATCTATTGAGCAACGTCTTATTTCTTAATCAACAATACTGGTAGTAATGAAAACGGTACATCATACCAATTCTTTAGTCTAATCTCTAAATAAATACACAGAGTTGCATTTTGAAGAACTTTCCGCTTTATAAAGGGGTAGACATTTTCGTTTATCTGGGTCATAACAAACTAAGCTAAGTTAATCTAACGGAGAACGGAACTAAATCCTTATCCTACAAAAAAAGTTGACTATATTCAAATGCATTTAAAAATGCAAGTCCTCGTACAAAATTAAAAATAACATATTTTGTATCAACGCATACAACGATGAATTATAAAAATTCTAAGTTAATAATGTTTAAACGGCTATCGCTTATTAAATCATTGTTCAATATAATTGTTAATTAAAAAAAATGAAATTTAGTAATGATGAAAAAAATAACAACCATATGATCATGGCGGTGGTATAGAGAACGAAATCGCCTTGAAAAGATTGGAATATTCGAAACTAATTTTAACCGCTACTATGTGAAATTTTAAACATGTATTTGATAGTAGATTTCACATTAAATATTTCTTAATTTATTTTCATTAAATAAAATATATATTTCGTTTTTTTTTTTTTAATTAGCTAAGGAATTAATTAATTATATATTTATACTACAATGTTTTTTTCATCTAAAACTTAATACAATTTTAAATGTTCCTTACTTTTTGAGGAATCTTCGTGATGAAACAGCTGATTACGAAAAAATGTCGATGACTGAAATTGTAATGTACCTCGATCCTGGTGAATTGATGTTGGTGTTGATGTTGAACAGCAGGTTGCAGTTGGGCGGAGTGAATATCAAGGACTCTTCTTTAAAACTTCCTAAAATAAATATAGAAGAGATAATGTGTTAATGAAGAAAATGTATTATATTATAACTAAATAGCCATTACCTTACTCAGGAATTAAGCATTGTATCAATGCGATTGGCAATGGCAAGACAGCAACAAGTCGACAAGAGGACAGTTTGATGTGGAACAGATTAAGACGTTTTCAAAAAACTTGTCAATACGAGAATACGGTGTGTCCAACTCTCAATCTGGTCTAAAAGGGTAGTCAGCATTGGAAATCGAGGGACGCAGCGCGTTCCCAGATATTATCCCGGACCATATGTAATTTTTTCGGGGTTGCTCTCCACCTTTCATTCAAGAGCACCTTCACATGTTTTCGGGTTTTGATTCTCAAACCGTTGAGTTTCGAGGGGATAATCGTTCTGTCGACTGCCTCTGGGGTAATGTTTTTGCGACATTGTCGGTTTTCCAGCCGGTAGCTAGTTGCTCTTCTGTGGTAGGGCATGTAGTCCACCTGACATATCAGAAACATTTCATTTTGGGCGTTGTAGTTGGATAGACTCTCGATAGCTGATTTTAATTCCGAAGAAATAAGAATTTTTTTTTGAAATTTTTCATTGGTTTGGGAAACCTTAGGGTTTTGCGTTTTTCGTAAATCCAATTGCAGAATGTACTCTTAAATCTGCCCCGACGAAGTGGGGGGCATGGCGACATGTAAAACCATTTAGTATATCACAACATTTGAAGCACGGCTTCTTCGCTGTTCTTTTCCAGTATGTTAACACATGAGTACAAGGTATGATATATAATCTGGATTTAATCTTTAATTTTTGTGCTGAGTTAGCAAAAATTCTATATATGTTTGCGGTATTAATCTTTGTTTAAGAAAAAACAAATAATTAATAATTACAGATTTCTTGAAATCATACTCATTAGAACGAAGCAACTAGATTTGGCATTTCTAGTCGCTACGGACGTGAGGAACTCGCGATGGCAGGAACGTTCAACTTCCTGAAGCAAAATATCCATAGATTGAATATTTTACCCGCTACCAAACCAAATTTACTTTTGAATTTAAAATTTTTTTTGAGATTCTAACAAATTCATTGTGGCCCAAAGTTTATTCATTTCAATGAAAAATTTGCTTAACCTTTAATTTAAATATTGTTTTCATACAAAAGCTCTGAAATATGCATTAAGAAAGGTAAGATAAATAATAAGCTAAGATATTCAAATAATTAATTCTCATATAATTGAAAAATTTAATAGGAAAATGATCGTACATACATTTAACAATAAATTATACAAAAAAAAAGTTGTAACAACTTTCAATACTTTTACATTTTGGTTGATATTTGAAACGATAATTACACTTGAAATTCATAATAGTTAGTTCAAATTACAATTATATTTATAAAGTAGGAACATTTTTAAAAAAAATTTAATACATATGTCAATACATTTTTATATAATTTAACACTCGCTTTGTTAACATTCTTAAAATTAATTGTGACTTTTGAATCAAGTTCTAACAAGACTTTTCCTTACTAAATTCTATTCTAAAAGTACTCTGAAAAGGGGACAATCCTGTCCCCAGCAAACCCTTAACACTTCCATGTCTCGTTAGAAACTTAAATCAAGAAGTCACAAAATGTGTAAAATACAAAGAACTCGTTTACATGATTTACACTTAAAAATGTAAAAAAACCCTCATTCTCGGGCTAAAAACAGTGCCGTTATCAAATTAACTCAGATAAGGGTTCTAAATAGTGATCAAAACAATAAAAAATTTGGTCCACAAATTAAGAATAAAAACGTTTCACCTAAACGTTTCCTTAAAAAGGTAAAAATTGGTAAAAAAATTAGATTTCTATTTGTTTGATTTGAACAAAATTAAATCACATCCCTAACCCCTCTAACGTCAAAAAACGAGAAAAAAATACAAACAAGCTTTCCTAAAAAATTAAACAATGAAAAATTATGTTTGCAATCGAATACTCCAAACCGAGTATTGGGATGCCGTAAAGACATAGCTACAAAATTGTTAGTTTGTAAAACATAGAAATTCAAAGTACATATACCATAGTTTTATATACATATATGTATAAATTTTATAACAAATGCTATTTCTGATGGGAAAAAATGTGTTTTCCGTATGACACGGTCCAGATGTGATACCAAATCATACTTCAAAGATGAGCTCCCTATAATTCCTTAAATTATTTTATTCGCTATCGAAATATTTTGCCAGGCGTTATAATTCACAAAAACGACAAAAATTAGGTATTTAACTCCTTATAATACAAATATAAATCGTTAGTGAAAACTATAAGTATATTTTAGAATCGAGAGATTTATAAAAAACCTGAGATGGGACTTAAACTCAACGAATTGGGGCAAAAAAGAGAAATCAAACAACTAGTGGAAACACAGAGAACATCAGAGAAATCCAGGAAAAAAATTTCATCACTAAACACATTAGAAGCGATCAAAATTTGCTAATAAAACTTTCTCATTTTATCAACAACGGAATCCAATACTTATTATTATAAAAAAATTTCCGGGCTCAAAATTTCTCGTTCACATAACGACATACGACCTATAGCTATTTTCGGACATTTACTTATCTCAAGCTATTTAAACATATTTGCAGAATTAGATGAGGGATGGATGTTTTCTATGGTCGCAGTAACCATTCAAGTTAATTTAACTCTTATAAATATGTCCTTCGAGTTGCCAAGGGATAACTTTCCAAAAAAAATTTAACCATTCCTTAATTCATTAAAAAACACGAACGTTAATGTCCTATAAAACAATAAAATCCACTACTACTACCGATAGGTGCGTTCAAAATATAATGGAAAGAATTTATCCCATAAATAATCCAAAAATTACTACCGTCCTTACATCATATGAAAACACGAACAATAATAGGCTGTTGAAATATTTTTCCAGGCGATATTTTCCATTAACTCGACAAAAATTAGGTATTTAACTCCTTATAATACAGATACATATATGTCGTTAGTGAAAACTATAAGTTTATTTTAGAATTGGGAGATTTATCAAATACCTGATATGGGGCTTAAAAAATATTAATAAAGATAAAAAATTGTTTTTGAACTTCATTCTGTCCCAAAGAGCGGCGAACTAATGTAAAGTCAAAAATCAAGTCCTTTGAGGAAAGATTCATGCATATTGTTAAACAAATTAAAATATATCAGATTAAAGGAGCAGAAATATTTTTATATCGAACCAACGTTCGATTGCACTGCAAGACTGTTGGCAATTGGACTTTGCAAGCCGTGCTTTTCGAAACCTTTTTTTAATGACATTTTCTATAGCTATAACTTAATGGAGAAATAAGCCTCCTAATCTTATCAATTAAAGGGCTCTTACAATCATTTTTACAAAAAATTACAGATTTGTTCGGATTTTGATAATTTATTCCCTAAAGCTGATGATAAGTTTAATATAATATTATTTGTGGCAAATTTTCCAAGCTACTATGTACACCGAATTTTAGGTCACGTTCAAAAGTACCGACCCACGCTTTTTAAATTGTCTCAATCGGTTTACGATTAGTAAGATTAACTTCCAATATTTAAAATATAAATATTTTTATAGTATTTGTTACTATTTTTAGTTTTTTCTCCAATTTTTTAGAAAACTTGAAGAACTAGAGAACATGCTTTCAGACAATATTTCAAATGGAATTATAACAACAAGTTTCTGAGCAGAAAACACTTTCAACAATACGTAACAATAAAAATTTTAAAAATTCTGTTTTCTGAGAGTCGAAAAATATTTTCTTCTACTCGAATAAAGCAAGAATTTATTTCAGAGAAGGAAGAACAGATATTATACAAGACACGATTCAGATGTATGATATCCATGGATACCTCGTGGATGAACTCACGGTGTTAGATATTACATTTGAATTTCGAATTTATACAATAAGGACAAATATTGTCAAAAATTACTTAGTAATAGTCGACAAATACAAACTTGTATCCTTCTATTAGAAGAACACAAAAACGGTATCATTATAATACATATCCAATTTTAGGATAAGAGTTTACGTTTAGTTTTCAAAAAAATACAAACACAAGGAAATTCTAACACCATTAAAACACGATTCTTATCGTCATTAGCAAAATAAAAAAAAAATTGTTTAAAGTACCATCTAATAACCACATTTTTTATCCTTTCGTATTATACAATTAAAAAAATCGTTTTTAACGAAAAATGTAAAAAATTAAAGTTATCAAACGTAACAAATTTTAATTTCACCTTTATGCTATGTAACTAACAAGACCTTCTTCATAAGTTACTAATTGAAAAGTTTTCATGGGAGGGTTAAAAAAATCCCAGTCTATCAATAAAAAGGACCTATCCGATCCAGATCTCGTTGAAAAATTACCCAAAAAAGAAGAGAAACTGTGTAAGAAATGGTTTTTCTACCGGTTTTTTTCAGGACAAATTACATTCATACCTTAGTGTCCCGAAGAAAAGCAAAGACAAATTAAAACAAACGAGCTATTTTAAAAGTGTAAGAAAAAATTTGCGAGGCACGATTTGGATACTTATTCAAGTCGGGCCTCGTGAATGAACTCACGATGGCAGGAACGTTCAGCTTCCTGAGGTGAAATACGAGGAATAAATTTCACCCGTTACCATTTAAATAAAAAGTCTTCAAAAGAAATTGGCGTTTTGAAAAAGATTCCAATTTCCTGAACATAAAAAATACTTAGAAACGGTGGCTCGTATTTTTCGCATATATTTTCACCATAAAAATTTGATTCAAAAACTAGTGGAAAATGGGGGAAATATTTGATGGGCTATAGACAATTAGAAATTTTTAGTTTTGTGCCTACAATTTACGAGCTCACAATGACAGGAACGTTTACTTCCTGAAGCAAAATACACGAAAAATATTACACCTGCTACCAATCAAAGTGGAGTCTGATCTTGATATACATAGAGTTTGCAGTTTAAAGCACATTCGGCTATATGGGAAATGATCTTTTATTTGGGTAAATATTTACTTAGCCAAGTTCATCTATCGGAAAACGAAACTTAATCCTTATCCTACAAAAAATTGACTATATCCAAATTCATTTGAAAATGCAGGCCTTCTTACAAAACTTATAAGTTCATATTCAGACATTGAAATAATTTACAACTTGTCTAAACGCAAACAACGTTGAATTATAAAAAAAATCCAAGTTAATAATGTTTAAACGTTTATGACTTATGAACTCTTTGTTCAATATTGCTTGTAAAAAAATCAAATTTTAATAATGATAAACAAATAAGAACGGTACCATTATTTGGCAGTTTTATAGAGAACGAAATTGCCTCGAAGGATTGGAATATTCGAAACTAATTTTAACCGATGCTATGAGAAATGTTTAACATTTCGTCGATTTTAGATTTCAAATTAAATATTTTATAACTTATATTCATTAAATGAATAATAATGTTAATATTTATGTTTGTTTTTTTTAATAAGCTAATGGATTAATTATTTATTTATAGAGCAATATTTTTTCCTCAAAAACTTAATACAATTATAATTGTTTCCTACTTTTTGAACAGTCCTCGAGTTGAAACAGCTGACAACGAAAAAGAGTCGATGATTGGAACTTTTATGAACCTCGATCCTGCTGAATTGAAGATGGTGTTGATGGTGAACGGCAGGTTGAAATTGGTCGGAGTGGATATCAAGGACTCTTCTTTAAAAGTTCCTGAGACTAATAAAGAAGAGATAATGTGTTAATAAAAAAAATGTATTATTATAACTAAATAGCCATTACCTTACTCAGGAAGCATTGTATCAATTTGATTGGCCATGAAAAGATACCAAGAAGTCGAGATGACGGTATGTTGTAGAAATTTTTTAGACGTTTTTAAAATAAGAACTTCCAGAAATCTCAGTCATTGTTAAGTGCTCTAAAAATAGTATTGGTTGTTGAGCGTCACTTTGAATATGAATTGAATTGAATTATCATAATATCCCTTAGAACCTCGTTATCAGTCAAATAATGGGGCTCACTGACAGCGTGCATCACCTTTAGTTTGCCGCCACATTTCAAACAAATTATTGGAATCGATCTATCAAGAATGTGTCGATGCGTCACCGCCACATGTTTTCAGGTTTTGATCTGGAGTCGTTGAATGTCAAGAGGATATTCGATCTGTCGAAGACCTCTGCGGTAGTGTTCTTTTTGGCTTTGTCGGTTTTTTCATAATAATCCAGTCCATTGTGTGCCGTTTTTCAATTGATAACTAGGTTGCTCTCCCGTGATATAGCATGTAGTCTCGCCTGGCATTTCCGGAACAGTTCATTTGTGGTGTTGTAGTTGGATAGAGCCGCGATAGCTGCTTTGAAGTCCGAACAGTTGAAAATGTTTGCTTTTGAGTTGTTTTATTGGTTTGGGAAACATTAGGATTTTGTGTTTTTCATGAATCCATTTTGGGATCATATTCTTATTTCTGTCCTGATAAAGTAGGGGGCAGAATGATGGTATCTAAAACCTTTAATGTATCACAACATTTGAAACATTGCGTGGATGCTGTTCTTTTCCATTATGTAAATACATGTGAACAAAGTATAATCTGGATTTAACCTTTAATTGTTTTGCTTATTTTGCAATTTTTCTATTTATGTTTTCGGCAATAATATTTGTTTTAGGCTTTTGATAAAGTTTGGCATGACGGCTTACGTTTCAAATTGCATCGAGATTTGCCGCACCAATATTTTGAGATTTTAAACTCCTATTTGGCGGATAGACACTTTCGTGTTCAACATGTTAAAGAGTATTCCAAGATGAAAGAAATATCAAGCAGGAGTGCCCCAAGAAAGTGTCTCAGGACCAACACTGTATCTCTTGTACACAAGGGACTTGTGGGGGTGGGACTACTTTTGCTAATGACACCGCCATTCTTTCAGTTGCTGAAAGTGCGGACAAAGCCAAAGCCAAACTACAAAATGCTGTAAATAAAATTTATGATTGGACGGAACAGTGGCGCATCAAGTTGAATGAAGGAAAATTTACGCATGTAAACTTCACCAACAAGAAGATACCCACTCTACCCATAACAATAAATGGACAAATTGTACCGTATGCTTACACAGCCAAATACTTGGGAATGAATCTGAATGCTAAGTTGAAGGGGTATGACCACGTTAAAAAGAAAAAATACGAGCTCAATATTAGGTACAGAAAACTCTACTGGCTCCTTGGGCGCGAATTGGAATTGACCGTCGAGAACAAGCTCTTGATATATAAACAGATGCTAAAGCCTGTATGAACGTACGGAATCCAATTATGGGGCTATACTAAAAAAGAAAACATGGAAATGATTCAAAACTTCCAGAACAAAGCACTACGTGGAATTGTAAATGCTCCTTGGTGTATACGAAACAAGGATCTACACCGTAACCTCCAGATCAGCCTAGTCACTGAAGAGACCAGGCGATTTGCGATCAGGCATAACCAAAGACTGCAAGTTCATATAAATTCCAAAATGGAAGACGTCCTTGATGTTGGCATTGTTCGACGACTAAAACGAAAGAAGCCTTAGGGTTTGAGCGAATAAACATTATGGAAATTATTTTATAATAATTGTCCTATACGGGGCGCTCCCAAGAGATAAAAATCACTAGACGATTGTAAAATTGGTCGTGATTCAGAAGGTGGTTTTAGTGGGTAAAAATCCCACACTACTACGAGGCACAGGTCTTTTGGTGTCTAATGAAGAACCTTCCAGCGCAAAAAAAAAATATTTGTTCAACAAAAATCAAATAAATAGTTACAGATTTTTTTGAAATCATACTCATTAGAACGTAGCAACTAGGCTTGGCATTTTAAGTCGCTACGGCCATGAGGAACTCGCGATGGCAGGAGCGTTCAACTTCCTGAAGCAAAATATCCAAAGATTGAATATTTTACCCGCTACCAAAGCTAAATTCGATTGAATGTCCGAAATATTCTGCTACAATGTTGCCATTTAAATAAAAAAAAGAAATCATGCAGTACACAATAAGAAAAAAACATCTTCGTCCTACGATACGAATTTCCGCTATCCCATTTCCGTCTATCTCAGATTGTATTAAACAGAAAAAATTGCTGCAACGCCTCACAGCACTTTCCTTTATTTGAAACTCGCTATTGGTTAGAAGAACATAAATAAAGCCCACGATTGGTTAAAAAAGGTAGAATAATATTTATATATCAATATAAACAGTTCTACGTGTATGTATGTACATACATCCTTTTTGTTTATACGCACTCCCACCCTATACCCCAGATTATACTTCTACTTATTACTATCCTTGCTTGAATTTTCCCCGGAAAACGTTTCAAATAAAAGTTGCAGGCATGGAATAAAAAAAGTCTAAGAATCTATACCATGTTTAAAGAAAATCGTTGAATTAAAAAACTCAAACCCCATAGAAAAAGTGGGGTTTCCTGTCGACCGATTTCAACCAAAAGCTTTGCGGCATGACTAGATGTAATTTGAAGGCAAAATATCAAGTTTGGTGAATTTCTGATGAAACTTTTGACATAATATCGTTGTCATGCTAGGACATTTATTAAACCACTTTATTGAACTCAAGGGGCTTCGAAATGTATATTTCCTGTAAAAACTCAAAAATGAACATTCGACCCGATTACAATACTTCCATCACTGAAAAATTAAAAGAAATCAATTGGAATTCAGGATGATAAAGATGTAAAATGTTTAAATATAAAATCATTTTTAAGTAAAAATGAAATCATACAAGAAAATGAATCAGACTTTTTATGTTTCTTCACAACAACAAAAAAATCTTCAATATTTATTTTTATAGAAAAAAAATATTACAACTACTGACATCTTTGTATATGGTAAATAGAAACATCATCAAACAATCATTCCTGTGGGAATTTTTTTCTAAGCTTAATATTGCTTTGAACACGTACCAATACTGTTAGGTATTTTACTTAACTATATAGTATTATATAGCAGGGGTGGTGAATCTATCGACAAATGAAAATTTTGTTTGTATAAAATTGAATTAGAATCCAACGATGTGTGAGTTTCAAAATATTTGATGACTTTAACTTAATGACCTGTCTATGAATACACCGACAAAACACACAAAGCATGATGAAATCTTAACAGCTAATGCTTTAGAATTTTCACATTAGTTTATCATTAATTTGTTTACAAAGTAAAAACAGCAGTAGTCAGGTAACCAGTAAGTCTAAATACTTTCATATATCAATAAGTTTTGCTACAATTTTCCTACTATTCTGGGTGTAAACTTAAAATTTACCCCCCTGTCCCATAACAGACTATTGACAAGTACATTTAATTGAACATATATAAATGAAAATTACACAGCAACATTAAAAAAAAAATCTAACCCATAGATGCGATAGAATCCGGCCAGTTTTCCTCAAGCACCCTTCAATTTTCAGAAAACCGCTGAAAAACTTTTAAAAAATTAAAAAACACCGAATCACTTAACACTCGCATGATATATAGATTTAGCATGCTAAGGACAAATCCACGAACATTTTTTCTCCGACACGATTCAGTGCTCAGAAAATTCCATGATCAGATACTTTATTTGAGTGGCAGCTACTTTTTCAGAGATTTGAAGGGTGCTGAAGAAAAACTGGCCACAAATTCTTGATCAACTGACCATATCTTGCATCTCTTAGTCAGATACCTTTTTTAAGTGGTATTGTTTTTTGATATTTTCTATACTGATACCGTAAATTTGATTGAATTTTGTGCACTGTCTGAGCAAAACATTTTTTTTTAACTTTTTTTCGCATGATTATTGTGTTGGGTCAGTTTAAGCTTCGCATTTTTGTCGGCGCGCAAACGTCAATCGCGGTTTTGTCGGGTTACTTTGTAAATGTAGTTGTTTCAAAAACTTCTTTTGTTAAAATGTATCAAGGATTCACAACCCCGGCTATAAAGATTTTTTTTTAAATTAATGACTTCATTTAAACAAGTATTATAACCAGTTGTAAATGTTTCAACTAATATTATAAATTAGTATTTTATACTAAAATTATCAGTAATATAGATTAATCATATAATAAGTTCTGGTATATCAGTCAATAACTGAATATATGTTTAACAAAATCAAATGGTTAATATTCTTCACGTCCTTGTTATTTTGTATTGATTGATATAGTTAAAGGGGCAATGGATAGGGATTTACAATGAGTGCAACAAGAATATCAAGTCGCGACGTTTTGTCATTTATTACAACTTTCTCAGGCACTCTGATGCATTCTCAGCATTCTTGTCTTTTTATAGCCTTGCATATACAAATAATACTTTTTTTTATTTTATAAACGAATTTGACACTCATGATTGAAGTTTATAAAATTTATTATCACCATATTATCTTATTATATATTATCGAACGCTATAAGCAAAAGGAACTATAGAAGAAGATTAGTCTTGATAATATGGTGATAACAATTTTCATGAACATCAATCATGAGTGTCAAATTTGTTTTTAAAATAGGAAAAAAATTATGTATAATTTGTATATGCAAGGTCTCAAAAAGACAAGAACGCTGAGCACGCATCAGAGAGCCTGCGGATTTTATATTATATGGCAAAACGTCGCGACATGATATTCTTTTTTGCATTCATTGTAAATCCCGATTCATTTCCCCTCTATCTATATATATCAAAACTCTGAGTTTAAACCTTGAAATGATTTAGTAAGAGAAAAGAATTTTGTACAAGACAAAATTGCACTGAATTTTAATTACTTTTAATTCCCAAACATTTTGTTTGATAAGTTTTTAGTGTTACAAGCCAAAACTTGAACATTGGAGCATGCATGAAATATTTATTTATAAATAAAAAAATGTTCTCTACTTATTTGTATGAATCATTAATAAAAATAATAAAAATGGCTTGACAACGAATTTTATAGTTTGTATAAAATAGAATTGTATAAAAAATATATAAACTTATAGCTAGTACCATGTTTGTAACATGTTTAAACAAAATTTCTTTAATTCATTGTACCATTTTATAGACCAGAATAGAAATCACCAATCTTTTTTAAAATCACAAAAATTTTATAAATCTAAAAATATTATTTTCTAATATTAGGTATTTCCCATTTTGTAATGAGACCAGACATCCTTAGTACTAAATTTATGTTTGTTAAGGGATTACCGAGATCATAATACCCAGAAATCATTGGTTAAGTCGAAAATATCCACGTTTCGGACTTTACCCGGGTAAACCACGTTCTATCCGCAGTCGCTTGGTTTAATTTAGTGTGAAGAATTAATTAAACAGTAAGAGTGAAACTTCAAGACGTGAACTGTGAGAGGGGCGATTTTAGAAACAGTCAATGAGTTTTCGAGAACTCCGTTGACAATTCTATAACAGAGCAAGTAGTAGAGAAATCATCGGGGACAAGTTTTCCAAGAACCAATTTTCTCTGTAAAGTGAACTTGATAAAAATCATTATTAGGTTATAAACGATGCAACCGTAAAACTAAATACATAACCAATAAATTTTATGTAAAGCTATTAGAAATATTTTAACTCGAAATCTCACAGCAGCTATTTGAACAAATCGTTTACTTTATAATGTACAGTAAGTATATGGTGTTCTTATTTTTTTAGGAAAATATTTTTTTTAAATATTTATGGTTTTGTCATTTTTAGTACACTCAAGTTTAACCAAGCGACAGAACGTGGTTTACCCGGATAAAGCCCGAAACGTGTTCAATTTCAACCATGTTTAACTAACTTCCCCCGTAACATATTTATTCTGTACTGTCACCTTTGTGTTAACTGAAATTATTATCCACAAATAACTAGTCTTCAACTACCTAAGTGTTCTTAAAAAAAAGTAGGTTAGTATTTAAAAAAAAAAAAAAAATGAGAAATCATTATAATAACTACCTTCAGTCTTAATTAAGTAGATAACTTTAGTTTCTGATTTAAATCACAAAAACTTAAACGGCAATTATATTAATACTCTTAAAGTAGTTGCTTAAAAATTAAAGTGGCATAAAGTATTCGAATAGCCTAACAAAAATTGATAAACAAAAATAGAAAAAAAAAACTTTGAAGTTGAGAAAAATAGAAATTGCAATAAGAAGAATCGAAAAGAACAAGAGAGAAACAAGAATGATGAGACAACCTTGTATGAGTTGTCTTTCTCTTATGATTAGTCCTATCATATCACTACAGGTTTTACACTTCAAATTAAACATTTAACAAAGCAAATTAGACACTTGACTCAACAAACTGGTGCAATTAGGAAAATGTAATAAGGCATCGCGTTTAATAATTATTTAAGAGATTATATTATATGTATATATGTGCATAATAATCATTAATAAATATAAATAATAAAGCACGGAGCACCATATTAGTAAAATGTTCAATTAGGTTTGTAAGATGTACAATTTGATTTGTCAAGTGTCCAAATTCGAGTGTAAGACCAGTACGAAACAAATAAAAAATCTGAAGTGTTGGACAACCTTCTTATTACCTATTTATAGTTCTACTTGTTTAAGCTGAATACTCAATATAGTGGATGTTGAACTAAGCGGTGATTATTTGGAAGCAATTATTCATCTGAACTAAACCCAAGGAAATCTTCACACATGTCATCACTGTCGCTATAAACTGAAACTGCTGGGGAACTGAGTGTCGGTGGTGTATGGATACCTTCTGACGAAATGAAAATTTTTTCCATTTGGTCATCAGGAAGGAAACTCGTATTATCTTTTTGATCCCCCGCACATAGACGCGGTTTGTTAAATAGCAAGATTTGCTTCTTATAAAACTCCTTAAAGTCTGGATTAGATATTGGACCCAGAATTGGCTCCACTACTTTTCTCAACTCCATTTCTTCCTGAGTCAAAACAAGACTATCATGTTCAAAATCAGTAACCATAAAGGCTTGCTTTATGTAGTTGCGACCAATTTCTTCCGGTCTCCATAGTAATCTCTCAAGTAGTCCCTGGGATTCCAAATTTTCAGATGGAGTTGGCATCGCCTCTTCATTTAGAGACATTCGCCGGGGTGGCTGCCTATTATATTCTAATAAATAAATAAAACATTTGATAATTCAGTAGCGACTCGTGTCGTATATATCAAGATTACAAATTTCGATGAGATATTAGAGATTTGAGATATAGACCAGGGTCGATAATTTTTGGAGCCAAAAAAATTATACTAGGATGAAACCCATTGAAAAAGGAAGAGAATATAACAAAAATGAAAGGAAAAATCATTTACGGGTGATCTGTGGTCGAGAAGTGGAAGGGGGTGAGTTTTAAAGGGTATAAAACGGTTTATTCGATTTCCCGAAAAACTACAACTGCTAGGGAAAAAAGTTCAATAGCAAAGTTGTTGTTTATAAACAGATCTACAACTTTTGTACTTACACGTTTTTCACATAACCTTAAGATTTATGCGAAAAATTCAAATAACAAAGAGTTTGGTTTTTTATCTTTTACAAAAAAAAAAAAATTTTGAAAAAATTTACCAAGTAATGTATATTTTTTACACCATCAAAAAGTAGAGATTTCAACAAACAAAAAGCCCACCGACTCTTTCAAAAAAGCAGATATTTGGACGCGAGAACTTTTGATTGAAAATAAGAATGCTTTTCGATAATAAAGTGATATTTTAAATCGAAAAAAATTATAGTGTGTTTGAGATATAAAAAAGTAAGTTTTCACCAAATTTCGTAATAAAAATATTTTTATTTTATTTTTTTTTTTGGAAAAGGTAATAAATATATATATATAATAATTTATATCCAACCTCTATTGGACGGCGCGGCACCGAATGACAGAAATGTCAAGCGTAGGCGTTGGATAAGAAGAAGAAGGGAAGGTAACAAGTCAATCGTAAAAAATACTTTTTACAGCATCTTAAGCCTTTTAAGCTTCACATCTGTGCATCATCAATAATTTTTTTTACTTTTTTTATTACTAATTTTATTAGATCTATTGAAGTCTATTGAAATCTATAGAATCTATTGAAGACTATGAAATTTGTGGCGACGACATACATACATTGCACATTACACATAGCGATCAGTAAGTGTAGGAAAGGCTTAAGAAAAATAAAAAACCAAACACTTGGTTATTTGAATTTTTCACATAAATTTTGAGGTTATGTGAAGAAAAGTATAAGTACAAAAGTTGTAGATCTTTTTATAACCTAAAACTTTGCTATTTAACTTTTTTTCATAGGACTTGTAGTTGTTCCGGAAATCGAGATAAATCGTTTTATACCCTTTAAAACTTACCCCTTTCCTTTTCTTAAATTCAAATGCCCGTAAATTATTTTCCAATGGGTTTTATCCTACTATTATTTTTTTTCACTTTCACCATTTTCAAAGGCTTCAGCCCTGGTCTAGTAAGAAAAAAAATACCTCCAAATTTAATTTTAAAAAATAATTTATTTTTATAATCAGTTATATAGATTAAAAAAGCTCTTATGAGTATAAAAAAAAATCGAAGACTTACGCCGGCGAAAGCCACCACGCTGGCCAAAACTGTTAGATTTGAAGGCTTCTACAAACAAAAAATAATTAAAAATATTTTAAAAACTAGTTCATTAATATAGTATGAGAATACTCCCAATTTGATCCTCAGATAACTAAATTAGAATTTAAAGTAGAGTTGTTAGTATTTTCCATTCAATTGTTAGATGCAAACAGGAATTGCTTTAATTTAAAACCAAAATGTTAGTAATTTTATTGAATCATGTTATTCAGGGAAAAGAAGATAAAGCCAAAGACTAATATCCAAGAAATCAAGTCTTACCAGTATTTCGGCCACTGATACTTGGAAATCCGTTGAAAGAACCAACGTGGTTGTTATCTAAAAAAAAGTTTTTTTTTTTAAAAATCCACCCTATAATAATGTACACATTTGCCCCACATTTCCCGCTTATTTAGCTATAACAGATTCAGCGAATATGTACTGTCAGAATTAAATATAACCTACCAACTGCTCTACTAGCGTAACTAAAACTAAAAGGATTTTATTTTAAGATTTAACAAAGTATTGTTGAGTCTTTCCCATTATATGCCTGTATTGGTGATAAACTTTCTGTTAAAACGGGCATTTCTATAAAAATATTCTTAAATACTAAAAACAAATAAAAACAACGATTCGTACCACAACATTTTTGGTGCACCACGGGATTACTTTTCAAAATCGGACCACCCCTTTTCAGTAGATTCTTCACGCTTTTTCTGAAAGATGGTCTTGGCATCTCTGTAAAAAAAATAATATAATAATAAAAAGGTGTTATCCTTGAAACACCATTAAATGCTCATACCTGGACAATTCCGAAGACGTTTTTCCGTGGGGGTGAGTTGTGGAGGTTTTTCTAAAAATTATCAAAGAAAAGTTATAAAATCGTTAAATATGGAATCACATTATGACAAGCACTATTTTAAATTATGGTTTACATGGCCCTTATAATAAAACAAGACTAGAACTCAATCGGAAACTAAAATTACTGCACAATTGACTTTTAAAAAACAATCAATTTTTTTTTATTGGATATATCAAAAATGTTGGAAATGGCAATAAAAAAAATAAATAAATACCACAGTAGATAAACTGTGGTCCACTTAGTGGCGCAGTGATTAAAGCAGTTTGCTCTCTCCGCTACATGCGTCAGTGGTACTGGGTTCGATCCCCGTCGAATCTCTAGATTTAACATTTATAATCTTAGATTTAAGACCTACAGAAATTTTCTGTGTGTAAGACAGTCATGATATGGCCTTAGATGTTAAAGTGACTTAAAACACCTAAAAAAATAAATACCTACTGTGCAAGTTTGGGCTTTTAAAATTAAATATAAAGTGGTGCAGCCCGGTATGGAGTTATTTTTGATAGTGCCTTAGAGGAATCTTTTGAAGCCCAATTTAATCAAAACCCAAAAATAATCTTGGAATTTGATTAAGATTGGGTTTCGTATACATTAACGTTTAGTGCGATAATCAAATCACCGCGCCATTTAATGATCGTATATCCCTTAATGTTTGTTTTAAAAAATGTGAGAGATAAAAGATGTGTGCTTATATAATGGGACATCAGGTATAAACTATACATACTGGGAGTTTGCTCCAGATCCAATTTAGCACTCTGCAATGCAGAAGTGTTGTTATCTGTAACAAAAAGAGATGTGGGTACTTCTATCAGTTGAGATCTAAAGATAAATAAGAAATAGCCAGACCTGAACCGCTCACAACGGTATGTGGTTTTTTCAAGTTATACTGTCTTTTTCCTGCTGAAATGAGAAGTGTTAATTAAGGATAGATAAAAAAAAAATTTTTAGTTTCAAGTACACACCGCGTGTCAAACCTGGTGATTTGACCTGGTTAGACAGCGAAGAGCCCTGAAGTATTTCATCTGAAAAGATAAACACCTAAAAGTTAGCTAAATGTATGAGAGTAATGATCTGAACCAGTGGTTCTCAACCTTTTTACAATGGCAAACTCTCAAACACTGCAAGTTTGTCGTTCAAACCCCCTTAAGATAAAACTACAAACAGAAAATAGTGCATGTAAAGACTGTATAATTGCACTACCGGCTTCCCGTGCCTTCGTTTGCGTTAAATATTTGTTTAATTTTTTTTCAAAATTGATTTAAAGCCTTAAGTGCAGATTGATAAATGCAAAAACAGAAATTCATCTACTTTCAAGCTCCTTTTTGAACTACGAGCATTTAGAATTTTGAAAAATACTTCCTTAGTACAGACTATAGTCCACTCAGGAATAATAATGTAAAAGTTAATGGTTTATCTTCAATGGTTTAGCCTTCAGCGTGTCTGTCAGTCTACACTTTCATAAATATAGAGATAAAATCATAAAGACCCACTTGATGGCGCAGTGGTTAGAGCAACTGCTCTCTCTGCTACATGCGCCAGTGGTTCTGGGTTCGATCCCTATCGAATCCCTAGATATAAGATTAAAAATTAAGAATCAAGACCTACAGAATATTTCTGTGTGTAAGACAGTCGTGATATGACCATAGATGTTAAAGCGACTATAAACACCAAAAAAAAAAAAATTCATAAAGACTAGGATCTACCGAGGACCCTCAGGTTGAAAACTACGGATCTAAACTGAAAGACGTTTTGGTACTATGAGATGGTGCATATCATAAGATAAAAGCTGCATAAAAAAACGTTCTGATAAGTGTTAAGTAGTTAATAAATTAGAAAAAACAAAATTCTGAACCACTAGAATGTGCCCGTAATAAAATAAACTGAACGTAGCTGTTTGTGCATTTAATTTTCTTTTTTTAGTATAGAATCAAAAGAGTTCCTATTTGTTCGGTAAAGGCAACAATTTATGACTATTTCTCTGACTAAATTTAGTCCTGAAAGAAGCTTTCACCTTCACGGTTAATATTTGTTAAACTGTTGAAAAACAACCCTTCAACGAGCATCATCTGCCAAATGGGGAAAATGTCAAAGAACTAAAATACTATTTGTAACTTTAAAAAATAAATAAATTGTAGTCATTTGGTTTTAAAACAAGAGATTACCTAGAAAGTTTCTCGGGAGTTTTAAAAATAGACAAATTTATAGATTTTAAGGTGCTTTTTCCGAATTTCAACTTTGCCAACTTTGTATCTTTGTCGCTCACGCCGCCATATTGGAAAACGGCGCCTAAAACACTGTTTTTTTACAAAATCTCCTTTCCGACTCATTTCACAGCAAAAACACTTCTTTGTAAAATGACTTAAGAGAAAACTTCCTACAATTTATACTAGAGATGCAACGAATTGTGATTTGGCCGAATACCAAATATTCGGCCACACTCTCGGCCGAATAGCCGAATATTCGGCCGTTTCATTTATGAGTAAATCGTCACGAGACGCATTATTTTTATTTAAAAAAAAAAATTAACGGCAACCGAAATTGATTTTTATTTACGAAGTATTCGCCTAGATCGGACATTAGATCCATATAAGTAGAGGTTTTTAAACTCAAAGCAGGTTCCTACTCGATAAAACTTTACTCAAATGCAGAAAAAATTGTTTTGATTCATCATAATTAATTTTCCTTAGTAGATTTTCAATTTTAATTTGTAATTTAAATAAATATAATTTAGAATTTAACATTTATTTTGTTATGATTTACTATTCGGTATTCGGCCGAATAGTACACACTATTCGGCCGAATACCGAATATTAAAAAATGCAGCCGAATAGGCCGAATACCGAATAGTAGCCGAATATTCGTTGCATCTCTAATTTATACCATAACCTTTGTCTTCGTAAGATCAACAGGTTTTCGGTGTACGAGCGCCATTTCCCATTAGAACGCATTTGAAAAATTAACCAGCATAAGAAGTAGTCCACTTAGTGGTTAGAGCAGGTTGCTCTCTCCGCTACATGCGTCAGTGGTACTGGGTGTAATTCCCATCGAATCTCTAGGTTTAAGACCCACAAAAATGTTCTGTATGTAAAACAGGCTTGATATGACCTAAGATGTTAAAAACACCCACAAAAAAATATGTAATTAAATTATTAATTATTTCTATACTTCCGTCGGTATTTCACTTTGTTAACTAAACCATATAACGCGAAAATTATCAACCGAACAATGTTTGTGTTAAGTAATCCAAAAAGTAATTTTTTGGATTCATTATTTCTGAACGACTAATGGTTTGGACATTAAAAAAGAAAAAATGACCCAAAGGGTAGTTTGTAAATTAGTGGATGTTTCGCCTATTGAACAAGTAAGACCTCTTTTGATTCGTATTTCTTTGAAAATCATTTCCTTCCTTTTATTACTTCAACAGTCTTACAATTTTTTTGATTTTTCTGTTGAAAAATCAACAGTCTTACAAAAGGAATAATTAAGAAAAGATTTTCACAAAAAGCATTTTCCTCTTAGCCTACTCATACCCTGTAAAAATTTCTAGGAAACCAAAAAAAATTTACTGTCACCAAAACAGTTTACTTACTGTTCTGAACGCCCGATGCATCCTTTGCACCTTTTGCACGTGTTTTACGTTTTTGTTTTTCTTTTTTTACTTTGTTCGTATTTTCCACTTTATTCATAGCTGCTTTTTTTTTGATATTTTTAGTTTTTGGTGGACTAGATGTTTTTTTCCTCATAGATTTATCTGGGTTTTCCATCTTTGCGAAACTACCTGATGGAGTATCAAAACGTCGTGGGGTATCTAAAAGTTTAAAGTTATCAAACTATGACAGTTCGATAATTTTAAGCAAACTTACTCGGAAAAGAGGCTAAGATTTTTGCCACGATTAATTTTTGTTCTGGAAAAATAATTCGATTTTTTTATGAACTTGCTTTAAAAATTAAAATAACTGAGACTGTCCAAAGGGGGTTTCTGACTTTTCAGCCCAAAAATCAAATAATTTTTAAGTGTATCCCCTCATTAGCAGGATACTATGGTATTCAAAAATTTAAGTCCTGGGTTATGTAAAAAAAAATTTTAATATTAATAGACCAATTTTTTCAGTAAGAAGTGCCAAAGTAGACACGTGAAAAAAGAGAAAAAAAAATGAAGTTGAAGACTTTTGCCAAGTCAATGACATTTCTCGTTTTTCAAAACTAAGAGCATGGGACGCATTTCAAAATTTGTTTTTTTGCTTTCAAGTGACACAAATCAATTAAAGAAACATTTTTAACAAGAATTCGATCAACTTTAAGTAATAAAACCAAGTTATTTTGGCAACTGATACACAAAGCCTCGCAAGATCCAATATTATTTAATTGTTTTTTTAAATATAAGTTATATTGTATATATGTTACGGTAAATGTACACTCTTCGGAAATGTATACTTTTACCGTAAAATGTGTACATTTCCCAAAAAGTTAGGTATATGTAAACTGAATATAATGTACATATATGTACATTTCCCGGTAAATGTGTACTCTTGGCTTCACGTTTTGGTAAATGTATACTTTTATCTTCATGTTTTAAGAAAAATTGAAATATAAAGAAATTAAAAATGTTGTTGCAGTAAAAAAATCGTCATCTCTAGACAAAACAACGCAAATCAAATTTTGTGGAACCGTTTTACCACGATCAACGTCTGGAATGGAAACTCTAACATTGTCACCAAACACAGCAGCAGGAATTTTTTCTTTCAAAAGATTACACATTTTGATACACAGCTTGATTTTCTAAATTTTCCCTTGCTTTCTTTCGAGCATTATCACCTAAATTGTTCTTCTCGTTTAAAACAGACATGTTCACATTTACCAAAACAACATGGTCATTGTGAATTCAATGTACATTTCTCTTATTTGAAATTGTAAATGTTAGTTGAATGCACATTACCCAAACGAGGAGGCAAATGTACATATTTACCGGAAAATATGTACATTTTCCGCAATATCTATTTTTACCGTAACATATATATTACATAAAATTTTATGAAACGGCTAAAATTGCCTTGTCTTGAATCAAATTCCTTGAAAGCCGCTTCTTCATCAAACGTCTAGTCAAAAGCCAAAAAACATAGAAAAGCTCCAGCCTATTTTTGACTGTTGTGATAAAAATTCAAAAAAACTATTAAACTGATTTAAGGTGTAAAAAAAAAAACAGAAACCCCTCTGAGTATAACAGTTGCAAAATAGAGTATACTTACTATCGGATTTATTCATTTCCACTTTAATGGTCACTATTCCTGTTTGGATTTAACAAATTAACTATTAGTCGCACTACAACAAAAATTAGCTTGAAGATATTAGTTTATCAAACGTATAATATGATAAACCCACCTCCAGTTCGAGCAGCCAATTGTAAATGCTGCCACAGAATTAAGTTGTGTTCTAAAATGTTAACTTCCAATTAATTATTCTGTGTTATTCACTGACAATATTTAGGTTTTTAAAACCAATGGTAATAATTTAAACACTAAAATATACCATGAAATGGTACAATTCTTAAAGCTCTTATATGTGGGGTTTTCAACAAAAAACGAAAGTTGTTTGTCGAAAACATGTTAAATATATCAAAGGCCCTTATTTTAAAATGCAAATCAAATTCAAATAAAAAAATTGCTATAAGAAAAAAAAAATTCAAAACGCTGTCAAGTTCATTCAAAACATTTACCTTTGTTGTCACTTCATGAAACGATGATATTTCCTGAAAAAAAAAAACCTGAAAATACCATCTTTACCAGGACCCAGTGGCAGGTCATCTATGGAGGCCAAGAAGCCTCTTCCAGCAGTCGTTCTTATTTATAAATACATACTGTAATTTGTACCATACATGGTAACACAATATAACTGTAACCAACTGTTTCGATTCCGTATATTTATGACCGAAAATCTCAGGAAGTAATAAATGAGTCTGAATAGTTTTTATTTTTATCTTGTTCATCTCAAAAGGAGTTTATTAAAAAAAAATTCGGAAAAACGTAAAAACGTAAAAAAGCAGATTCAAAACCGAAAAATTCGATATAGCTTTCTTCGGACAATGCCGAAGAGCTTTGTGTTACTCATAAAAGAGCACTTTCAAATGTGAAACTGTTATTCATTTCGTGCTACTGTAGGTAACTGTATTTAAATTGTTATTTATCGTTAATACTTTTAACATTTTCTACATTATACCAGTAACAATCAATTTTTTTGTTCGTTTTTTAAGCTCAAAAAAAATCGTTTAGTTCAAAAGAAATCACGGTTCTAAAGGACACATCTTAACCTATCCAAGTACGTTTTGCAAAAATTTAAAAAAGCTCATAAACTCATGGAATATATTTTCAACCAAAAGCTTCGGGATACAGCTAGATGAAATATGAAGGCAATAATCCAAGTTTGGTGAAATTCGGATAAAGTTTTTGATACGATATCACTATCACACATATACAGACAGACATTTTTTTAAAAACCACTTTTTTGGTTTCAGGGAACCTCAAAACGTGTATTTCCAGTGAAAACCCAAAATCAAAACTCGACCAGTTTTAATACTTACTTAACTTTATATTAGCAAAAGCAAATATTATGTATGCAGCCTCTATATATATAAACGAAATCCCACCCTTAACCCCAGAACTCTCCTTATTTGAATTTTCCCAGGAAAAAGTTTCAATTAAAAATGGTAGGCATTAATGAGTCTTAGAACTATAGTTTTGATGAAAATCGTTGGAGCCGTTTTCGAAAAAATTTTTAAAATGTCCATAATATTAATTTTTAGGTCTTGATAGTTTTATATTTTAGGTAATTATCAGGTTATTAAAGACCAGTTTTTTCTTTTAATAATTTATTTTCTTTATACACTACGTTTCGTCAGTTTTATTCTGACTTCATCAGGTATCTAACAAGACAGACAATTTATAAAAATTTAATTAAAAAGTAATACATAAACAATATAAAAATTTAATACCTTGAAAATAGTTATATCAAATATAATAAAAATATAATTTCAATATATATTTAACAATACAAAATTTCAGGTGTCAAATATAAGATAAGCAAATGTTTAAATTTTTTGTTATAAATTATTGAAAATAATTATAATAATTTAATAAAAATAAGTTCAATAATTTATAACAAAAAATTTAAAAAAAATGCCTATCTAATATTTTTACACCTGAAATTTTGTATCGTTAAATTTATATTCAAATTATATTTTTATTATATTTGATATAACTATATTCAAGGTATTAAATTTTTATATTGTTTATGTATTACTTTTTAATTAAATTTTTATAAATTGTCTGTCTTGTTAGATACCTGATGAAGTCAGAATAAAACTGACAAAACGTAGTGTATAAAGAAAATAAATTATTAAAAGAAAAAACTGGTCTTTAATAACTTGATAATTACCTAAAATTTAAAAATATCAAAAACTGCTAGGGTAAAGTGGAGCTTTCGGTTAACCGATTGAAACTAAAATCTTTGCAAATTCCAAGTTTTGTGAAATTCAAATAAAGCTTTTTATACTACGATGCAACGATATGGCTGTCACGTACAGACATGTTTCTAAAAACCACTTTTTTGAACACAGGGAACTACAAGACATGCATTTACGATGAAAGCTCCAATTCGAAAATTCAACCCAGTTACAACACTTCATTTACTATAAAGTAGTAAAAGGAAGTTAAAATATAATAATGAAAACCACAGAACAAATGAAAATTTAAAAAGGTCACAATGAAAAATACTATTATATACTTTCTGGCTTTGTTGTAATATTAAAATTTATTAACTTATAAAATACGCGTTCTTAATTGGTTACAGTCAAATTGTCTCACCTTGCAGAGTACTTAAATACGAAAGAAATTTTGAACTATTTATAAGATTTAATGTTGATAATATTAGCTTTGTTTGCGGGTCTCATTCTGAACCAATTACGAATCAGTTCAAGACAGATTTAGGATTATCGCCTAGCGCATGCACGGTTATAAACTGAATTAGGATTTTTTTCAGTGAACGACTTCAAAATTAACTGAGAACCAACGTTAACTAACGTTGGATAATGTTGACAACAGAAGTGGACTTAATCACAATCTTTCAAACTGCGTATGAGTAAGAGATTCTAATTTTTTGTCCTAAAAAAAACGAGAATCAGTAGAATCAATTCTAAATCCTATATCGTCAGCGCATATAGCCTCAGTAGCTGAGCGCTTTTGTTTAAATAAAAAAAAATCTTAATCGATAACAAACAAAATTGGCATGAAGTGCGAACGCTCTTTTTAAGAATGCACATGCAAATAGTCCCTAAACTGGTTCAGAATCGTACCCACGAACGAAGCTATGTAAGTGGAAGAAAAAAATTGAATTCCTAAAAAGTTTTTGTCGAATAAAAATGAATCATTAAATGAAACAAAATGATTTAAGATAACATTTCAAAACCGGATCTTATTAAGCTTTAAACAAATATTGGTGGAAAATAAATCTTCAACAATTGAAATTTCATCACTTCTTGAATGATGTTTATTTTAATTGTAATATACTTGGACTCGATTGAATCATGTTGTTGATAAAATTGGTTTTACTTTTTTTTTAATAATATTTTCAGTAGACAATACCATTTATGGCCACCTGTTTAAACTTGCTCGTTGCTTAATTATAAACAACTCATGAAAGTAATTGTCACTTAATATAAAACAGTTTATTCGTTATCAAATGAATCAAATCACTTGAAAATTGTTTTGCTCATTACGAAATAGGCCTACTTTAGGTAAAAATTAACTTTATCCACCATTTTTCCTGTGTAAGGAATATTACAAGATTTTTTTTCGCAGTCAGAAAAATCAAATTACTTAAAATTTGCGTTTGTATAGAGTGACCCAAAAGTAACTAGACTATTTTGAATGCTAATAATTTTTTACAATTAATACATTTTATTTTTTAAATTTCAGATTATTTAAACGTAATTCTTGTAAATTAAATATGGAGAAATTCACTACCGAACAAGAGCTTATGCAATTTGCGATTTTAGGGTACAGAAAATCCAAGAATAGTCCAACAACGTTGTCTACATCCTGTACATGCGAAAAGAGTTATTGAAAAATGTCATTGAAGATGATGCAGAAAACACACTAACTGTCAATAGTGAAAGAAATCGAGAAATGCTAGATAATTTCGTGCGTCCTACGGTCGAAGACACACCGGAGGGGTGTCCGACCAGTTTTTCGAATCACAATTCTTCGAATCACAATTTTTCGAATTACAATTTTTCGAATTACAATTTTTCGAAACACAATTTTTCGAATGCACAATTATTCGAAAGAACAATTTTTCGAAAAGTTAATAATAAATAATTTTAGTGACTGAAATAATAAGAATAAATTTAGTTTTATTTGCCAGATTACACAAAACAAAATAAAAAAATCTAAAATAAGTAATTGAATAAAACTTTTTATTTAGTAAATAAAATTCAACCACTGGTTCTCAAAATGTTGGATCCATCAAATGATTTAATATATAATATGTCAGATACTATTTAAAATAAACAATATTTTACTACTTTTCGCAGAGACGACAACAATTAAAAAAATCCGTTAAAAGTCATAGAATCAAGAGTAGGTAACGTATTTATTAAAATAAAATAAGTTTTTATTTAGAAAGCCCTACAAGATGGATGTACAATTTATAGATAGCGAAAAAAATAACAAAAACTTTTAATTCGAAGACATTTATATTATAAAGATAAAATAAACGAGGATAAAACATCTTCTATTTCAAGATGTTGTAATGAAATAAACATTAAATGAACAAATATTTTCAAATAGTCGTTCTCAAACTATGGAACCCAACTTTTTTATTTTAAATAGTATCTGACATATATTATATATTATATAATTTGATGGATCCAACATTTTGAGAACCACTGGTTGAATTTTATTTACTAAATAAAAAGTTTTATTCAATTACTTATTTTAGATTTTTTTATTTTGTTTTGTGTAATCTGGCAAATAAAACTAAATTTATTCTTATTATTTCAGTCCCTAAAATTATTTATTATTAACTTTTTGAAAAATTGTTCTTTCGAAAAATTGTGATTTAAAGAATTGTAATTCGAAAAACTGACACCTAACCCACCGGAGGTATGGTTTGTCCAGAGGTGGCAGAGTTGCCAACTCATGAATAAACTTTTACCTAAAGCATTTGACAAAACCCCCTTAAAAACCTCTACATTAACATAAAACTATTGACTATTAACGTAAAATAATTATTTTTTTTTGGTAGTTTTCGGAATGTTCTGACAATGGAAAACTCTTCAAAAATATTTTTTTTTTAAATTTTGGTTGGAATACTATGTAATTCTCTATAAGAAGTGAATTAAATTTTATCTCTTAAAATATCCCCAAGAAAATTTACTCCCCAAAAAACTCTCCATACAAAATTTCTTTCTTAAATTTAGGGGGAAATCCCCAGAGTCGGCATCATTGTATGGTGACAAAATGATGCTACTACCCATACATCTCAACAATGGAACTCATAAGACAAATTTTTGAAAAATGAATAATTTCAAAAAAATTCTGAAATCAACTGGCTGTCAGGCTCACCTGACTAAACAGCTCCAGATTTTTTTATATGGGGGGAAATTAAAAGAGAGAGTAAACCATAAACCAAAAAACATTACGACAGATGATTGTTCACTCTCTAGAAAGAGCGCGTCAGTGTAACGAGCAAATTATTGGCTATTTTTAGGGATGTTATTTTAAAAATTGAATAAAATTTATTTCCAATATGTGTGTTTTCTGTTTATGAAATTATAAATGTGAATTGAGATAAAATTTAAAGTTATTTTTATCTTAAATAGTCTAGTGACTTTTGGGTCATTCTGTAATACGGAAAAAGCCTGATTTACATTTAACAAATTTTATCGATACCACCAATTGGCGCAGTAGATAGAGCAATTGCTTTCTCCGTATCATGCGTCAAGTAGTACTGGGTTCGATCTCCGTTGAATCATCGACGTATGATCGTAGTCCTAAGATATAGTTTGACCAAGAGAAATCTTCTGTTTTTAGACTGTCGTGATATGACCTTAGATCAGGGATGAGCAACTGCCGACCCGCGACGATGTCAAATCTGGCCCGCTTTGACCTTACTGCCCAAAATAAAAATTATAACAAAATGAAAAACCTACCTCAAAATAAGTAAGAAATCTTAAACAAAAAATGCACTAAAAAGTAAAAAAATATTTGTGTATCCTTGCAGTGTCTCAAACTTACAAATGATTAGGATGATATAATTTACAACTATTGTTACTTTGGGAGTTGGTGTCAGCCAAGGAAATACGACTATATTGGTACTTAGCAATAAACAAGAATATCTTATGAAATGTATTTTTCAAATGAACATTTATAAAATAAACTAGTACTGTGACAATATTTAGCGACATTTAAACTACATAATACTAATAACTAATTAAAACTTTTTCAAATGAACATTAATATTCATTTCCTTGACTGACACCAACTCCAAAAATAACAATAGTTGTACATTATATCATCCTAATCATTTCTGAGTTGCAAGCACTGCAAGGGAACGCAATTATTTTTTTCCTTTTTAGTGCATTTTTTGTTTAAGATTTTTTATTTATTTTGAGGTCGGTTTTTCATTTTTTTATAATTTGTATTTATTTCTCGATTTTTAGTGATCTGAAGTTTGATAACTGATTTTATTTCTTTGAATATGGGTTAATCTACTGAACGCGCTGCTCATATGAGGCAACGCCGTGTAAATGTTAAAAGTTACTACTTCATCCCTGTTTGCTCTTAAGGGTTGAATTTTTTTTTAATGTAATGGAAGAAACTTAAAGGAGTACTCCTTCTAATAGAAAAAAAAAATAATCAAAATTCGATGATGCAGTTAAACGTCACTACTTCATACCCTATTTTCATCCTTAGGTGGTCAATTTTTTTCTTAAAATTGAAATATGCACAATTTAGAGATATAATAGACGTAGTAGAAAAAATTTATCAAAATAGCTAATAAAAGTTAATATTTAATCCCTTGTTTTCAACCCTTTAGAAGTGAAATTTATCCTTCAAATTAATATGGGACCACATGAGAGACACTAGCTTCCATATCAAAAAAGAATCATCAAAATCTGTTCATCCAGTCGAAAGTTCTGAGGGAACAACCATAAAAAATACAGTCGATTTGAGAACCTCCTCCTTTTTTGGAAGTCAATTAAAAAATACAGTACATCGTAAAAAATCAGTCATTAATTATTACATAATTTATGTAATTTGATATTTTTATGGTTTTGATTTTTTTTAAACTAACTCGTTCACTTTAATACTGCTCGCGTCATAGTTGGAAATTTTTGTTTGGCCCACTCACCTATAAAGTTGCCCATTTTAGCTCTAGATGTTAAAGTGACCTAAAACACCCACAAAAAAATAACCCGTCATCTTTTCAGGGTACAATTGAAGAGTACGATGTACGTAATAGAAAAAAATTATCGAAATCGGGTTAGCCAAGAAAAATTTATTGTTTCATCTCCAATTTTAACCCTTTATGAGTGGAGTTTTTTTTTTTATAAAAAATGAATATAAGATTAATTTAAAATTATGTTCTACCAAAAAAAAAAAATTATCAAAATCGAGCTATCCAATGAGATGTTAATATTTCATCCCTTAGTTTTCAACCTCTTAGAGGTAAATGATTTACTTCAAATTAAAATGGAACCACGCGGCAATCACCAGATTTCAAATAAAAAAAAAGAATCATCAAAATCAGATCACCCAGTCGAAAGTTCTGAGGTTACAAACATAAAAAATACAGGCAAACTGAAAACCTACTCCTTTTTTGAAGTCGGTTAAAAATCAAGAAATATGAGAAAAAACTTATTTTGCATTCAAAAGAATCAATTTATTTGAAAATTGTTGAGTACGTCAAGAAATAAGCCTTATTGAGGATAGAACTAACTTTATCCATCGTTATAAAGTGCAAGAAATATTACAAGCAAAATTATTTGGCGACCAAAAGAAGCAATCAACTTGAAAATTTTTGTATGCGTAACGAAATAAGCCTGATTTTAAATAATGATAACTTTACCCAGCTTTTTTGTAGGTAAAGATTAAGAGACAAGAAAAATTTTTGTATGATCAAAAAAATTAGTTTGAGAATCAATTAACTTGAACATTTTTGTGTAGCCTAGGATAAAACTAACTTTATCCACCTTGTTTTCTAGGTAAAGTGCAAGAAATATTAAAAGAAAAAAATTTTCACAATTAAAAAATTAATTTGTAATAGTTATTAGCACTTTTCTCTCGCTAAAGATCGTTTTTAACTATTAATTTAAACATTAAAATTTAACCAAAAAGTAATTGAATTAAAATCGTCTCAAAATTCAATTTCCTATCAAAATCAACTATTAAATGTGACCATTATTGTTTGATTTTTTATGTTGAGGGTCATTATTAGAAAACATTATCGTGTAACAGATTTTGTAAGAATCCTGAAAAAATAGAAGTTTTTGAGAGTTTACAATACAAAGTGGACTTATTAGTGTCAATACAATTTGGAAAATCTTTAAGAATATGACCGAAAACTTTCTGATACATGAATCTGAACAATTTTTTTTTTTATATATGATATATCTAATATTTAGACATTTTCGACCTAACTTTAAGAATAAATACCTTTTTTACTCCCATAAACAGGTCAGGAGTTGGCCGTTGGAGCACAAAATTTCACAAGCGATTCGTAACTAAAAGTTCTATAATTAATGCGTTGAGCTTTTACCGATAAGAAAAAAAAATTAATTGTTGCAAAGAGCGAAAAATTTACGTTTGCTTAATTAACGACTTAAAATGATAAATGCTACTTTTAAGATTAAATAAAATTGAGGTACCGAATACTGCGATCGACTTATCCAAATATTGGCTAGATATCAACTGATAATGTCTTATCGCCTTATACTCAACATCTTTGGCACATTCGCACGGGTGAAAAAATCAAACTTTTTCTTGATTGTGTAATTTTTTCTTATTATTTCACTTGAAATGACCTCACAAGAGAAATATTAATACGATCATTATTATCAAGACAACGACAGGAAACTGTTCTAATGAAATCGCACGCGGGTTGAGAGAGGGAATTAGTGGAATTTAGATGTCCACAACTCGGACGTTTTATCAAAGTCGAAATTGATGTAGCGGTGCAATTAAAAAGATTAGCGACCATAATTCGGGACACTTGGTGATTTGACTATTATCGATAAATTTTTCCAAGAGACAATAATCATAAAATTCAAACTGAATATTTTCGGTTGTATTTGGTACATTATTCTTACAAAATTATTATTATCATCATTCTTATAAAAATCTTATGTAAACAATCACGAAAAATAATTGACCCATCCAACCCTGTAAATTTGTTTTTTTTTTAAGTTTCAAATAAGCATTCACTCCTTTACCTACTTGATTTTCAAGCTACTTGACTGAAATTTGATTTAAAAACAAGTCGGATTCAAGTCAATTAATATTATATTAATACTAAGTCAAGCACACAGACAACTCGTCAAGCTTAATTCGTTACACAAAATATCCAACTACTTGACTTGATGAGTCCCTAGTTTTAAGAGTTTGTTTAATTTCCATCGTTTACGTTATTAATCAAATGATTTTATTCAAATTTGATTTCCTGACCCCTATACGGCTATCATTAATGACAGTGGTTCTTATTTTTGAAATGACGTTTTTATAGAATTGAATACGACCCTCTAAAGATTTTCATTAGGCCCTTCAAAAATTTCCAGTTTCTGGGAGTATATATTTCATATTATGAAATATATTTAGTCATAAAAATTTTAGGATTCAATCGAATAGTTTTCAAGTATAATTTTAAAATTTCAAAATTATAAGCTGCGTAAAATTTGCAGTATATTCATACGAAATTTAGCGATGTAAAACCAATTTCATCAACACGTTGAATGGAGTTTGCTTCAAAGATGGTTTGATATAAGGACCTTTTTTATAAACACCTTAATGTTCAATTTGTTTCATTTCTAAGCACGGTTAATACGAAATATCTAAGTGTACAATTTTTTAAAAATGGGATTCAAAAAAAAAAAATATTCATCTTCTAAGCTTAATCGCAAAAAAAAAATCGAAAAAAATTTAACTGTTGATATCATCTAAAACAGTGGTCGGAAAACTTTTTTTGTCACTACCCCAAAATATTTTTGCGTTAGTCGATATTACCTCAATCATTTTGAAAAGGAGACAAACAACATAAATTTAAATTATTTATTGAATTAATTTACCCGAAAAAATTTGCATGGAGGTAGTTAAAATGTAATAGACAAACAAAATAAAATTCTCTTATTGGAACAAACAAAAATTAATTGAAAACGTTTCCCCTTCAGATTTAAGATAAATGATTTTGCTTCATATTTGATACAATAATTTTAAAATTGGGATTTTTTGGTCTTAGAACAATTTTAATAAAGTCTTCGAAAATGCTAACACGTTCACAAAATAGTTTTGCTACTCCCAAATATTTCATTTTTATCCCATTTGGGGTAATTTACCCCGGTTCCCCGACCACTGATCTAAAATGAGCAATAATATTAAAGGGGAGACCTAAGATTTCAAAGGATTAACTAATTAAAAAAATGTAATATTAAATTGAAATCAGAAGAATATACCATTAAAAAAAATTACTTACATTGGATGATGCATTTTAATGCATATAAAAGTTGAGCTTTTAAAAATACAAACAAATTCATGCACAAAAAGCTTGCATATTGAACAACAAATGAGGGGGAATATTTGATTACTAAAATGACTTGGGATAAAAATTTCAAACTTATAAACGTAATAAAAAATCTAGATATATAGATACATAAATTGATTTACAAGCTACTCGACTCAAACTCGAGCAAAAAACAAAATTAAAATGTCAAGGCCAAACGCTGAATTTTCAAATAACTTCATATCAAAATAACTAAAGGTATCAAAAAATTTAGGCTGCTTTCTAATTTAAGACAAACTAATCTAGGATCTTTTGTGAAATGGTTGATTGAAAAACTGTAATCTAATCCTGTAAATATAAGATAAAAAAATGCCTAACCCCTAATTTAACTTCATTTTCAAAGTCGAGATTGGTTTGGTAATAAGTTCAATATGCACAAGTGTAAAGCGGAAAGTGTCATAAAAAATCCTACCTTAATCTGCAAATTAAAGTGCTTTCACGATCTGAAAAAAAAAAATATTAAAAAACCTATTCATTTAAAATTTATAAAATTATAAAAAAAGTATGTTTTTAATCGTGTGTATTCGTTACCAAGTTACGAGCACATTCTTTGACTCGCAACAATGAAACGTTACTTTTGTATAACTTTCGTTACAGGATTCGTTACACGAACGTAACATACGTGTATTAAAACGATTTGACAAAAATTATTCAACTTGGTTAGAAGCTTTCATAGAAACAATAATGAAAACCAGGATATGTTAACAAATTATAAATATCTATGTAAACAGAACTATATGTATACTGCAGCCTCTATTCTTGAAAACGCAATTTGAATTAAATTTAATTTTCTATAATATTTTCTGGATATTTAAAAAAAAATTAAATTATATATTCGGTATCAGCGCTCTTGTAACCTATGATAACTAGTTTTTTTCAACAATGCCGATTTAAATTTTTACGAATTTTCCGAACAACTTTCCACTATCCGAAAATTTTAAGAGCTGACTCGAGATGAGCGCCTACGCCAACTCTATAACAACTCGTTTTCTCAAAAAAGCAAATTTTAAATCATCCGAATTTCCCGGAAAAATATGCACTTTTTGTAAATAAAGATAAGATATTCTGTGTTAGCACCCTCAAAAACGCAATTATAATTTTGAGTAAATTTTCCAGAAAGTTTTCCCGAATATTTTAAGAAAACTTAGACAGCAAATTAACTATCAGCGACCTAGAAAAACCCATTATAACAAGTGTTTTCAAAAGTTTTGAACGAAATTTCTACGAATTTTCCAAAACATGTTTCCACTTTTTGTAGATTTTGATAGCAAATTCAGGATCAGCGCCTTTACCAACCAAATGATAGCACGTTTTCTACAAAATCAAAATTTCATTCATTCAAATTTTCCGGAATCAGCCCCCTCGAAAAACTCATGATAACAAGTTTTTTTCAAAAACATCTATTTTAATTTTTACGAATTTTCCGGGAAATTTTCATTTTTCGGTAAATTTTATTGGCAGATTTGGGATCAATATACCCCAAAAACCCCATGATTAAATATTTTCTGAAAAATGCATATTTTAATTGAATTAATCGGAAATTTTTCCAATTTTCGTACATCAGCGCTCGGGAAAACCTTTTGGTAATAAGTTTTTCAGTAAAAGCGAATTTCAGTTTTTGGATAATAATCCACTATCCACCAAATACAAACCCTCATTGCTTTTCAAATAATGATACATAATATTACCTCTAATCTATAAGGATTTAGGTTTGTACTTGTATAGACAACCGAATCAACAGGTTGGTAACAACAAATGCAACATACAGCATGATATAATATCTGACAAGTATAAAACATTCAGCTGACGGGACTATATCGAAGGTGACCATACATCCCGTATTCGCCGGGACAGTCTCAGATTTCCGCCTTGCGTCCCGGATTTTTCTAGAAGCAATATTTTTTCGAGGATTGTCTCGAATTTTTAAAAGGTTGTTATTTTCAATAATTATTTTAAATATATTTCAACTAGAATTATTTTTACAAAATGTGAACCAAAAAATTTGTGCATATAAAATTAGCAGTTTTTTTTCTGCCTGCCTGGCACAAATGCTTCTACGGAAAGAATATTTTCTTATATCATATCCTTAAATAGAATTTGTTATAAATAATTTTTATTAAAAAATAATTTAAAATATCATATTTAAGTTATTTAAACTAACTCTCCCCTCCCCCCACGCTACAAGTTCCTGTACCAGGATTTGAAATAAAAAAATATGGTCACCTTACTATATCGCATCATATAGGAAGGGTCAACCAGCGAAATATCCCATAATATTTTATAAGTCGTAATCTAACCATATGTTGGAGCGACAATTTCTCAAAAAAAAAAAAAAAAAATTCAGACTTACTAAACTTGTGATTTTATATTGTACGTTTCGAAAATAGTAATACCAGTACCTAATCTCGAGTGAGTATTGGTGCATTTTTAAAACCAACCTGTTGATTCGATTGCCTATACAAGTACCAAGTGAAGATGTTCCAATAAAAACCAAGCTTATATTATATATTATAAACCAAGATAATATTTTCGGAAAATTATGCACTTTTCGTAGGATTAGATAGGATATTCTGTATTTGCACCCTCAAAAGCGCAGTTATAAATTTGATTAAATTTTCCAGAATATTTTTCCTAATATTTTTTTTGAAAATTTAGACAGCATATATTCCATATGGGCGTTCTAGGAAAACCCATGATAACAAGTTTTTTTTTTCAAAAATTTCGAACAAAATTTTTACGAATTTTCCGTAATATTGTCTAGGGTAGAGGAAGATCAGCATATTTGGATTACTGCAGGTAATTTGGAATATTCAGTTTTCTAGAGCAATTTAAGCGATTTCTGTGTTTTTTTGTTATAAAAATAATATCACATGATTTAAAATGGCATTGAGTAGTAAAAGAACCATTCCCTTTTGATATTTTCTTCGCCAGCCACATAAGTACAAAATGTCCATTTCGAAAACTTTTTTAGTAAGAATGTCATCTTTAATACTCATTTACTTTATTGAGTGAAATCTTTTCTATATGCGTTTATATCTTTAATAATCCTATTAGTTTATGGTTTTGATTTGATTTTATAAATATTTTTAAAATTAAAAATGTATCTTCGAGTTCTAATCTATAACGTCTTGTTGCTAACTTGGAATACCCACTGTGAACATAATTTGGGATAGTGTTCCAACATATATTCATATTTTGCGTCTGTAAAAAGTATTCTAATTTTTTCTTAGAGATGTCATCTGATCACAAATTCAATTGTGGAAATCTTTTTATTTTCATCCTAGGTTCACTTTGGGTGAATACAATTTGGGATACTATATTATAAATCATATTCCAAATTACCTGCAGGTTAAGTAAAATCACGTTTTGAAAGTTTTTTGGTTTAAATCAACTTTATAAGGAATTATTATTTTTATTTTGTTTAGTCGTTTATATTATTAAAGTTTAATCATTTTCCAGCAACCCAATGTGTTTTTTATTGAGTTAATTGATTTCATTTCCTATTTATACTCCAAAAACAAACTGGTATTCCAAATATGCTGCACTTCCTCTAGTATTTGTAAACGTTAATAGCAAATTCAAGATCAGCAACTTTACCAACCCCATGATAGCTCGTTTCTATAAAATCAAGTTTTCTATCATTCGAATTTTCCGAAAAATTTTGCACTTTTCGTAAAATTAGATAGTAGGTTTGGTATCAGCTCCCTCGAAAAACCCATGATAACAAGTTTTTTCACAAATACAGACTGTATTATTTACGAATTTTTCATAAAATTTTCTATTTTCATTTTATTAGTAAATTTGTGAACAGCGGTCCCCGAAATCCCATGAAACCTCATTTACTTAGAAAAGCAAATTTTAAATAATCTAAATTTTCCGGAAAATTGTGCATTTTTCGATTTGATAGGATATTCTGTAAGCATCCTCAGAAAACGCTGTTAAAATTTTGATTTAATTTTCCAGAAATTTTTTCCTAATATTTTTTTTGAAAATTTAGACAGCATATTCAGCGTCTATCAGTATTCTAGGAAAACACATGATAACAAGTTTTTTTTTTCTCAAAAATGTCAATCCAAATTTCAACGAGTTGTCCAAAAAAATTTCCACTAGTTATAAATGTTAATTGCAAATTAAAGATCTGCACCTTTACCAACCCCATGGTAGTTCGTTTTCTTAAAAAAATCAAATTTTCAATTATTCGAATTTTCCAAAAAATTATGCACTTTTCGTAATATTAGATAGCAAGTTTGGGATCAGCCCCTTCAAAAACACATAATACAAGTTTAATCAAAAATACTGATTGTAATTTTTACGAATTTTCCGACAAATTTTCCATTATTCGTATATTTTGATAGCCAACTCGGTGGCAGCACTTAAGCCAAACCCATGAAAACTCGTTTTCTTAAAAAATTAAATTTAAAATAATTCGAATTTTTCGAAAAATTGTACACTTTTCGTAAAATTAGATAAGATATTCTGTATTACCACCCACACAAACGCAATTATAATTTTGGTTAAATTTTCCAAAAAAATTATCCGAATATTTTTATAAAATGTAGACAACATATTCTCTTTCAGCGTTCTAGGAAAACCCATGATTACAAGTTTTTTTTTTTTTTTCAAAAATTTAAAATAATATTCCTATGAAAAAATTTTCCACTAGTTGTTAATAGCAAATTCAGGATCAGCACCTTTACCAACCCCATGATAACTCGTTTTCTATTAAATAAATTTTTCAATCATTTGAATTTCCCGGAAAATTAAACACTTTTCGTAAGGTTAGATAGCATGTTTGGTATCAGCCCCCTCGAAAAACCCATGAAAACAAGTTTTTCTCAAAAACGACTAATGTAATTGTTACGAATTTTTTGGGATATCTTCTTTTTTCGGTAAATTTTTCTAGCAAATTTAGTATCAACGGCTCCTAAAAACCACATGATAAAATTTTTTCTAAAAAAATGCATATTTTAAATTTCACGAATTAATCGGAAAATTTTCAAAAAGAGCGAACTTCAATTTTTTGTGTAATTATCCACTTTCCACAAAATTCAAATCCTCATTGCTTTTCAAATAATGATGCATAATTTTACCTCTGATCAAAAACGCTTTTAGTTTGTAGTTGTATACTCAACAAAATCAACAGACTGGTAACAATAAATGCACCACATTGTACGAGCCTATATCGGATCATATAAGAAAAGTCAACCAGAGAAATAGGCCATAATATTTTATAAGTCGCAATGTAACCATATGCTGGAGCGACAATTTATCAAAAAAAAAAAAAAAAAATCAGACGTACTGAACTTGTGATTTTATATTGTACGTTTCGAAAATAGTAATACCAGTACCTAATCTCGAGTGAGTATTGGTGCATTTTTAAAACCAACCTGTTGATTTGATTGCCTATACATGTACCAAGTGAAGATGTTCCAAAACAAACCAAGCTTATAAAAAATTATATATACCAAGATTATATTTTCCTTATATGATAACGACCTCACAAAATTTCTACAATTAAATGGAAAAATGTGGCATAAATATAGAGAAATGAAAGCGATGCTTTGATGAGGTACTTAAAAAAAAATTAAATTAAGTTCATCAAGACGGAAAATTAAACAAACAAACAAAATTCCAATGGGAGCTAAACGATTAAAAAAGGAATTGTAACGTTAATATTTATAGTTATTAAAAGTTAATATTTATATATTATTTTAAAATATCTGCTGTGACGCGTCACAGAACTTTTTTTTTACATGAAACTTGCGCTGCTGATTAAAAAAACAAAAATGAAAATCAGGATTTGTTAAAAAATTATAAATGTCTATGCAAAAAGGACTATACGAGTTATGTATACAGCCTCTATGTTATAAACGAGCTCTCACCTTCTACCCCAGAAACCCTTTATTTTAATTTTACCAGGAAATAGCTTTTTCTTCAATAGATATTTAATTACATGAGAATTTGATTTGATTGTTTTAATTTAATGGTCCGTTAATGTGCTTTGTAAGTTCAAGTTCAATTGTAATAGGTTCGTAGAGTTAAAAATGTTTTAAGGAAAACTATAAGAAAATATTTCATTGAACAGCAGAAAATTAGCAACCTTTAACCATTGTCTCATTTAAGATAAAAAATGGAGTTATTAATTAATTATTAACAAAAAAAAAAAAAATCTTACCTTAACTCGATCAGCACCAATCAAATTGAACACCTTCCACCCACTGCAAAATAAAAATTAAAAAAATTAATCAAGTTTAAATAACTTTTCTTAAAAGTTATTAATGATTATTAATAAATATTAAGAGAATAAGTGATGCATACATAATAACGGAAATGAGCATAGGGTTGGTGACGGTAGGTTGTTGAGAAAGGGGACAACAGTTCGTGTCCTCTTTTCTCTAGGGGAAAACTCCTTCTTAACTTAAAAAAATATTTAGGAATAGATAAAATTTTAAGTAATCCAAATTTTCCGGAAAATTATGCAGTTTCCGTAAGAGGAGAAAGGATATTCTGTATTAGCACCCTCAATAACGCAGTTATAAATTTGTTTAAATTTTCCAGAAAATTTTTCCTAGTTTCTTTTAGAAAATTTAGACAGCATATTCAATATCAGCGTTCTAGGAAAAACCATGATAACAAGATTTCTATTTCAAAAATTTCAAACGAAATTTCTACGAATTTTCCGGAACAATGTCGACTCTAAATGTTAATAGCAAATTCAGGATCAGCACTTTTACCAACCCCATGATAGCTCATTTTCTTAAAAAATCAAATTTTCATATCATAATCATTCGAATATTCCGGAAAATTATGCACATTTCATAAGATTAGATAACGGGTTTGGTATCAGCCCCCTCGAAAACACATAATAACAAGTTTATTCAAAAATACCGATTGTAATTTTTACGAATTTTCCATTTTTCGTAAAATTTTGATAGCCAACTCGGGGTCAGCACCTACACCAAACCCATGACTACTCGTTTTCATAAAAAATTAAATTTAAAATCATTTGCATTTTCCGGAAAAATGTGCACTTTTCGTAAGATTACATGGGACGTTTTGTATAAGCTTCCTTAAAAACGCAGTTATAATTTTGATTAAATTTTCCAGAAAATTATTTTGAATTTTTTAAGACAATTTAGACAGCATATTCACTAACAGCGTTCTAGGAAAATCCATAATAAGTTTTTTTTTTTTTTCAAAAGTTTCGAACGAAGTCTCTACGATATGTCCAAAAATTTTCCACTAGTTGTAAATGTAAATAGCAAATTCAGGATCAGCACCATTAAAAAATTATTTTAATTTTTTATTAAAAATTTTATAATTTTTTACATTTTTTTTTAAATTTTATAAAATTATAAAAAAATTTTTGTTTTCTATAAAATCATATTTTTAATCATTCGAATTTTCCGGGAAAGTAGGCACATTTCGTAAGATTAGATAACAGGTTTAGTATCAGCTCCTTTGAAAAACCAATAATAACAAGTTTTTCCAAAAACACCAATCGTAGTTGTTACGAATTTTCCGGGAAATTATTGTATTTTCGGTAAATTTTATTAGCAGATTTAGGAGCAATGTCCCAGAAAACCCCATGATAAAATTTTTTTGGAAAAATGCACATTTTAAATGTCTTGAATTTATCGGAAGATTTTCCAATTTTCGTACATCAGCGCCATCAAAAACCTTGTGGTAAAAAGTTTTTTATTATATCCGGTGTCGTTATAAACGATTTATACTGTACTTAGTCGTTTTTTTTTTTTTTGAAATGTTTGATTTGATTTTAATATTAATAATATAATTCAAAATTACTCACAAAATATCCCGATTCAAATCACGAAATAATTCCAAAATTTTCCTCAAAGGAAAATGGTTTGTGAGGCATTGTTTCACTTCCAAAGAACTCATCACAGACTAAATGTATATGCCATATTTTAAAAAATCATTTGCTGGTAAAAATGTTAATTATTATTATTTGGACATTTGAAAATTATCATTATTGATTTTTGAACGTTTTGAATTTTCATTATTATAAATTTGTACTTTATAAACGGTTTCCTATGTATTTTTTCTAAGATATTTCACGGGACCCGAAGGTTTTGTAAATTACAACCGGTTGTTCCTTATCTTCAGTGTCGTTATAAACGATTTATACTGTACTTAGTCGTTTTTTTTTTTTTGAAATGTTTGATTTGATTTTAATATTAATAATATAATGCAAGATTACTCACAAAATATCCCGATTCAATTCACGAAATTATTCCAAATTTTTCCTCAATGGAAAATGGTTTATGAGGCAATGTTTCGTTTCCAAAGAACTCATCACAGACTAAATGTATATGCCATATTTTAAAAATTCATTTGCTGGTCAAAATGTTAATTATTATTATTTGGACATTTGAAAATTTTCATTATTGATTTTGGAACGTTTTTAATTTTCATTATTATAAATTTGTACTTTATAAACGGTTTCCTATGTATTTTTTCTAAAATATTTCACGGGTCCCGAAGGATTTGTACATTACAACCGGTTGTTCCTTATATCCAGTGTCGTTATAAACGATTTATACATTACTTAGTCGTTTTTTTTTTTTTTTGTTGAAATGTTTGATTTGATTTTAATATTAATAATATAATGCAAGATTACTCACAAAATATCCCGATTCAACTAACGAAATTATTCCAAATTTTTCCTCAATGGAAAATGGTTTATGAGGCATTGTTTCGTTTCCAAAGAACTCATCACAGACTAAATGTATATGTCATATTTTAAAAAATCATTTGCTGGTAAAAATGTTAATTATTATTATTTGGACATTTGAAAATTTTCATTATTGATTTTTGAACGTTTTGAATTTTCATTATTATAAATTTGTACTTTATAAACGGTTTCCTATGTATTTTTTCTAAGATATTTCACGGGACCCGAAGGTTTTGTAAATTACAACCGGTGTTCTTTATATCCAGTGTCGTTATAAACGATTTATACTGTACTAAGTGGTTTTTTTTTTTGAAATGTTTGATTTGATCTTAATATTAATAATATAATGCAAGATTACTCACAAAATATCCCGATTCAACTAACGAAATTATTCCAAATTTTTCCTCAATGGAAAATGGTTTATGAGGCATTGTTTCGTTTCCAAAGAACTCATCACAGACTAAATGTATATGCCATATTTTAAAAAATCATTTGCTGGTAAAAATGTTAATTATTATTATTTGGACATTTGAAAATTTTCATTATTGATTTTTGAACGTTTTGAATTTTCATTATTATAAATTTGTACTTTATAAACGGTTTCCTATGTATTTTTTCTAAGATATTTCACGGGACCCGAAGGTTTTGTAAATTACAACCGGTTGTTCCTTATATCCAGTGTCGTTATAAACGATTTATACTGTACTTAGTCGTTTTTTTTTTTGAAATGTTTGATTTGATTTTAATATTAATAATATAATTCAAAATTACTCACAAAATATCCCGATTCAAATCACGAAATTATTCCAAAATTTTTCTCAAAGGAAAATGGTTTGTGAGGCATTGTTCCGTTTCCAAAGAACTCATCACAGACTAAATGTATATGCCATATTTTAAAAAATCATTTGCTGGTAAAAATGTTAATTATTATTATTTGGACATTTGAAAATTATCATTATTGATTTTTGAACGTTTTGAATTTTCATTATTATAAATTTGTACTTTATAAACGGTTTCCTATGTATTTTTTCTAAGATATTTCACGGGACTCGAAGGATTTGTACATTACAACCAGATGTTCCTTATATCCAGTGTCGTTATAAACGATTTATACAGTACTTAGTCGGTTTTTTTTTTTTTTGAAATGTTTGATTTGATTTTAATATTAATAATATAATGCAAGATTACTCACAAAATATCCCGATTCAACTAACGAAATTATTCCAAATTTTTCCTCAATGGAAAATGGTTTTTGAGGCATTATTTTATTATGAGGCATAGATAAAATCTAACATGCATTCGTAATGATTAACTAAACACATAACAGATTCGGCATCGTCACCCGCGAAACCCCCAAATAACAACTATTCTAGAAAAGGCAATTTTATTTAAATTTAAATTTCTAGAAAATTTGAGGAAATTTTTATAAATTTAGATTACTTATTCCATATCACCGCTCTCAAAAAACCTGTGATAACAACATAACAAGTTTTTTTTCATAAATACCAATTGTAAATTTTACGAATTTTCCGACAAATTTTCCAATATTCGTAAATTTTGATAGCCACCTCGAGATAAGCACTTACGCCAACCCCATTATTAGTTTTCTAAAAAATCAAATTTTCAATCATTCAAATTTTCCGGAAAATGATGCACTTTTCATAAAATTTGATAGCAGGTTTGGTATCAGCCCCCTTGAAAATCCGATGAAAACAAGTTTTTGTCAAAATCGCCGTTTGTAATTGTTACGAATTTTCCGGGAAATTTTCTTTTTTCGGTAAGTTTATTAGCAAATTTGGGGTTAAAAACCCAAAAACCCCATCCTCGAATATCTTACGGTAATAAAATTTTTAAAAAAAGCGAACTTCAATTTTTCGGGTAAATTATCCACTTTCCACAAAATTCAAATCCTCATTGCTTTTCAAATAATGATGCATAAGTTTACCTCTGATCTAAAAGACTTTTAGTTTATAGTCGTATAGACAACCAAATCAACAGACTGGTAACAATAAATGCACCACATTGTACGAGCTTATATCGGATCATATAAGAAAAGTCAACCAGAGAAATAGGCCATAATATTTTATGAGTCGCAATTTAACCATATGCTGGAGCGACAATTTATCAAAAAAAAAAAAAAAAATCAGACGTACTGAACTTGTGATTTTATATTGTACGTTTCGAAAATAGTAATACCAGTACCTAATCTCGAGTGAGTATTGGTGCATTTTTAAAACCAAGCTGTTGATTTGATTGCCTATACATGTACCAAGTGAAGATGTTCCAAAACGAACCAAGCTTATATAAAATTATATGTATATACCAAGATAATATTGTCCTTATATGATAACGACCTCACAAAATGTCTACCATTAAATGGAACTAATTAAGTTCATGAAGCCGGAAAATTAAACAAACAATTCATAGAGTATTGATTTGGTAAAGAGAGAAAAATCTTACCTTAACTCGATCAGCACCAATCAAATTGAAGCACTTTCACTCACTGCAAAATAGAAAAATAAACAATTAGTCATGTTTAAATAATTTTTCTTAAAAAATTATTCATGATTAATAAATGATATCAAGAGAATAAGTGATACATATATTATGACGGGCATGAGCATAAGGGAGGTGGCGGGAGGTTGTTGTTAAAGGGGACAAAAGTTCGTATCCTCTTTTTTCTAGGGGAAAACTCCCTCTAAACTTAAGAAAATATTTGGGAATAGATAAAATCTAACATGCATTCGTAATGATTAACTAAACACATAACAGATTTGGCATCGTCACCCTCGAAACCCCCTAATAACAACTATTCTAGAAAAGGCAATTTTATTTAAATTCAAATTTCTAGAAAATTTGAGGAAATTTTTATAAATTCAGACTACTTATTCCATATCACCGCTCTCAAAAAACCTGTGATAACAACATAACAAGTTTTTTTTCATAAATACCAATTGTAAATTTTACGAATTTTCCGACAAATTTTCCAATATTCGTAAATTTTGATAGCCACCTCGAGATAAGCACTTACGCCAACCCCATTAAAAGTTTTCTTAAAAATTAAATTTTCAATCATTCAAATTTTTCGGAAAATTAAGCATTTTTCGTAAGATTCCGTAGCAGGTTTGGTATACTTTTGTTAAATTTCGTAATATTACATAGCAGGTAGGTATCACCCCCCTCGAAAAATACATAAAAACAAGTTTATTCACTAATACCGATTGTAATTTTTACGCATTTTTCAACAATTTTTCCTTATTCGTAAATTTTGATAGCCAACTCGGGGTCAGCACCTACCCCAACCCCATGAAAACTTGTTTTTTTAAAAATCAAATTTTAAATCATTTGAATTTTCCGGAAAGTTGTGCACTTTTCGTAAGATTAGGTAAGATATCCTTATCCTGTATTAGCACCCTCAAAAACGCAATTCTAATTTTGGATTCAATTACCAAAAAAAATTTCCAATTATTTTTATGATTTTGATTTTTCAAAATTTTTTCACAAATGGCGATTGTTATTTTTACGAATTTTCCCGGAAATTTTTTATTTTCGGTAAATTATTTTAGCAAATTTGAATTCAATGAATCCCAAAAATCCCATGATACAATTCTTTCTGTAATTTGCAAATTTTGAATTTCTTTAAGTAATCGGACATTTTTTCAATTGTTCGTACATCAGCGCCCTCGAAAACTTTTTTGTAATGAGTGTTTCCAAAAAATCGAATTTCAATTTTTTGGATAATTATCCACTTTTCAAAAAATTCAAACCCTCATTGCATCTCAAATAATGATACATAATATTACCTCTGATCTAAAAGGCTTTTAGTTTGTACTTGTATAGACAACCTAATTAACAGGTTGGTAACAACAAATGCATCATACAACATGTAATATCTGACAAGTATAAAACATTCAGCTGACAGGACCAGTGGGCGGCTACTTTTTTCCCTCTCCACTTTCTTATTTCATTATCACTTCAGTGTCAATACCTTTACAACAAGAAAATTTTAAAGCAAATTGGTTTATTATGGGTTAAATCAGTTTAAATTTAAAATTAAATAGTTTATTTGTCATTAAATTGCGCTGCATACCAACAAATGTAGGAGAAAACTAAAAATATCATAAGGCATTTGAAGATTTTACGGCTAAAGTGAGTTTAGCTGGTATTGTTTCAGAAGTGATAGGTCAAATAAGCTTCCTATCGTTTTTAGCGTTGAGTGGCAATCCGCTGGACAGGACTAAATCGGATCATAGAAAAAGTGTCAACCAGTAAAATATCCCATTATATTTTATATCCCTTGAAAACAAGTTTTTCTCAAAAACGACTATTGTAATTGTTACAAATTTTCCGGGAAATCTTCTTTTTTCGGTAAATTTTATTAGCAAATTTGGGATCAACAACCTCCAAAAACCACATGATAAAATTTTTTTTGAAAAATGCATATTTTAAATTTCTCGAATTAATCGAATAATATTCCAATTTTCGTACATCAGTGCCCTCGAAAATCTTTCAGTAATAAGTTTTTCAAAAAAAGCGAATTTCAATTTTTCGGGTAATTATCCACTTTCCACAAAATTCAAATCCTCATTGCTTTTCAAATAATGATGCATAAGTTTACCTCTGATCTAAATGACTTTTAGTTTGTAGTCGTATAGACAACCCAATCAACAGGTTGGTAAGAACAAATGCACCACATCGGACGAACCTATATCGGATCATATAAGAAGAGTGAACCAGAGAAATAGCCCATAATATTTTATAAGTCAAAATGTGACCATATGTTGGAGCGACTATTAAAAAAAAACATTCAGACTTATTGAACTTGTGATTTTATATTGTACAATTCGAAAATAATAATACCAGTACTTAGTGTCAAAAATTAATTATTAATATTTGGACATTTGAAAATTTTCATTATTGATTTTGGAACGTTTTTAATTTTCATTATTATAAATTTTTACTTTATAAACGGTTTCCTATGTATTTTTTCTAAAATATTTCACGGGACCCGAAGGATTTGTACATTACAACCGGTTGTTCCTTATATCCAGTGTCGTTATAAACGATTTATACTGTACTAAGTCGTTTTTTTTTGAAATGTTTGATTTGATTTTAATATTAATAATATAATGCAAGATTGCTTACAAAATATCCCGATTCAACTAACGAAATTATTCCAAATTTTTCCTCAATGGAAAATGGTTTATGAGGCATTGTTTCGTTTCCAAAGAACTCATCACAGACTAAATGTATATGCCATATTTTAAAAAATCATTTGCTGGTAAAAATGTTAATTATTATTATTTGGACATTTGAAAATTTTCATTATTGATTTTTGAACGTTTTGAATTTTCATTATTATAAATTTGTACTTTATAAACGGTTTCCTATGTATTTTTTCTAAGATATTTCACGGGACCCGAAGGTTTTGTAAATTACAACCGGTTGTTCCTTATATCCAGTGTCGTTATAAACGATTTATACTGTACTAAGTCGTTTTTTTTTTAAATGTTTGATTTGATTTTAATATTAATAATATAATGCAAGATTGCTCACAAAATATCCCGATTCAACTAACGAAATTATTCCAAATTTTTCCTCAATGGAAAATGGTTTATGAGGCATTGTTTCGTTTCCAAAGAACTCATCACAGACTAAATGTATATGCCATATTTTAAAAAATCATTTGCTGGTAAAAATGTTAATTATTATTATTTGGACATTTGAAAATTTTCATTATTGATTTTTGAATGTTTTGAATTTTCATTATTATAAATTTGTACTTTATAAACGGTTTCCTATGTACTTTTTCTAAGATATTTCACGGGACCCGAAGGTTTTGTAAATTACAACCGGTTGTTCCTTATATCCAGTGTCGTTATAAACGATTTATACTGTACTTAGTCGTTTTTTTTTTTTTGAAATGTTTGATTTGATTTTAATATTAATAATATAATGCAAGATTACTCACAAAATATCCCGATTCAACTAACGAAATTATTCCAAATTTTTCCTCAATGGAAAATGGTTTATGAGACATTGTTTCGTTTCCAAAGAACTCATCACAGACTAAATGTATATGCCATATTTTAAAAAATCATTTGCTGGTAAAAATGTTAATTATTATTATTTGGACATTTGAAAATTTTCATTATTGATTTTTGAACGTTTTGAATTTTCATTATTATAAATTTGTACTTTATAAACGGTTTCCTATGTATTTTTTCTAAGATATTTCACGGGACCCGAAGGTTTTGTAAATTACAACCGGTTGTTCCTTATATCCAGTGTCGTTATAAACGATTTATACTGTACTTAGTCGTTTTTTTTTTTTTGAAATGTTTGATTTGATTTTAATATTAATAATATAATGCAAGATTACTCACAGAATATCCCGATTCAACTAACGAAATTATTCCAAATTTTTCCTCAATGGAAAATGGTTTATGAGGCATTGTTTCGTTTCCAAAGAACTCATCACAGACTAAATGTATATGCCATATTTTAAAAAATCATTTGCTGGTAAAAATGTTAATTATTATTATTTGGACATTTGAAAATTTTCATTATTGATTTTTGAACGTTTTGAATTTTCATTATTATAAATTTGTACTTTATAAACGGTTTCCTATGTATTTTTTCTAAGATATTTCACGGGACCCGAAGGTTTTGTAAATTACAACCGGTTGTTCCTTATATCCAGTGTCGTTATAAACGATTTATACTGTACTAAGTCGTTTTTTTTTGAAATGTTTGATTTGATTTTAATATTAATAATATAATGCAAGATTGCTTACAAAATATCCCGATTCAACTAACGAAATTATTCCAAATTTTTCCTCAATGGAAAATGGTTTATGAGGCATTGTTTCGTTTCCAAAGAACTCATCACAGACTAAATGTATATGCCATATTTTAAAAAATCATTTGCTGGTAAAAATGTTAATTATTATTATTTGGACATTTGAAAATTTTCATTATTGATTTTTGAATGTTTTGAATTTTCATTATTATAAATTTGTACTTTATAAACGGTTTCCTATGTACTTTTTCTAAGATATTTCACGGGACCCGAAGGTTTTGTAAATTACAACCGGTTGTTCCTTATATCCAGTGTCGTTATAAACGATTTATACTGTACTTAGTCGTTTTTTTTTTTTTGAAATGTTTGATTTGATTTTAATATTAATAATATAATGCAAGATTACTCACAAAATATCCCGATTCAACTAACGAAATTATTCCAAATTTTTCCTCAATGGAAAATGGTTTATGAGACATTGTTTCGTTTCCAAAGAACTCATCACAGACTAAATGTATATGCCATATTTTAAAAAATCATTTGCTGGTAAAAATGTTAATTATTATTATTTGGACATTTGAAAATTTTCATTATTGATTTTTGAACGTTTTGAATTTTCATTATTATAAATTTGTACTTTATAAACGGTTTCCTATGTATTTTTTCTAAGATATTTCACGGGACCCGAAGGTTTTGTAAATTACAACCGGTTGTTCCTTATATCCAGTGTCGTTATAAACGATTTATACTGTACTTAGTCGTTTTTTTTTTTTTGAAATGTTTGATTTGATTTTAATATTAATAATATAATGCAAGATTACTCACAAAATATCCCGATTCAACTAACGAAATTATTCCAAATTTTTCCTCAATGGAAAATGGTTTATGAGGCATTGTTTCGTTTCCAAAGAACTCATCACAGACTAAATGTATATGCCATATTTTAAAAAATCATTTGCTGGTAAAAATGTTAATTATTATTATTTGGACATTTGAAAATTTTCATTATTGATTTTTGAACGTTTTGAATTTTCATTATTATAAATTTGTACTTTATAAACGGTTTCCTATGTATTTTTTCTAAGATATTTCACGGGACCCGAAGGTTTTGTAAATTACAACCGGTTGTTCCTTATATCCAGTGTCGTTATAAACGATTTATACTGTACTTAGTCGTTTTTTTTTTTTGAAATGTTTGATTTGATTTTAATATTAATAATATAATGCAAGATTACTCACAAAATATCCCGATTCAACTAACGAAATTATTCCAAATTTTTCCTCAATGGAAAATGATTTATGAGGCATTGTTTCGTTTCCAAAGAACTCATCACAGACTAAATGTATATGCCATATTTTAAAAAATCATTTGCTGGTAAAAATGTTAATTATTATTATTTGGACATTTGAAAATTTTCATTATTGATTTTTGAACGTTTTGAATTTTCATTATTATAAATTTGTACTTTATAAACGGTTTCCTATGTATTTTTTCTAAGATATTTCACGGGACCCGAAGGTTTTGTAAATTACAACCGGTTGTTCCTTATATCCAGTGTCGTTATAAACGATTTATACTGTACTTAGTCGTTTTTTTTTTTTTTTGAAATGTTTGATTTGATTTTAATATTAATAATATAATGCAAGATTACTCACAAAATATCCCGATTCAACTAACGAAATTATTCCAAATTTTTCCTCAATGGAAAATGATTTATGAGGCATTGTTTCGTTTCCAAAGAACTCATCACAGACTAAATGTATATGCCATATTTTAAAAAATCATTTGCTGGTAAAAATGTTAATTATTATTATTTGGACATTTGAAAATTTTCATTATTGATTTTTGAACGTTTTGAATTTTCATTATTATAAATTTGTACTTTATAAACGGTTTCCTATGTATTTTTTCTAAGATATTTCACGGGACCCGAAGGTTTTGTAAATTACAACCGGTTTTTCCTTATATCCAGTGTCGTTATAAACGATTTATACTGTACTTAGTCGTTTTTTTTTTTTTGAAATGTTTGATTTGATTTTAATATTAATAATATAATGCAAGATTACTCACAAAATATCCCGATTCAACTAACGAAATTATTCCAAATTTTTCCTCAATGGAAAATGGTTTATGAGGCATTGTTTCGTTTCCAAAGAACTCATCACAGACTAAATGTATATGCCATATTTTAAAAAATCATTTGCTGGTAAAAATGTTAATTATTATTATTTGGACATTTGAAAATTTTCATTATTGATTTTTGAACGTTTTGAATTTTCATTATTATAAATTTGTACTTTATAAACGGTTTCCTATGTATTTTTTCTAAGATATTTCACGGGACCCGAAGGTTTTGTAAATTACAACCGGTTGTTCCTTATATCCAGTGTCGTTATAAACGATTTATACTGTACTTAGTCGTTTTTTTTTTTGAAATGTTTGATTTGATTTTAATATTAATAATATAATTCAAAATTACTCACAAAATATCCCGATTCAAATCACGAAATTATTCCAAAATTTTTCTCAAAGGAAAATGGTTTGTGAGGCATTGTTCCGTTTCCAAAGAACTCATCACAGACTAAATGTATATGCCATATTTTAAAAAATCATTTGCTGGTAAAAATGTTAATTATTATTATTTGGACATTTGAAAATTTTCATTATTGATTTTTGAACGTTTTGAATTTTCATTATTATAAATTTGTACTTTATAAACGGTTTCCTATGTATTTTTTCTAAGATATTTCACGGGACCCGAAGGTTTTGTAAATTACAACCGGTGTTCTTTATATCCGGTGTCGTTATAAACGATTTATACTGTACTAAGTGGTTTTTTTTTTTGAAATGTTTGATTTGATCTTAATATTAATAATATAATGCAAGATTACTCACAAAATATCCCGATTCAACTAACGAAATTATTCCAAATTTTTCCTCAATGGAAAATGGTTTATGAGGCATTGTTTCGTTTCCAAAGAACTCATCACAGACTAAATGTATATGCCATATTTTAAAAAATCATTTGCTGGTAAAAATGTTAATTATTATTATTTGGACATTTGAAAATTTTCATTATTGATTTTTGAACGTTTTGAATTTTCATTATTATAAATTTGTACTTTATAAACGGTTTCCTATGTATTTTTTCTAAGATATTTCACGGGACCCGAAGGTTTTGTAAATTACAACCGGTTGTTCCTTATATCCAGTGTCGTTATAAACGATTTATACTGTACTTAGTCGTTTTTTTTTTTGAAATGTTTGATTTGATTTTAATATTAATAATATAATTCAAAATTACTCACAAAATATCCCGATTCAAATCACGAAATTATTCCAAAATTTTTCTCAAAGGAAAATGGTTTGTGAGGCATTGTTCCGTTTCCAAAGAACTCATCACAGACTAAATGTATATGCCATATTTTAAAAAATCATTTGCTGGTAAAAATGTTAATTATTATTATTTGGACATTTGAAAATTATCATTATTGATTTTTGAACGTTTTGAATTTTCATTATTATAAATTTGTACTTTATAAACGGTTTCCTATGTATTTTTTCTAAGATATTTCACGGGACTCGAAGGATTTGTACATTACAACCAGATGTTCCTTATATCCAGTGTCGTTATAAACGATTTATACAGTACTTAGTCGTTTTTTTTTTTTTTTGAAATGTTTGATTTGATTTTAATATTAATAATATAATGCAAGATTACTCACAAAATATCCCGATTCAACTAACGAAATTATTCCAAATTTTTCCTCAATGGAAAATGGTTTTTGAGGCATTATTTTATTATGAGGCATAGATAAAATCTAACATGCATTCGTAATGATTAACTAAACACATAACAGATTCGGCATCGTCACCCGCGAAACCCCCAAATAACAACTATTCTAGAAAAGGCAATTTTATTTAAATTTAAATTTCTAGAAAATTTGAGGAAATTTTTATAAATTTAGATTACTTATTCCATATCACCGCTCTCAAAAAACCTGTGATAACAACATAACAAGTTTTTTTTCATAAATACCAATTGTAAATTTTACGAATTTTCCGACAAATTTTCCAATATTCGTAAATTTTGATAGCCACCTCGAGATAAGCACTTACGCCAACCCCATTATTAGTTTTCTAAAAAATCAAATTTTCAATCATTCAAATTTTCCGGAAAATGATGCACTTTTCATAAAATTTGATAGCAGGTTTGGTATCAGCCCCCTTGAAAATCCGATGAAAACAAGTTTTTGTCAAAATCGCCGTTTGTAATTGTTACGAATTTTCCGGGAAATTTTCTTTTTTCGGTAAGTTTATTAGCAAATTTGGGGTTAAAAACCCAAAAACCCCATCCTCGAAAATCTTACGGTAATAAAATTTTTAAAAAAAGCGAACTTCAATTTTTCGGGTAAATTATCCACTTTCCACAAAATTCAAATCCTCATTGCTTTTCAAATAATGATGCATAAGTTTACCTCTGATCTAAAAGACTTTTAGTTTATAGTCGTATAGACAACCAAATCAACAGACTGGTAACAATAAATGCACCACATTGTACGAGCTTATATCGGATCATATAAGAAAAGTCAACCAGAGAAATAGGCCATAATATTTTATGAGTCGCAATTTAACCATATGCTGGAGCGACAATTTATCAAAAAAAAAAAAAAAAAATCAGACGTACTGAACTTGTGATTTTATATTGTACGTTTCGAAAATAGTAATACCAGTACCTAATCTCGAGTGAGTATTGGTGCATTTTTAAAACCAAGCTGTTGATTTGATTGCCTATACATGTACCAAGTGAAGATGTTCCAAAACGAACCAAGCTTATATAAAATTATATGTATATACCAAGATAATATTGTCCTTATATGATAACGACCTCACAAAATTTCTACCATTAAATGGAACTAATTAAGTTCATGAAGCCGGAAAATTAAACAAACAATTCATAGAGTATTGATTTGGTAAAGAGAGAAAAATCTTACCTTAACTCGATCAGCACCAATCAAATTGAAGCACTTTCACTCACTGCAAAATAGAAAAATAAACAATTAGTCATGTTTAAATAATTTTTCTTAAAAAATTATTCATGATTAATAAATGATATCAAGAGAATAAGTGATACATATATTATGACGGGCATGAGCATAAGGGAGGTGGCGGGAGGTTGTTGTTAAAGGGGACAAAAGTTCGTATCCTCTTTTTTCTAGGGGAAAACTCCCTCTAAACTTAAGAAAATATTTGGGAATAGATAAAATCTAACATGCATTCGTAATGATTAACTAAACACATAACAGATTTGGCATCGTCACCCTCGAAACCCCCTAATAACAACTATTCTAGAAAAGGCAATTTTATTTAAATTCAAATTTCTAGAAAATTTGAGGAAATTTTTATAAATTCAGACTACTTATTCCATATCACCGCTCTCAAAAAACCTGTGATAACAACATAACAAGTTTTTTTTCATAAATACCAATTGTAAATTTTACGAATTTTCCGACAAATTTTCCAATATTCGTAAATTTTGATAGCCACCTCGAGATAAGCACTTACGCCAACCCCATTAAAAGTTTTCTTAAAAATTAAATTTTCAATCATTCAAATTTTTCGGAAAATTAAGCATTTTTCGTAAGATTCCGTAGCAGGTTTGGTATACTTTTGTTAAATTTCGTAATATTACATAGCAGGTAGGTATCACCCCCCTCGAAAAATACATAAAAACAAGTTTATTCACTAATACCTATTGTAATTTTTACGCATTTTTCAACAATTTTTCCTTATTCGTAAATTTTGATAGCCAACTCGGGGTCAGCACCTACCCCAACCCCATGAAAACTTGTTTTTTTAAAAATCAAATTTTAAATCATTTGAATTTTCCGGAAAGTTGTGCACTTTTCGTAAGATTAGGTAAGATATCCTTATCCTGTATTAGCACCCTCAAAAACGCAATTCTAATTTTGGATTCAATTACCAAAAAAAATTTCCAATTATTTTTATGATTTTGATTTTTCAAAATTTTTTCACAAATGGCGATTGTTATTTTTACGAATTTTCCCGGAAATTTTTTATTTTCGGTAAATTATTTTAGCAAATTTGAATTCAATGAATCCCAAAAATCCCATGATACAATTCTTTCTGTAATTTGCAAATTTTGAATTTCTTTAAGTAATCGGACATTTTTTCAATTGTTCGTACATCAGCGCCCTCGAAAACTTTTTTGTAATGAGTGTTTCCAAAAAATCGAATTTCAATTTTTTGGATAATTATCCACTTTTCAAAAAATTCAAACCCTCATTGCATCTCAAATAATGATACATAATATTACCTCTGATCTAAAAGGCTTTTAGTTTGTACTTGTATAGACAACCTAATTAACAGGTTGGTAACAACAAATGCATCATACAACATGTAATATCTGACAAGTATAAAACATTCAGCTGACAGGACCAGTGGGCGGCTACTTTTTTCCCTCTCCACTTTCTTATTTCATTATCACTTCAGTGTCAATACCTTTACAACAAGAAAATTTTAAAGCAAATTGGTTTATTATGGGTTAAATCAGTTTAAATTTAAAATTAAATAGTTTATTTGTCATTAAATTGCGCTGCATACCAACAAATGTAGGAGAAAACTAAAAATATCATAAGGCATTTGAAGATTTTACGGCTAAAGTGAGTTTAGCTGGTATTGTTTCAGAAGTGATAGGTCAAATAAGCTTCCTATCGTTTTTAGCGTTGAGTGGCAATCCGCTGGACAGGACTAAATCGGATCATAGAAAAAGTGTCAACCAGTAAAATATCCCATTATATTTTATATCCCTTGAAAACAAGTTTTTCTCAAAAACGACTATTGTAATTGTTACAAATTTTCCGGGAAATCTTCTTTTTTCGGTAAATTTTATTAGCAAATTTGGGATCAACAACCTCCAAAAACCACATGATAAAATTTTTTTTGAAAAATGCATATTTTAAATTTCTCGAATTAATCGAATAATATTCCAATTTTCGTACATCAGTGCCCTCGAAAATCTTTCAGTAATAAGTTTTTCAAAAAAAGCGAATTTCAATTTTTCGGGTAATTATCCACTTTCCACAAAATTCAAATCCTCATTGCTTTTCAAATAATGATGCATAAGTTTACCTCTGATCTAAATGACTTTTAGTTTGTAGTCGTATAGACAACCTAATCAACAGGTTGGTAAGAACAAATGCACCACATCGGACGAACCTATATCGGATCATATAAGAAGAGTGAACCAGAGAAATAGCCCATAATATTTTATAAGTCAAAATGTGACCATATGTTGGAGCGACTATTAAAAAAAAACATTCAGACTTATTGAACTTGTGATTTTATATTGTACAATTCGAAAATAATAATACCAGTACTTAGTGTCAAAAATTAATTATTAATATTTGGACATTTGAAAATTTTCATTATTGATTTTGGAACGTTTTTAATTTTCATTATTATAAATTTGTACTTTATAAACGGTTTCCTATGTATTTTTTCTAAAATATTTCACGGGACCCGAAGGATTTGTACATTACAACCGGTTGTTCCTTATATCCAGTGTCGTTATAAACGATTTATACTGTACTAAGTCGTTTTTTTTTTGAAATGTTTGATTTGATTTTAATATTAATAATATAATTCAAAATTACTCACAAAATATCCCGATTCAAATCACGAAATTATTCCAAAATTTTCCTCAAAGGAAAATGGTTTGTGAGGCTTTGTTTCACTTCCAAAGAACTCATCACAGACTAAATGTATATGCCATATTTTAAAAAATCATTTGCTGGTAAAAATGTTAATTATTATTATTTGGACATTTGAAAATTTTCATTATTGATTTTTGAACGTTTTTAATATTCATTATTATAAATTTGTACTTTATAAACGGTTTCCTATGTATTTTTTCTAAGATATTTCACGGGACCCGAAGGTTTTGTAAATTACAACCGGTTGTTCTTTATATCCGGTGTCGTTATAAACGACTTATACTGTACTAAGTCGTTTTTTTTTTGAAATGTTTGATTTGATTTTAATATTTATAATATAATTCAAAATTACTCACAAAATATCCCGATTCAAATCACGAAATTATTCCAAAATTTTCCTCAAAGGAAAATGGTTTGTGAGGCATTGTTTCACTTCCAAAGAACTCATCACAGACTAAATGTATATGCCATATTTTAAAAAATCATTTGCTGGTAAAAATGTTAATTATTATTATTTGGACATTTGAAAATTTTCATTATTGATTTTTGAACGTTTTGAATTTTCATTATTATAAATTTGTACTTTATAAACGGTTTCCTATGTATTTTTTCTAAAATATTTCACGGGTCCCGAAGGATTTGTACATTACAACCGGTTGTTCCTTATATCCAGTGTCGTTATAAAGGATTTATACATTACTTAGTCGTTTTTTTTTTTTTTTTTGAAATGTGTAATTTGATTTTAATATTAATAATATAATTCAAAATTACTCACAAAATATCCCGATTCAAATCACGAAATTACTCCAAAATTTTCCTCAAAGGAAAATGGTTTGTGAGGCTTTGTTTCACTTCCAAAGAACTCATCACAGACTAAATGTATATGCCATATTTTAAAAAATCATTTGCTGGTAAAAATGTTAATTATTATTATTTGGACATTTGAAAATTTTCATTATTGATTTTTGAACGTTTTGAATTTTCATTATTATAAATTTGTACTTTATAAACGGTTTCCTATGTATTTTTTCTAAGATATTTCACGGGACCCGAAGGTTTTGTAAATTACAACCGGTTGTTCCTTATCTTCAGTGTCGTTATAAACGATTTATACTGTACTTAGTCGTTTTTTTTTTTTGAAATGTTTGATTTGATTTTAATATTAATAATATAATGCAAGATTACTCACAAAATATCCCGATTCAACTAACGAAATTATTCCAAATTTTTCCTCAATGGAAAATGGTTTATGAGGCATTGTTTCGTTTCCAAAGAACTCATCACAGACTAAATGTATATGTCATATTTTAAAAAATCATTTGCTGGTAAAAATGTTAATTATTATTATTTGGACATTTGAAAATTTTCATTATTGATTTTTGAACGTTTTGAATTTTCATTATTATAAATTTGTACTTTATAAACGGTTTCCTATGTATTTTTTCTAAAATATTTCACGGGACCCGAAGGATTTGTACATTACAACCGGTTGTTCCTTATATCCAGTGTCGTTATAAACGATTTATACAGTACTTAGTCGTTTTTTTTTTTTTGAAATGTTTGATTTGATTTTAATATTAATAATATAATTCAAAATTACTCACAAAATATCCCGATTCAAATCACGAAATTATTCCAAAATTTTCCTCAAAGGAAAATGGTTTGTGAGGCATTGTTTCACTTCCAAAGAACTCATCTCAGACTAAATGTATATGCCATATTTTAAAAAATCATTTGCTGATAAAAATGTTAATTATTATTATTTGGACATTTGAAAATTTTCATTATTGATTTTTGAACGTTTTGAATTTTCATTATTATAAATTTGTACTTTATAAACGGTTTCCTATGTATTTTTTCTAAGATATTTCACGGGACCCGAAGGTTTTGTAAATTACAACCGGTGTTCTTTATATCCGGTGTCGTTATAAACGATTTATACTGTACTAAGTGGTTTTTTTTTTTGAAATGTTTGATTTGATTTTAATATTAATAATATAATGCAAGATTACTCACAAAATATCCCGATTCAACTAACGAAATTATTCCAAATTTTTCCTCAATGGAAAATGGTTTATGAGACATTGTTTCGTTTCCAAAGAACTCATCACAGACTAAATGTATATGCCATATTTTAAAAAATCATTTGATGGTAAAAATGTTAATTATTATTATTTGGACATTTGAAAATTTTCATTATTGATTTTTGAACGTTTTGAATTTTCATTATTATAAATTTGTACTTTATAAACGGTTTCCTATGTATTTTTTCTAAGATATTTCACGGGACCCGAAGGATTTGTACATTACAACCGGTTGTTCTTTATATCCGGTGTCGTTATAAACGATTTATACTGTACTAAGTCGTTTTTTTTTTTTTTTTTGAAATGTTTGATTTGATTTTAATATTTATAATATAATGCAAGATTACTCACAAAATATCCCGATTCAACTAACGAAATTATTCCAAATTTTTCCTCAATGGAAAATGGTTTTTGAGGCATTATTTTATTATGAGGCATAGATAAAATCTAACATGCATTCGTAATGATTAACTAAACACATAACAGATTCGGCATCGTCACCCGCGAAACCCCCAAATAACAACTATTCTTGAAAAGGCAATTTTATTTAAATTTAAATTTCTAGAAAATTTGAGGAAATTTTTATAAATTTAGATTACTTATTCCATATCACCGCTCTCAAAAAACCTGTGATAACAACATAACAAGTTTTTTTTCATAAATACCAATTGTAAATTTTACGAATTTTCCGACAAATTTTCCAATATTCGTAAATTTTGATAGCCACCTCGAGATAAGCACTTACGCCAACCCCATTATTAGTTTTCTAAAAAATCAAATTTTCAATCATTCAAATTTTCCGGAAAATGATGCACTTTTCATAAAATTTGATAGCAGGTTTGGTATCAGCCCCCTTGAAAATCCGATGAAAACAAGTTTTTCTCAAAATCGCCGTTTGTAATTGTTACGAATTTTCCGGGAAATTTTCTTTTTTCGGTAAGTTTATTAGCAAATTTGGGGTTAAAAACCCAAAAACCCCATCCTCGAAAATCTTACGGTAATAAAATTTTTAAAAAAAGCGAACTTCAATTTTTCGGGTAAATTATCCACTTTCCACAAAATTCAAATCCTCATTGCTTTTCAAATAATGATGCATAAGTTTACCTCTGATCTAAAAGACTTTTAGTTTATAGTCGTATAGACAACCAAATCAACAGACTGGTAACAATAAATGCACCACATTGTACGAGCTTATATCGGATCATATAAGAAAAGTCAACCAGAGAAATAGGCCATAATATTTTATAAGTCGCAATTTAACCATATGCTGGAGCGACAATTTATCAAAAAAAAAAAAAAAAAAAATCAGACGTACTGAACTTGTGATTTTATATTGTACGTTTCGAAAATAGTAATACCAGTACCTAATCTCGAGTGAGTATTGGTGCATTTTTAAAACCAAGCTGTTGATTTGATTGCCTATACATGTACCAAGTGAAGATGTTCCAAAACGAACCAAGCTTATATAAAATTATATGTATATACCAAGATAATATTGTCCTTATATGATAACGACCTCACAAAATGTCTACCATTAAATGGAACTAATTAAGTTCATGAAGCCGGAAAATTAAACAAACAATTCATAGAGTATTGATTTGGTAAAGAGAGAAAAATCTTACCTTAACTCGATCAGCACCAATCAAATTGAAGCACTTTCACTCACTGCAAAATAGAAAAATAAACAATTAGTCATGTTTAAATAATTTTTCTTAAAAAATTATTCACGATTATTAAATGATATCAAGAGAATAAGTGATACATATATTATGACGGGCATGAGCATAAGGGAGGTGGCGGGAGGTTGTTGTTAAAGGGGACAAAAGTTCGTATCCTCTTTTTTCTAGGGGAAAACTCCCTCTAAACTTAAGAAAATATTTGGGAATAGATAAAATCTAACATGCATTCGTAATGATTAACTAAACATATAACAGATTTGGCATCGTCACCCTCGAAACCCCCTAATAACAACTATTCTAGAAAAGGCAATTTTATTTAAATTCAAATTTCTAGAAATTTGAGGAAATTTTTATAAATTCAGACTACTTATTCCATATCACCGCTCTCAAAAAACCTGTGATAACAACATAACAAGTTTATTCAAAAATACCGATTGTAATTTTTACGAATTTTTTACGACAAATTTTCCAATATTCGTAAATTTTGATAGCCACCTCGAGATAAACACTTACGCCAACCCCATTAAAAGTTTTCTTAAAAATTAAATTTTCAATCATTCAAATTTTTCGGAAAATTAAGCATTTTTCGTAAGATTCCGTAGCAGGTTTGGTATACTTTTGTTAAATTTCGTAATATTACATAGCAGGTAGGTATCACCCCCCTCGAAAAATACATAAAAACAAGTTTATTCACTAATACCGATTGTAATTTTTACGCATTTTTCAACAATTTTTCCTTATTCGTAAATTTTGATAGCCAACTCGGGGTCAGCACCTACCCCAACCCCATGAAAACTTGTTTTTTTAAAAATCAAATTTTAAATCATTTGAATTTTCCGGAAAGTTGTGCACTTTTCGTAAGATTAGGTAAGATATCCTTATCCTGTATTAGCACCCTCAAAAACGCAATTCTAATTTTGGATTCAATTACCAAAAAAAATTTCCAATTATTTTTATGACTTTGATTTTTCAAAATTTTTTCACAAATGGCGATTGTTATTTTTACGAATTTTCCTGGAAATTTTTTATTTTCGGTAAATTATTTTAGCAAATTTGAATTCAATGAATCCCAAAAATCCCATGATACAATTCTTTCTGAAATTTGCAAATTTTGAATTTCTTTAAGTAATCGGACATTTTTTCAATTGTTCGTACATCAGCGCCCTCGAAAACTTTTTTGTAATGTGTGTTTCCAAAAAATCGAATTTCAATTTTTTGGATAATTATCCACTTTTCAAAAAATTCAAACCCTCATTGCATCTCAAATAATGATACATAATATTACCTCTGATCTAAAAGGATTTTAGTTTGTACTTGTATAGACAACCTAATTAACAGGTTGGTAACAACAAATGCATCATACAACATGTAATATCTGACAAGTATAAAACATTCAGCTGACAGGACCAGTGGGCGGCTACTTTTTTCCCTCTCCACTTTCTTATTTCATTATCACTTCAGTGTCAATACCTTTACAACAAGAAAATTTTAAAGCAAATTGGTTTATTATGGGTTAAATCAGTTTAAATTTAAAATTAAATAGTTTATTTGTCATTAAATTGCGCTGCATACCAACAAATGTAGGAGAAAACTAAAAATATCATAAGGCATTTGAAGATTTTACGGCTAAAGTGAGTTTAGCTGGTATTGTTTCAGAAGTGATAGGTCAAATAAGCTTCCTATCGTTTTTAGCGTTGAGTGGCAATCCGCTGGACAGGACTAAATCGGTTCATAGAAAAAGTGTCAACCAGTAAAATATCCCATTATATTTTATATCCCTTGAAAACAAGTTTTTCTCAAAAACGACTATTGTAATTGTTACAAATTTTCCGGGAAATCTTCTTTTTTCGGTGAATTTTATTAGCAAATTTGGGATCAACAACCTCCAAAAACCACATGATAAAATTTTTTTTGAAAAATGCATATTTTAAATTTCTCGAATTAATCGAATAATATTCCAATTTTCGTACATCAGTGCCCTCGAAAATCTTTCAGTAATAAGTTTTTCAAAAAAAGCGAATTTCAATTTTTCGGGTAATTATCCACTTTCCACAAAATTCAAATCCTCATTGCTTTTCAAATAATGATGCATAAGTTTACCTCTGATCTAAATGACTTTTAGTTTGTAGTCGTATAGACAACCCAATCAACAGGTTGGTAAGAAAAAATGCACCACATCGGACGAACCTATATCGGATCATATAAGAAGAGTGAACCAGAGAAATAGCCCATAATATTTTATAAGTCAAAATGTGACCATATGTTGGAGCGACTATTAAAAAAAAACATTCAGACTTATTGAACTTGTGATTTTATATTGTACAATTCGAAAATAATAATACCAGTACTTAGTGTCAAAAATTAATTATTAATATTTGGACATTTGAAAATTTTCATTATTGATTTTGGAACGTTTTTAATTTTCATTATTATAAATTTGTACTTTATAAACGGTTTCCTATGTATTTTTTCTAAAATATTTCACGGGACCCGAAGGATTTGTACATTACAACCGGTTGTTCCTTATATCCAGTGTCGTTATAAACGATTTATACTGTACTAAGTCGTTTTTTTTTGAAATGTTTGATTTGATTTTAATATTAATAATATAATGCAAGATTGCTCACAAAATATCCCGATTCAACTAACGAAATTATTCCAAATTTTTCCTCAATGGAAAATGGTTTATGAGGCATTGTTTCGTTTCCAAAGAACTCATCACAGACTAAATGTATATGCCATATTTTAAAAAATCATTTGCTGGTAAAAATGTTAATTATTATTATTTGGACATTTGAAAATTTTCATTATTGATTTTTGAACGTTTTGAATTTTCATTATTTTAAATTTGTACTTTATAAACGGTTTCCTATGTATTTTTTCTAAAATATTTCACGGGACCCGACGGATTTGTACATTACAACCGGTTGTTCCTTATATCCAGTGTCGTTATAAACGATTTATACAGTACTTAGTCGTTTTTTTTTTTTTTTGAAATGTTTGATTTGATTTTAATATTAATAATATAATTCAAAATTACTCACAAAATATCCCGATTCAAATCACGAAATTATTCCAAAATTTTCCTCAAAGGAAAATGGTTTGTGAGGCATTGTTTCACTTCCAAAGAACTCATCACAGACTAAATGTATATGCCATATTTTAAAAAATCATTTGCTGGTAAAAATGTTAATTATTATTATTTGGACGTTTGAAAATTATCATTATTGATTTTTGAACGTTTTGAATTTTCATTATTATAAATTTGTACTTTATAAACGGTTTCCTATGTATTTTTTCTAAAATATTTCACGGGACCCGAAGGTTTTGTAAATTACAACCGGTTGTTCTTTATATCCGGTGTCGTTATAAACGATTTATACTGTACTAAGTCGTTTTTTTTTTGAAATGTTTGATTTGATTTTAATATTAATAATATAATGCAAGATTACTCACAAAATATCCCGATTCAACTAACGAAATTATTCCAAATTTTTCCTCAATGGAAAATGGTTTATGAGGCATTGTTTCGTTTCCAAAGAACTCATCACAGACTAAATGTATATGCCATATTTTAAAAAATCATTTGCTGGTAAAAATGTTAATTATTATTATTTGGACATTTGAAAATTTTCATTATTGATTTTTGAACGTTTTGAATTTTCATTATTTTAAATTTGTACTTTATAAACGGTTTCCTATGTATTTTTTCTAAAATATTTCACGGGACCCGAAGGATTTGTACATTACAACCGGTTGTTCTTTATATCCGGTGTCGTTATAAACGACTTATACTGTACTAAGTCGTTTTTTTTTTGAAATGTTTGATTTGATTTTAATATTTATAATATAATTCAAAATTACTCACAAAATATCCCGATTCAAATCACGAAATAATTCCAAAATTTTCCTCAAAGGAAAATGGTTTGTGAGGCATTGTTTCACTTCCAAAGAACTCATCACAGACTAAATGTATATGCCATATTTTAAAAAATCATTTGCTGGTAAAAATGTTAATTATTATTATTTGGACATTTGAAAATTTTCATTATTGATTTTTGAACGTTTTGAATTTTCATTATTATAAATTTGTACTTTATAAACGGTTTCCTATGTATTTTTTCTAAAATATTTCACGGGTCCCGAAGGATTTGTACATTACAACCGGTTGTTCCTTATATCCAGTGTCGTTATAAACGATTTATACATTACTTAGTCGTTTTTTTTTTTTTTTTGAAATGTTTGATTTGATTTTAATATTAATAATATAATTCAAAATTACTCACAAAATATCCCGATTCAAATCACGAAATTACTCCAAAATTTTCCTCAAAGGAAAATGGTTTGTGAGGCTTTGTTTCACTTCCAAAGAACTCATCACAGACTAAATGTATATGCCATATTTTAAAAAATCATTTGCTGGTAAAAATGTTAATTATTATTATTTGGACATTTGAAAATTATCATTATTGATTTTTGAACGTTTTGAATTTTCATTATTATAAATTTGTACTTTATAAACGGTTTCCTATGTATTTTTTCTAAAATATTTCACGGGACCCGAAGGTTTTGTAAATTACAACCGGTTGTTCTTTATATCCGGTGTCGTTATAAACGATTTATACTGTACTAAGTCGTTTTTTTTTTTGAAATGTTTGATTTGATTTTAATATTAATAATATAATGCAAGATTACTCACAAAATATCCCGATTCAATTAACGAAATTATTCCAAATTTTTCCTCAATGGAAAATGGTTTATGAGGCATTGTTTCGTTTCCAAAGAACTCATCACAGACTAAATGTATATGCCATATTTTAAAAAATCATTTGCTGGTAAAAATGTTAATTATTATTATTTGGACATTTGAAAATTTTCATTATTGATTTTGGAACGTTTTGAATTTTCATTATTATAAATTTGTACTTTATAAACGGTTTCCTATGTATTTTTTCTAAGATATTTCACGGGACCCGAAGGTTTTGTAAATTACAACCGGTTGTTCCTTATATCCAGTGTCGTTATAAACGATTTATACATTACTTAGTCGTTTTTTTTTTTTTTTTGAAATGTTTGATTTGATTTTAATATTAATAATATAATTCAAAATTACTCACAAAATATCCCGATTCAAATCACGAAATTACTCCAAAATTTTCCTCAAAGGAAAATGGTTTGTGAGGCTTTGTTTCACTTCCAAAGAACTCATCACAGACTAAATGTATATGCCATATTTTAAAAAATCATTTGCTGGTAAAAATGTTAATTATTATTATTTGGACATTTGAAAATTTTCATTATTGATTTTTGAACGTTTTGAATTTTCATTATTATAAATTTGTACTTTATAAACGGTTTCCTATGTATTTTTTCTAAGATATTTCACGGGACCCGAAGGTTTTGTAAATTACAACCGGTTGTTCCTTATATCCAGTGTCGTTATAAACGACTTATACTGTACTTAGTCGTTTTTTTTTTTTTTGAAATGTTGATTTGATTTTAATATTAATAATATAATGCAAGATTACTCACAAAATATCCCGATTCAACTAACGAAATTATTCCAAATTTTTCCTCAATGGAAAATGGTTTATGAGGCATTGTTTTGTTTCCAAAGAACTCATCACAGACTAAATTTATATGCCATATTTTAAAAAATCATTTGCTGGTAAAAATGTTAATTATTATTATTTCGACATTTGAAAATTTTCATTATTGATTTTTGAACGTTTTGAATTTTCATTATTATAAATTTGTACTTTATAAACGGTTTCCTATGTATTTTTTCTAAGATATTTCACGGGACCCGAAGGTTTTGTAAATTACAACCGGTTGTTCCTTATATCCAGTGTCGTTATAAACGATTTATACATTACTTAGTCGTTTTTTTTTTTTTTTTTAAATGTTTGATTTGATTTTAATATTAATAATATAATTCAAAATTACTCACAAAATATCCCGATTCAAATCACGAAATTATTCCAAAATTTTCCTCAAAGGAAAATGGTTTGTGAGGCATTGTTTCACTTCCAAAGAACTCATCACAGACTAAATGTATATGCCATATTTTAAAAAATCATTTGCTGGTAAAAATGTTAATTATTATTATTTGGACATTTGAAAATTTTCATTATTGATTTTGGAACGTTTTGAATTTTCATTATTATAAATTTGTACTTTATAAACGGTTTCCTATGTATTTTTTCTAAAATATTTCACGGGACCCGAAGGATTTGTACATTACAACCGGTTGTTCCTTAAATCCAGTGTCGTTATAAACGATTTATACAGTACTTAGTCGTTTTTTTTTTTTGAAATGTTTGATTTGATTTTAATATTAATAATATAATTCAAAATTACTCACAAAATATCCCGATTCAAATCACGAAATTATTCCAAAATTTTCCTCAAAGGAAAATGGTTTGTGAGGCTTTGTTTCACTTCCAAAGAACTCATCACAGACTAAATGTATATGCCATATTTTAAAAAATCATTTGCTGGTAAAAATGTTAATTATTATTATTTGGACATTTGAAAATTTTCATTATTGATTTTGGAACGTTTTTAATTTTCATTATTATAAATTTGTACTATATAAACGGTTTCCGATGTATTTTTTCTAAAATATCTCACGGGACCCAAAGGATTTGTACATTACAACCGGTTGTTCCTTATATCCAGTGTCGTTATAAACGATTTATACAGTACTTAGTCGTTTTTTTTTTGAAATGTTTGATTTGATTTTAATATTTATAATATAATTCAAAATTACTCACAAAATATCCCGATTCAAATCACGAAATTATTCCAAAATTTTCCTCAAAGGAAAATGGTTTGTGAGGCATTGTTTCACTTCCAAAGAACTCATCACAGACTAAATGTATATGCCATATTTTAAAAAATCATTTGCTGGTAAAAATGTTAATTATTATTATTTGGACATTTGAAAATTATCATTATTGATTTTTGAACGTTTTGAATTTTCATTATTATAAATTTGTACTTTATAAACGGTTTCCTATGTATTTTTTCTAAAATATTTCACGGGACCCGAAGGATTTGTACATTACAACCGGTTGTTCCTTATATCCAGTGTCGTTATAAACGATTTATACAGTACTTAGTCGTTTTTTTTTTTTTTTTGAATTGTTTGATTTGATTTTAATATTAATAATATAATTCAAAATTACTCACAAAATATCCCGATTCAAATCACGAAATTATTCCAAAATTTTCCTCAAAAGAAAATGGTTTGTGAGGCTTTGTTTCACTTCCAAAGAACTCATCACAGACTAAATGTATATGCCATATTTTAAAAAATCATTTGCTGGTAAAAATGTTAATTATTATTATTTGGACATTTGAAAATTTTCATTATTGATTTTGGAACGTTTTGAATTTTCATTATTATAAATTTGTACTTTATAAACGGTTTCCTATGTATTTTTTCTAAAATATTTCACGGGACCCGAAGGATTTGTACATTACAACCGGTTGTTCCTTATATCCAGTGTCGTTATAAACGATTTATACAGTACTTAGTCGTTTTTTTTTTTTTTTGAAATGTTTGATTTGATTTTAATATTAATAATATAATTCAAAATTACTCACAAAATATCCCGATTCAAATCACGAAATTATTCCAAAATTTTCCTCAAAGGAAAATGGTTTGTGAGGCTTTGTTTCACTTCCAAAGAACTCATCACAGACTAAATGTATATGCCATATTTTAAAAAATCATTTGCTGGTAAAAATGTTAATTATTATTATTTGGACATTTGAAAATTTTCATTATTGATTTTGGAACGTTTTTAATTTTCATTATTATAAATTTGTACTTTATAAACGGTTTCCGATGTATTTTTTCTAAAATATCTCACGGGACCCAAAGGATTTGTACATTACAACCGGTTGTTCCTTATATCCAGTGTCGTTATAAACGATTTATACAGTACTTAGTCGTTTTTTTTTTGAAATGTTTGATTTGATTTTAATATTTATAATATAATTCAAAATTACTCACAAAATATCCCGATTCAAATCACGAAATTATTCCAAAATTTTCCTCAAAGGAAAATGGTTTGTGAGGCATTTTTTCACTTCCAAAGAACTCATCACAGACTAAATGTATATGCCATATTTTAAAAAATCATTTGCTGGTAAAAATGTTAATTATTATTATTTGGACATTTGAAAATTTTCATTATTGATTTTGGAACGTTTTTAATTTTCATTATTATAAATTTGTACTTTATAAACGGTTTCCTATGTATTTTTTCTAAAATATTTCACGGGACCCGAAGGATTTGTACATTACAACCGGTTGTTCCTTATATCCAGTGTCGTTATAAACGATTTATACAGTACTTAGTCGTTTTTTTTTTTTTTTGAAATGTTTGATTTGATTTTAATATTAATAATATAATTCAAAATTACTCACAAAATATCCCGATTCAAATCACGAAATTATTCCAAAATTTTCCTCAAAGGAAAATAGTTTGTGAGGCATTGTTTCACTTCCAAAGAACTCATCACAGACTAAATGTATATGCCATATTTTAAAAAATCATTTGCTGGTAAAAATGTTAATTATTATTATTTGGACATTTGAAAATTTTCATTATTGATTTTTGAACGTTTTGAATTTTCATTATTATAAATTTGTACTTTATAAACGGTTTCCTATGTATTTTTTCTAAGATATTTCACGGGACCCGAAGGTTTTGTATATTACAACCGGTTGTTCTTTATATCCGGTGTCGTTATAAACGATTTATACTGTAATTAGTCGTTTTTTTTTTTAAATGTTTGATTTGATTTTAATATTAAAAATATAATGCAAGATTACTCACAAAATATCCCGATTCAACTCACAAAGTTATTCCAAATTTTTCCTCAATGGAAAATGGTTTATGAGGCATTGTTTTGTTTCCAAAGAACTCATCACAGACTAAATGTATATGCCATATTTTAAAAAATCATTTGCTGGTAAAAATGTTAATTATTATTATTTGGACATTTGAAAATTTTCATTATTGATTTTTGAACGTTTTGAATTTTCATTATTATAAATTTGTACTTTAAAAACGGTTTCCTATGTATTTTTTCTAAGATATTTCACGGGACCCGAAGGTTTTGTAAATTACAACCGGTTGTTCCTTATATCCAGTGTCGTTATAAACGATTTATACTGTACTAAGTCGTTTTTTTTTTGAAATGTTTGATTTGATTTTAATATTAATAATATAATGCAAGATTACTCACAAAATATCCCAATTCAAATCACGAAATTATTCCAAATTTTTCCTCAATGGAAAATGGTTTGTGAGGCATTGTTCCGTTTCCAAAGAACTCATCACAGACTAAATGTATATGCCATATTTTAAAAAATCATTTGCTGGTAAAAATGTTAATTATTATTATTTGGACATTTGAAAATTTTCATTATTGATTTTGGAACGTTTTTAATTTTCATTATTATAAATTTGTACTTTATAAACGGTTTCCGATGTATTTTTTCTAAAATATCTCACGGGACCCGAAGGATTTGTACATTACAACCGGTTGTTCCTTCCGGTAAATCTTATTAGCAAATTTGGGATCAACAACCTCCAAAAACCACATGATAAATTTTTTTTTGAAAAATGCATATTTTAAATTTCTCGAATTAATCGAATAATATTCCAATTTTCGTACATCAGTGCCCTCGAAAATCTTTCAGTAATAAGTTTTTCAAAAAAAGCGAATTTCAATTTTTCGGGTAATTATCCACTTTCCACAAAATTCAAATCCTCATTGCTTTTCAAATAATGATGCATAAGTTTACCTCTGATCTAAATGACTATTAGTTTGTAGTCGTATAGACAACCCAATCAACAGGTTGGTAAGAAAAAATGCACCACATCGGACGAACCTATATCGGATCATATAAGAAGAGTGAACCAGAGAAATAGCCCATAATATTTTATAAGTCAAAATGTGACCATATGTTGGAGCGACTATTAAAAAAAAACATTCAGACTTATTGAACTTGTGATTTTATATTGTACAATTCGAAAATAATAATACCAGTACTTAGTGTCAAAAATTAATTATTATTATTTGGACATTTGAAAATTTTCATTATTGATTTTGTGACGTTTTTAATTTTCATTATTATAAATTTGTACTTTATAAACGGTTTCCTATGTATTTTTTCTAAAATATTTCACGGGACCCGAAGGTTTGTACATTACAACCGGTTGTTCCTTATATCCAGTGTCGTTATAAACGATTTATACAGTACTTAGTCGTTTTTTTTTTTTTGAATTGTTTGATTTGATTTTAATATTAATAATATAATTCAAAATTACTCACAAAATATCCCAATTCAAATCACGAAATTATTCCAAATTTTTCCTCAATGGAAAATGGTTTGTGAGGCATTGTTTCACTTCCAAAGAACTCATCACAGACTAAATGTATATGCCATATTTTAAAAAATCATTTGCTGGTAAAAATGTTAATTATTATTATTTGGACATTTGAAAATTTTCATTATTGATTTTGGAACGTTTTTAATTTTCATTATTATAAATTTGTACTTTATAAACGGTTTCCTATGTATTTTTTCTAAAATATTTCACGGGACCCGAAGGTTTGTACATTACAACCGGTTGTTCCTTATATCCAGTGTCGTTATAAACGATTTATACAGTACTTAGTCGTTTTTTTTTTTTTGAATTGTTTGATTTGATTTTAATATTAATAATATAATTCAAAATTACTCACAAAATATCCCAATTCAAATCACGAAATTATTCCAAATTTTTCCTCAATGGAAAATGGTTTGTGAGGCATTGTTTCACTTCCAAAGAACTCATCACAGACTAAATGTATATGCCATATTTTAAAAAATCATTTGCTGGTAAAAATGTTAATTATTATTATTTGGACATTTGAAAATTTTCATTATTGATTTTGGAACGTTTTTAATTTTCATTATTATAAATTTGTACTTTATAAACGGTTTCCGATGTATTTTTTCTAAAATATCTCACGGGACCCGAAGGATTTGTACATTACAACCGGTTGTTCCTTATATCCAGTGTCGTTATAAACGATTTATACAGTACTTAGTCGTTTTTTTTTTTTTTGAAATGTTTGATTTAATTTTAATATTAATAATATAATTCAAAATTACTCACAAAATATCCCGATTCAAATCACGAAATTATTCCAAAATTTTCCTCATAGGAAAATGGTTTGTGAGGCATTGTTTCACTTCCAAAGAACTCATCACAGACTAAATGTATATGCCATAATTTAAAAAATCATTTGCTGGTAAAAATGTTAATTATTATTATTTGGACATTTGAAAATTTTCATTATTGATTTTGGAACGTTTTGAATTTTCATTATTATAAATTTGTACTTTATAAACGGTTTCCGATGTATTTTTTCTAAAATATTTCACGGGACCCGAAGGATTTGTACATTACAACCGGTTGTTCCTTAAATCCAGTGTCGTTATAAACGATTTATACAGTACTTAGTCGTTTTTTTTTTTTTGAAATGTTTGATTTGATTTTAATATTAATAATATAATTCAAAATTACTCACAAAATATCCCGATTCAACTCACAAAGTTATTCCAAATTTTTCCTCAATGGAAAATGGTTTATGAGGCATTGTTTTGTTTCCAAAGAACTCATCACAGACTAAATGTATATGCCATATTTTAAAAAATCATTTGCTGGTAAAAATGTTAATTATTATTATTTGGACATTTGAAAATTTTCATTATTGATTTTTGAACGTTTTGAATTTTCATTATTATAAATTTGTACTTTAAAAACGGTTTCCTATGTATTTTTTCTAAGATATTTCACGGGACCCGAAGGTTTTGTAAATTACAACCGGTTGTTCCTTATATCCAGTGTCGTTATAAACGATTTATACTGTACTAAGTCGTTTTTTTTTTGAAATGTTTGATTTGATTTTAATATTAATAATATAATGCAAGATTACTCACAAAATATCCCAATTCAAATCACGAAATTATTCCAAATTTTTCCTCAATGGAAAATGGTTTATGAGGCAATGTTTCGTTTCCAAAGAACTCATCACAGACTAAATGTATATGCCATATTTTAAAAAATCATTTGCTGGTAAAAATGTTAATTATTATTATTTGGACATTTGAAAATTTTCATTATTGATTTTGGAACGTTTTTAATTTTCATTATTATAAATTTGTACTTTATAAACGGTTTCCGATGTATTTTTTCTAAAATATCTCACGGGACCCGAAGGATTTGTACATTACAACCGGTTGTTCCTTCCGGTAAATCTTATTAGCAAATTTGGGATCAACAACCTCCAAAAACCACATGATAAAATTTTTTTTGAAAAATGCATATTTTAAATTTCTCGAATTAATCGAATAATATTCCAATTTTCGTACATCAGTGCCCTCGAAAATCTTTCAGTAATAAGTTTTTCAAAAAAAGCGAATTTCAATTTTTCGGGTAATTATCCACTTTCCACAAAATTCAAATCCTCATTGCTTTTCAAATAATGATGCATAAGTTTACCTCTGATCTAAATGACTTTTAGTTTGTAGTCGTATAGACAACCCAATCAACAGGTTGGTAAGAAAAAATGCACCACATCGGACGAACCTATATCGGATCATATAAGAAGAGTGAACCAGAGAAATAGCCCATAATATTTTATAAGTCAAAATGTGACCATATGTTGGAGCGACTATTAAAAAAAAAAACATTCAGACTTATTGAACTTGTGATTTTATATTGTACAATTCGAAAATAATAATACCAGTACTTAGTGTCAAAAATTAATTATTATTATTTGGACATTTGAAAATTTTCATTATTGATTTTGTGACGTTTTTAATTTTCATTATTATAAATTTGTACTTTATAAACGGTTTCCTATGTATTTTTTCTAAAATATTTCACGGGACCCGAAGGATTTGTACATTACAACCGGTTGTTCCTTATATCCAGTGTCGTTATAAACGATTTATACAGTACTTAGTCGTTTTTTTTTTTTTGAATTGTTTGATTTGATTTTAATATTAATAATATAATTCAAAATTACTCACAAAATATCCCAATTCAAATCACGAAATTATTCCAAATTTTTCCTCAATGGAAAATGGTTTGTGAGGCATTGTTTCACTTCCAAAGAACTCATCACAGACTAAATGTATATGCCATATTTTAAAAAATCATTTGCTGGTAAAAATGTTAATTATTATTATTTGGACATTTGAAAATTTTCATTATTGATTTTGGAACGTTTTTAATTTTCATTATTATAAATTTGTACTTTATAAACGGTTTCCGATGTATTTTTTCTAAAATATCTCACGGGACCCGAAGGATTTGTACATTACAACCGGTTGTTCCTTATATCCAGTGTCGTTATAAACGATTTATACAGTACTTAGTCGTTTTTTTTTTTTTGAATTGTTTGATTTGATTTTAATATTAATAATATAATTCAAAATTACTCACAAAATATCCCAATTCAAATCACGAAATTATTCCAAATTTTTCCTCAATGGAAAATGGTTTGTGAGGCATTGTTTCACTTCCAAAGAACTCATCACAGACTAAATGTATATGCCATATTTTAAAAAATCATTTGCTGGTAAAAATGTTAATTATTATTATTTGGACATTTGAAAATTTTCATTATTGATTTTGGAACGTTTTTAATTTTCATTATTATAAATTTGTACTTTATAAACGGTTTCCGATGTATTTTTTCTAAAATATCTCACGGGACCCGAAGGATTTGTACATTACAACCGGTTGTTCCTTATATCCAGTGTCGTTATAAACGATTTATACAGTACTTAGTCGTTTTTTTTTTTTTTGAAATGTTTGATTTAATTTTAATATTAATAATATAATTCAAAATTACTCACAAAATATCCCGATTCAAATCACGAAATTATTCCAAAATTTTCCTCATAGGAAAATGGTTTGTGAGGCATTGTTTCACTTCCAAAGAACTCATCACAGACTAAATGTATATGCCATATTTTAAAAAATCATTTGCTGGTAAAAATGTTAATTATTATTATTTGGACATTTGAAAATTTTCATTATTGATTTTGGAACGTTTTGAATTTTCATTATTATAAATTTGTACTTTATAAACGGTTTCCGATGTATTTTTTCTAAAATATTTCACGGGACCCGAAGGATTTGTACATTACAACCGGTTGTTCCTTAAATCCAGTGTCGTTATAAACGATTTATACAGTACTTAGTCGTTTTTTTTTTTTTGAAATGTTTGATTTGATTTTAATATTAATAATATAATTCAAAATTACTCACAAAATATCCCGATTCAAATCACGAAATTATTCCAAAATTTTCCTCAAAGGAAAATGGTTTGTGAGGCATTGTTTCACTTCCAAAGAACTCATCACAGACTAAATGTATATGCCATATTTTAAAAAATCATTTGCTGGTAAAAATGTTAATTATTATTATTTGGACATTTGAAAATTTTCATTATTGATTTTGGAACGTTTTTAATTTTCATTATTATAAATTTGTACTTTATAAACGGTTTCCGATGTATTTTTTCTAAAATATTTCACGGGACCCGAAGGATTTGTACATTACAACCGGTTGTTCCTTATATCCAGTGTCGTTATAAACGATTTATACAGTACTTAGTCGTTTTTTTTTTTTTTTGAAATGTTTGATTTGATTTTAATATTAATAATATAATTCAAAATTACTCACAAAATATCCCGATTCAAATCACGAAATTATTCCAAAATTTTCCTCAAAGGAAAATGGTTTGTGAGGCATTGTTTCACTTCCAAAGAACTCATCACAGACTAAATGTATATGCCATATTTTAAAAAATCATTTGCTGGTAAAAATGTTAATTATTATTATTTGGACATTTGAAAATTATCATTATTGATTTTTGAACGTTTTGAATTTTCATTATTATAAATTTGTACTTTATAAACGGTTTCCTATGTATTTTTTCTAAAATATTTCACGGGACCCGAAGGATTTGTACATTACAACCGGTTGTTCCTTATATCCAGTGTCGTTATAAACGATTTATACAGTACTTAGTCGTTTTTTTTTTTTTTTGAAATGTTTGATTTGATTTTAATATTAATAATATAATTCAAAATTACTCACAAAATATCCCGATTCAAATCACGAAATTATTCCAAAATTTTCCTCAAAGGAAAATGGTTTGTGAGGCATTGTTTCACTTCCAAAGAACTCATCACAGACTAAATGTATATGCCATATTTTAAAAAATCATTTGCTGGTAAAAATGTTAATTATTATTATTTGGACATTTGAAAATTTTCATTATTGATTTTGGAACGTTTTGAATTTTCATTATTATAAATTTGTACTTTATAAACGGTTTCCGATGTATTTTTTCTAAAATATTTCACGGGACCCGAAGGATTTGTACATTACAACCGGTTGTTCCTTAAATCCAGTGTCGTTATAAACGATTTATACAGTACTTAGTCGTTTTTTTTTTTTTGAAATGTTTGATTTGATTTTAATATTAATAATATAATTCAAAATTACTCACAAAATATCCCGATTCAAATCACGAAATTATTCCAAAATTTTCCTCAAAGGAAAATGGTTTGTGAGGCATTGTTTCACTTCCAAAGAACTCATCACAGACTAAATGTATATGCCATATTTTAAAAAATCATTTGCTGGTAAAAATGTTAATTATTATTATTTGGACATTTGAAAATTTTCATTATTGATTTTGGAACGTTTTTAATTTTCATTATTATAAATTTGTACTTTATAAACGGTTTCCGATGTATTTTTTCTAAAATATTTCACGGGACCCGAAGGATTTGTACATTACAACCGGTTGTTCCTTATATCCAGTGTCGTTATAAACGATTTATACAGTACTTAGTCGTTTTTTTTTTTTTTTGAAATGTTTGATTTGATTTTAATATTAATAATATAATTCAAAATTACTCACAAAATATCCCGATTCAAATCACGAAATTATTCCAAAATTTTCCTCAAAGGAAAATGGTTTGTGAGGCATTGTTTCACTTCCAAAGAACTCATCACAGACTAAATGTATATGCCATATTTTAAAAAATCATTTGCTGGTAAAAATGTTAATTATTATTATTTGGACATTTGAAAATTATCATTATTGATTTTTGAACGTTTTGAATTTTCATTATTATAAATTTGTACTTTATAAACGGTTTCCTATGTATTTTTTCTAAAATATTTCACGGGACCCGAAGGATTTGTACATTACAACCGGTTGTTCCTTATATCCAGTGTCGTTATAAACGATTTATACAGTACTTAGTCGTTTTTTTTTTGAAATGTTTGATTTGATTTTAATATTTATAATATAATTCAAAATTACTCACAAAATATCCCGATTCAAATCACGAAATTATTCCAAAATTTTCCTCAAAGGAAAATGGTTTGTGAGGCATTGTTCCGTTTCCAAAGAACTCATCACAGACTAAATGTATATGCCATATTTTAAAAAATCATTTGCTGGTAAAAATGTTAATTATTATTATTTGGACATTTGAAAATTTTCATTATTGATTTTGGAACGTTTTGAATTTTCATTATTATAAATTTGTACTTTATAAACGGTTTCCTATGTATTTTTTCTAAAATATTTCACGGGACCCGAAGGATTTGTACATTACAACCGGTTGTTCCTTATATCCAGTGTCGTTATAAACGATTTATACAGTACTTAGTCGTTTTTTTTTTTTTGAAATGTTTGATTTGATTTTAATATTAATAATATAATTCAAAATTACTCACAAAATATCCCGATTCAAATCACGAAATTATTCCAAAATTTTCCTCAAAAGAAAATGGTTTGTGAGGCTTTGTTTCACTTCCAAAGAACTCATCACAGACTAAATGTATATGCCATATTTTAAAAAATCATTTGCTGGTAAAAATGTTAATTATTATTAATTGGACATTTGAAAATTTTCATTATTGATTTTGGAACGTTTTGAATTTTCATTATTATAAATTTGTACTTTATAAACGGTTTCCTATGTATTTTTTCAAAAATATTTCACGGGACCCGAAGGATTTGTACATTACAACCGGTTGTTCCTTATATCCAGTGTCGTTATAAACGATTTATACAGTACTTAGTCGTTTTTTTTTTTTTTTGAATTGTTTGATTTGATTTTAATATTAATAATATAATTCAAAATTACTCACAAAATATCCCGATTCAACTAACGAAATTATTCCAAATTTTTCCTCAATGGAAAATGGTTTTTGAGGCATTATTTTATTATGAGGCATAGATAAAATCTAACATGCATTCGTAATGATTAACTAAACACATAACAGATTCGGCATCGTCACCCTCGAAACCCCCAAATAACAACTATTCTAGAAAAGGCAATTTTATTTAAATTTAAATTTCTAGAAAATTTGAGGAAATTTTTATAAATTTAGATTACTTATTCCATATCACCGCTCTCAAAAAACCTGTGATAACAACATAACAAGTTTTTTTTCATAAATACCAATTGTAAATTTTACGAATTTTCCGACAAATTTTCCAATATTCGTAAATTTTGATAGCCACCTCGAGATAAGCACTTACGCCAACCCCATTATTAGTTTTCTAAAAATCAAATTTTCAATCATTCAAATTTTCCGGAAAATGATGCACTTTTCATAAAATTTGATAGCAGGTTTGGTATCAGCCCCCTTGAAAATCCGATGAAAACAAGTTTTTCTCAAAATCGCCGTTTGTAATTGTTACGAATTTTCCGGGAAATTTTCTTTTTTCGGTAAGTTTATTAGCAAATTTGGGGTTAAAAACCCAAAAACCCCATCCTCGAAAATCTTACGGTAATAAAATTTTTAAAAAAAGCGAACTTCAATTTTTCGGGTAAATTATCCACTTTCCACAAAATTCAAATCCTCATTGCTTTTCAAATAATGATGCATAAGTTTACCTCTGATCTAAAAGACTTTTAGTTTATAGTCGTATAGACAACCAAATCAACAGACTGGTAACAATAAATGCACCACATTGTACGAGCTTATATCGGATCATATAAGAAAAGTCAACCAGAGAAATAGGCCATAATATTTTATAAGTCGCAATTTAACCATATGCTGGAGCGACAATTTATCAAAAAAAAAAAAAAAAAATCAGACGTACTGAACTTGTGATTTTATATTGTACGTTTCGAAAATAGTAATACCAGTACCTAATCTCGAGTGAGTATTGGTGCATTTTTAAAACCAAGCTGTTGATTTGATTGCCTATACATGTACCAAGTGAAGATGTTCCAAAACGAACCAAGCTTATATAAAATTATATATACCAAGATAATATTGTCCTTATATGATAACGACCTCACAAAATTTCTACCATTAAATGGAACTAATTAAGTTCATGAAGCCGGAAAATTAAACAAACAATTCATAGAGTATTGATTTGGTAAAGAGAGAAAAATCTTACCTTAACTCGATCAGCACCAATCAAATTGAAGCACTTTCACTCACTGCAAAATAGAAAAATAAACAATTAGTCATGTTTAAATAATTTTTCTTAAAAAATTATTCACGATTATTAAATGATATCAAGAGAATGAGTGATACATATATTATGACGGGCATGAGCATAAGGGAGGTGGCGGGAGATTGTTGTTAAAGGGGACAAAAGTTCGTATCCTCTTTTTTCTAGGGGAAAACTCCCTCTAAACTTAAGAAAATATTTGGGAATAGATAAAATCTAACATGCATTCGTAATGATTAACTAAACACATAACAGATTTGGCATCGTCACCCTCGAAACCCCCTAATAACAACTATTCTAGAAAAGGCAATTTTATTTAAATTCAAATTTCTAGAAAATTTGAGGAAATTTTTATAAATTCAGACTACTTATTCCATATCACCGCTCTCAAAAAACCTGTGATAACAACATAACAAGTTTATTCAAAAATACCGATTGTAATTTTTACAAATTTTCCGACAAATTTTCCAATATTCGTAAATTTTGATAGCCACCTCGAGATAAGCACTTACGCCAACCCCATTAAAAGTTTTCTTAAAAATTAAATTTTCAATCATTCAAATTTTTCGGAAAATTAAGCATTTTTCGTAAGATTCCGTAGCAGGTTTGGTATAATTTTGTTAAATTTCGTAATATTACATAGCAGGTAGGTATCACCCCCCCTCGAAAAATACATAAAAACAAGTTTATTCACTAATTCCGATTGTAATTTTTACGCATTTTTCAACAATTTTTCCTTATTCGTAAATTTTGATAGCCAACTCGGGGTCAGCACCTACCCCAACCCCATGAAAACTTGTTTTTTTAAAAATCAAATTTTAAATCATTTGAATTTTCCGGAAAGTTGTGCACTTTTCGTAAGATTAGGTAAGATATCCTTATCCTGTATTAGCACCCTCAAAAACGCAATTCTAATTTTGGATTCAATTACCAAAAAAAATTTCCAATTATTTTTATGATTTTGATTTTTCAAAATTTTTTCACAAATGGCGATTGTTATTTTTACGAATTTTCCCGGAAATTTTTTATTTTCGGTAAATTATTTTAGCAAATTTGAATTCAATGAATCCCAAAAATCCCATGATACAATTCTTTCTGAAATTTGCAAATTTTGAATTTCTTTAAGTAATCGGACATTTTTTCAATTGGTCGTACATCAGCGCCCTCGAAAACTTTTTTGTAATGAGTGTTTCCAAAAAATCGAATTTCAATTTTTTGGATAATTATCCACTTTTCAAAAAATTCAAACCCTCATTGCATCTCAAATAATGATACATAATATTACCTCTGATCTAAAAGGCTTTTAGTTTGTACTTGTATAGACAACCTAATTAACAGGTTGGTAACAACAAATGCATCATACAACATGTAATATCTGACAAGTATAAAACATTCAGCTGACAGGACCAGTGGGCGGCTACTTTTTTCCCTCTCCACTTTCTTATTTCATTATCACTTCAGTGTCAATACCTTTACAACAAGAAAATTTTAAAGCAAATTGGTTTATTATGGGTTAAATAAGTTTAAATTTAAAATTAAATAGTTTATTTGTCATTAAATTGCGCTGCATACCAACAAATGTAGGAGAAAACTAAAAATATCATAAGGCATTTGAAGATTTTACGGCTAAAGTGAGTTTAGCTGGTATTGTTTCAGAAGTGATAGGTCAAATAAGCTTCCTATCGTTTTTAGCGTTGAGTGGCAATCCGCTGGACAGGACTAAATCGGTTCATAGAAAAAGTGTCAACCAGTAAAATATCCCATTATATTTTATATCCCTTGAAAACAAGTTTTTCTCAAAAACGACTATTGTAATTGTTACAAATTTTCCGGGAAATCTTCTTTTTTCGGTAAATCTTATTAGCAAATTTGGGATCAACAACCTCCAAAAACCACATGATAAAATTTTTTTTGAAAAATGCATATTTTAAATTTCTCGAATTAATCGAATAATATTCCAATTTTCGTACATCAGTGCCCTCGAAAATCTTTTAGTAATAAGTTTTTCAAAAAAAGCGAATTTCAATTTTTCGGGTAATTATCCACTTTCCACAAAATTCAAATCCTCATTGCTTTTCAAATAATGATGCATAAGTTTACCTCTGATCTAAATGACTTTTAGTTTGTAGTCGTATAGACAACCCAATCAACAGGTTGGTAAGAAAAATGCACCACATCGGACGAACCTATATCGGATCATATAAGAAGAGTGAACCAGAGAAATAGCCCATAATATTTTATAAGTCAAAATGTGACCATATGTTGGAGCGACTATTAAAAAAAAACATTCAGACTTATTGAACTTGTGATTATATATTGTACAATTCGAAAATAATAATACCAGTACTTAGTGTCAAAAATTAATTATTATTATTTGGACATTTGAAAATTTTCATTATTGATTTTGGAACGTTTTTAATTTTCATTATTATAAATTTGTACTTTATAAACGGTTTCCTATGTATTTTTTCTAAAATATTTCACGGGACCCGAAGGATTTGTACATTACAACCGGTTGTTCCTTATATCCAGTGTCGTTATAAACGATTTATACAGTACTTAGTCGTTTTTTTTTTTTTTTGAAATGTTTGATTTGATTTTAATATTAATAATATAATTCAAAATTACTCACAAAATATCCCGATTCAAATCACGAAATAATTCCAAAATTTTCCTCAAAGGAAAATGGTTTATGAGGCATTGTTTCGTTTCCAAAGAACTCATCACAGACTAAATGTATATGCCATATTTTAAAAAATCATTTGCTGGTAAAAATGTTAATTATTATTATTTGGACATTTGAAAATTTTCATTATTGATTTTTGAACGTTTTGAATTTTCATTATTATAAATTTGTACTTTATAAACGGTTTCCTATGTATTTTTTCTAAAATATTTCACGGGACCCGAAGGTTTTGTAAATTACAACCGGTTGTTCTTTATATCCGGTGTCGTTATAAACGATTTATACTGTACTAAGTCGTTTTTTTTTTGAAATGTTTGATTTGATTTTAATATTAATAATATAATGCAAGATTACTCACAAAATATCGCAATTCAAATCACGAAATTATTCCAAATTTTTCCTCAATGGAAAATGGTTTGTGAGTCATTGTTTCACTTCCAAAGAACTCATCACAGACTAAATGTATATGCCATATTTTAAAAAATCATTTGCTGGTAAAAATGTTAATTATTATTATTTGGACATTTGAAAATTTTCATTATTGATTTTGGAACGTTTTTAATTTTCATTATTATAAATTTGTACTTTATAAACGGTTTCCTATGTATTTTTTCTAAAATATTTCACGGGTCCCGAAGGATTTGTACATTACAACCGGTTGTTCCTTATATCCAGTGTCGTTATAAACGATTTATACAGTACTTAGTCGTTTTTTTTTTTTTTAAATGTTTGATTTGATTTTAATATTAATAATATAATTCAAAATTACTCACAAAATATCCCGATTCAAATCACGAAATTATTCCAAAATTTTCCTCAAAGGAAAATAGTTTGTGAGGCATTGTTTCACTTCCAAAGAACTCATCACAGACTAAATGTATATGCCATATTTTAAAAAATCATTTGCTGGTAAAAATGTTAATTATTATTATTTGGACATTTGAAAATTTTCATTATTGATTTTTGAACGTTTTGAATTTTCATTATTATAAATTTGTACTTTATAAACGGTTTCCTATGTATTTTTTCTAAGATATTTCACGGGACCCGAAGGTTTTGTATATTACAACCGGTTGTTCTTTATATCCGGTGTCGTTATAAACGATTTATACTGTAATTAGTCGTTTTTTTTTTTAAATGTTTGATTTGATTTTAATATTAAAAATATAATGCAAGATTACTCACAAAATATCCCGATTCAACTCACAAAGTTATTCCAAATTTTTCCTCAATGGAAAATGGTTTATGAGGCATTGTTTTGTTTCCAAAGAACTAATCACAGACTAAATGTATATGCCATATTTTAAAAAATCATTTGCTGGTAAAAATGTTAATTATTATTATTTGGACATTTGAAAATTTTCATTATTGATTTTTGAACGTTTTGAATTTTCATTATTATAAATTTGTACTTTAAAAACGGTTTCCTATGTATTTTTTCTAAGATATTTCACGGGACCCGAAGGTTTTGTAAATTACAACCGGTTGTTCCTTATATCCAGTGTCGTTATAAACGATTTATACTGTACTAAGTCGTTTTTTTTTTTAAATGTTTGATTTGATTTTAATATTAAAAATATAATGCAAGATTACTCACAAAATATCCCGATTCAACTCACAAAGTTATTCCAAATTTTTCCTCAATGGAAAATGGTTTATGAGGCATTGTTTTGTTTCCAAAGAACTAATCACAGACTAAATGTATATGCCATATTTTAAAAAATCATTTGCTGGTAAAAATGTTAATTATTATTATTTGGACATTTGAAAATTTTCATTATTGATTTTGGAACGTTTTTAATTTTCATTATTATAAATTTGTACTTTATAAACGGTTTCCGATGTATTTTTTCTAAAATATTTCACGGGACCCGAAGGATTTGTACATTACAACCGGTTGTTCCTTAAATCCAGTGTCGTTATAAACGATTTATACAGTACTTAGTCGTTTTTTTTTTTTTGAAATGTTTGATTTGATTTTAATATTAATAATATAATTCAAAATTACTCACAAAATATCCCGATTCAAATCACGAAATTATTCCAAAATTTTCCTCAAAGGAAAATGGTTTGTGAGGCATTGTTTCACTTCCAAAGAACTCATCACAGACTAAATGTATATGCCATATTTTAAAAAATCATTTGCTGGTAAAAATGTTAATTATTATTATTTGGACATTTGAAAATTATCATTATTGATTTTTGAACGTTTTTAATTTTCATTATTATAAATTTGTACTTTATAAACGGTTTCCGATGTATTTTTTCTAAAATATCTCACGGGACCCGAAGGATTTGTACATTACAACCGGTTGTTCCTTATATCCAGTGTCGTTATAAACGATTTATACAGTACTTAGTCGTTTTTTTTTTTTTTTGAAATGTTTGATTTAATTTTAATATTAATAATATAATTCAAAATTACTCACAAAATATCCCGATTCAAATCACGAAATTATTCCAAAATTTTCCTCATAGGAAAATGGTTTGTGAGGCATTGTTTCACTTCCAAAGAACTCATCACAGACTAAATGTATATGCCATATTTTAAAAAATCATTTGCTGGTAAAAATGTTAATTATTATTATTTGGACATTTGAAAATTTTCATTATTGATTTTTGAATGTTTTGAATTTTCATTATTATAAATTTGTACTTTATAAACGGTTTCCTATGTACTTTTTCTAAGATATTTCACGGGACCCGAAGGTTTTGTAAATTACAACCGGTTGTTCCTTATATCCAGTGTCGTTATAAACGATTTATACTGTACTTAGTCGTTTTTTTTTTTTTGAAATGTTTGATTTGATTTTAATATTAATAATATAATGCAAGATTACTCACAAAATATCCCGATTCAACTAACGAAATTATTCCAAATTTTTCCTCAATGGAAAATGGTTTATGAGACATTGTTCCGTTTCCAAAGAACTCATCACAGACTAAATGTATATGCCATATTTTAAAAAATCATTTGCTGGTAAAAATGTTAATTATTATTATTTGGACATTTGAAAATTTTCATTATTGATTTTGGAACGTTTTGAATTTTCATTATTATAAATTTGTACTTTATAAACGGTTTCCTATGTATTTTTTCTAAAATATTTCACGGGACCCGAAGGATTTGTACATTACAACCGGTTGTTCCTTAAATCCAGTGTCGTTATAAACGATTTATACAGTACTTAGTCGTTTTTTTTTTTTTGAAATGTTTGATTTGATTTTAATATTAATAATATAATTCAAAATTACTCACAAAATATCCCGATTCAAATCACGAAATTATTCCAAAATTTTCCTCAAAGGAAAATGGTTTGTGAGGCATTGTTTCACTTCCAAAGAACTCATCACAGACTAAATGTATATGCCATATTTTAAAAAATCATTTGCTGGTAAAAATGTTAATTATTATTATTTGGACATTTGAAAATTTTCATTATTGATTTTGGAACGTTTTTAATTTTCATTATTATAAATTTGTGCTTTATAAACGGTTTCCGATGTATTTTTTCTAAAATATCTCACGGGACCCGAAGGATTTGTACATTACAACCGGTTGTTCCTTATATCCAGTGTCGTTATAAACGATTTATACAGTACTTAGTCGTTTTTTTTTTTTTTGAAATGTTTGATTTGATTTTAATATTAATAATATAATTCAAAATTACTCACAAAATATCCCGATTCAAATCACGAAATTATTCCAAAATTTTCCTCAAAGGAAAATGGTTTGTGAGGCATTGTTTCACTTCCAAAGAACTCATCACAGACTAAATGTATATGCCATATTTTAAAAAATCATTTGCTGGTAAAAATGTTAATTATTATTATTTGGACATTTGAAAATTATCATTATTGATTTTTGAACGTTTTGAATTTTCATTATTATAAATTTGTACTTTATAAACGGTTTCCTATGTATTTTTTCTAAAATATTTCACGGGACCCGAAGGATTTGTACATTACAACCGGTTGTTCCTTATATCCAGTGTCGTTATAAACGATTTATACAGTACTTAGTCGTTTTTTTTTTTTTTTGAAATGTTTGATTTGATTTTAATATTAATAATATAATTCAAAATTACTCACAAAATATCCCGATTCAAATCACGAAATTATTCCAAAATTTTCCTCAAAGGAAAATGGTTTGTGAGGCTTTGTTTCATTTCCAAAGAACTCATCACAGACTAAATGTATATGCCATATTTTAAAAAATCATTTGCTGGTAAAAATGTTAATTATTATTATTTGGACATTTGAAAATTTTCATTATTGATTTTGGAACGTTTTTAATTTTCATTATTATAAATTTGTACTTTATAAACGGTTTCCTATGTATTTTTTCTAAAATATTTCACGGGACCCGAAGGATTTGTACATTACAACCGGTTGTTCCTTATATCCAGTGTCGTTATAAACGATTTATACAGTACTTAGTCGTTTTTTTTTTTTTTTGAAATGTTTGATTTGATTTTAATATTAATAATATAATTCAAAATTACTCACAAAATATCCCGATTCAAATCACGAAATTATTCCAAAATTTTCCTCAAAGGAAAATAGTTTGTGAGGCATTGTTTCACTTCCAAAGAACTCATCACAGACTAAATGTATATGCCATATTTTAAAAAATCATTTGCTGGTAAAAATGTTAATTATTATTATTTGGACATTTGAAAATTTTCATTATTGATTTTTGAACGTTTTGAATTTTCATTATTATAAATTTGTACTTTATAAACGGTTTCCTATGTATTTTTTCTAAGATATTTCACGGGACCCGAAGGTTTTGTATATTACAACCGGTTGTTCTTTATATCCGGTGTCGTTATAAACGATTTATACTGTAATTAGTCGTTTTTTTTTTAAATGTTTGATTTGATTTTAATATTAAAAATATAATGCAAGATTACTCACAAAATATCCCGATTCAACTCACAAAGTTATTCCAAATTTTTCCTCAATGGAAAATGGTTTATGAGGCATTGTTTTGTTTCCAAAGAACTCATCACAGACTAAATGTATATGCCATATTTTAAAAAATCATTTGCTGGTAAAAATGTTAATTATTATTATTTGGACATTTGAAAATTTTCATTATTGATTTTTGAACGTTTTGAATTTTCATTATTATAAATTTGTACTTTAAAAACGGTTTCCTATGTATTTTTTCTAAGATATTTCACGGGACCCGAAGGTTTTGTAAATTACAACCGGTTGTTCCTTATATCCAGTGTCGTTATAAACGATTTATACTGTACTAAGTCGTTTTTTTTTTGAAATGTTTGATTTGATTTTAATATTAATAATATAATGCAAGATTACTCACAAAATATCCCAATTCAAATCACGAAATTATTCCAAATTTTTCCTCAATGGAAAATGGTTTGTGAGGCATTGTTCCGTTTCCAAAGAACTCATCACAGACTAAATGTATATGCCATATTTTAAAAAATCATTTGCTGGTAAAAATGTTAATTATTATTATTTGGACATTTGAAAATTTTCATTATTGATTTTGGAACGTTTTTAATTTTCATTATTATAAATTTGTACTTTATAAACGGTTTCCGATGTATTTTTTCTAAAATATCTCACGGGACCCGAAGGATTTGTACATTACAACCGGTTGTTCCTTCCGGTAAATCTTATTAGCAAATTTGGGATCAACAACCTCCAAAAACCACATGATAAAATTTTTTTTGAAAAATGCATATTTTAAATTTCTCGAATTAATCGAATAATATTCCAATTTTCGTACATCAGTGCCCTCGAAAATCTTTCAGTAATAAGTTTTTCAAAAAAAGCGAATTTCAATTTTTCGGGTAATTATCCACTTTCCACAAAATTCAAATCCTCATTGCTTTTCAAATAATGATGCATAAGTTTACCTCTGATCTAAATGACTTTTAGTTTGTAGTCGTATAGACAACCCAATCAACAGGTTGGTAAGAAAAAATGCACCACATCGGACGAACCTATATCGGATCATATAAGAAGAGTGAACCAGAGAAATAGCCCATAATATTTTATAAGTCAAAATGTGACCATATGTTGGAGCGACTATTAAAAAAAAAAACATTCAGACTTATTGAACTTGTGATTTTATATTGTACAATTCGAAAATAATAATACCAGTACTTAGTGTCAAAAATTAATTATTAATATTTGGACATTTGAAAATTTTCATTATTGATTTTGGAACGTTTTTAATTTTCATTATTATAAATTTGTACTTTATAAACGGTTTCCTATGTATTTTTTCTAAAATATTTTTTTTTTTTTTGAAATGTTTGATTTGATTTTAATATTAATAATATAATGCAAGATTACTCACAAAATATCCCGATTCAAATCACGAAATTATTCCAAAATTTTCCTCAAAGGAAAATGGTTTGTGAGGCTTTGTTTCACTTCCAAAGAACTCATCACAGACTAAATGTATATGCCATATTTTAAAAAATCATTTGCTGGTAAAAATGTTAATTATTATTATTTGGACATTTGAAAATTTTCATTATTGATTTTGGAACGTTTTTAATTTTCATTATTATAAATTTGTACTTTATAAACGGTTTCCTATGTATTTTTTCTAAAATATTTCACGGGACCCGAAGGATTTGTACATTACAACCGGTTGTTCCTTATATCCAGTGTCGTTATAAACGATTTATACAGTACTTAGTCGTTTTTTTTTTTTTTGAATTGTTTGATTTGATTTTAATATTAATAATATAATTCAAAATTACTCACAAAATATCCCGATTCAAATCACGAAATTATTCCAAAATTTTCCTCAAAGGAAAATGGTTTGTGAGGTTTTGTTTCACTTCCAAAGAACTCATCACAGACTAAATGTATATGCCATATTTTAAAAAATCATTTGCTGGTAAAAATGTTAATTATTATTATTTGGACATTTGAAAATTTTCATTATTGATTTTGGAACGTTTTTAATTTTCATTATTATAAATTTGTACTTTATAAACGGTTTCCTATGTATTTTTTCTAAAATATTTCACGGGACCCGAAGGATTTGTACATTACAACCGGTTGTTCCTTATATCCAGTGTCGTTATAAACGATTTATACAGTACTTAGTCGTTTTTTTTTTTTGAAATGTTTGATTTGATTTTAATATTAATAATATAATGCAAGATTACTCACAAAATATCCCGATTCAACTAACGAAATTATTCCAAATTTTTCCTCAATGGAAAATGGTTTTTGAGGCATTATTTTATTATGAGGCATAGATAAAATCTAACATGCATTCGTAATGATTAACTAAACACATAACAGATTCGGCATCGTCACCCTCGAAACCCCCAAATAACAACTATTCTAGAAAAGGCAATTTTATTTAAATTTAAATTTCTATAAAATTTGAGGAAATTTTTATAAATTTAGATTACTTATTCCATATCACCGCTCTCAAAAAACCTGTGATAACAACATAACAAGTTTTTTTTCATAAATACTAATTGTAAATTTTACGAATTTTCCGACAATTTTTCCAATATTCGTAAATTTTGATAGCCACCTCGAGATAAGCACTTACGCCAACCCCATTATTAGTTTTCTAAAAAATCAAATTTTCAATCATTCAAATTTTTCGGAAAATTAAGCATTTTTCGTAAGATTCCGTAGCAGGTTTGGTATACTTTTGTTAAATTTCGTAATATTACATAGCAGGTAGGTATCACCCCCCTCGAAAAATACATAGAAACAAGTTTATTCACTAATACCGATTGTAATTTTTACGCATTTTTCAACAATTTTTCCTTATTCGTAAATTTTGATAGCCAACTCGGGGTCAGCACCTACCCCAACCCCATGAAAACTTGTTTTTTTAAAAATCAAATTTTAAATCATTTGAATTTTCCGGAAAGTTGTGCACTTTTCGTAAGATTAGGTAAGATATCCTTATCCTGTATTAGCACCCTCAAAAACGCAATTCTAATTTTGGATTCAATTACCAAAAAAAATTTCCAATTATTTTTATGATTTTGATTTTTCAAAATTTTTTCACAAATGGCGATTGTTATTTTTACGAATTTTCCCGGAAATTTTTTATTTTCGGTAAATTATTTTAGCAAATTTGAATTCAATGAATCCCAAAAATCCCATGATACAATTCTTTCTGTAATTTGCAAATTTTGAATTTCTTTAAGTAATCGGACATTTTTTCAATTGTTCGTACATCAGCGCCCTCGAAAACTTTTTTGTAATGAGTGTTTCCAAAAAATCGAATTTCAATTTTTTGGATAATTATCCACTTTTCAAAAAATTCAAACCCTCATTGCATCTCAAATAATGATACATAATATTACCTCTGATCTAAAAGGCTTTTAGTTTGTACTTGTATAGACAACCTAATTAACAGGTTGGTAACAACAAATGCATCATACAACATGTAATATCTGACAAGTATAAAACATTCAGCTGACAGGACCAGTGGGCGGCTACTTTTTTCCCTCTCCACTTTCTTATTTCATTATCACTTCAGTGTCAATACCTTTACAACAAGAAAATTTTAAAGCAAATTGGTTTATTATGGGTTAAATCAGTTTAAATTTAAAATTAAATAGTTTATTTGTCATTAAATTGCGCTGCATACCAACAAATGTAGGAGAAAACTAAAAATATCATAAGGCATTTGAAGATTTTACGGCTAAAGTGAGTTTAGCTGGTATTGTTTCAGAAGTGATAGGTCAAATAAGCTTCCTATCGTTTTTAGCGTTGAGTGGCAATCCGCTGGACAGGACTAAATCGGATCATAGAAAAAGTGTCAACCAGTAAAATATCCCATTATATTTTATATCCCTTGAAAACAAGTTTTTCTCAAAAACGACTATTGTAATTGTTACAAATTTTCCGGGAAATCTTCTTTTTTCGGTAAATTTTATTAGCAAATTTGGGATCAACAACCTCCAAAAACCACATGATAAAATTTTTTTTGAAAAATGCATATTTTAAATTTCTCGAATTAATCGAATAATATTCCAATTTTCGTACATCAGTGCCCTCGAAAATCTTTCAGTAATAAGTTTTTCAAAAAAAGCGAATTTCAATTTTTCGGGTAATTATCCACTTTCCACAAAATTCAAATCCTCATTGCTTTTCAAATAATGATGCATAAGTTTACCTCTGATCTAAATGACTTTTAGTTTGTAGTCGTATAGACAACCTAATCAACAGGTTGGTAAGAACAAATGCACCACATCGGACGAACCTATATCGGATCATATAAGAAGAGTGAACCAGAGAAATAGCCCATAATATTTTATAAGTCAAAATGTGACCATATGTTGGAGCGACTATTAAAAAAAAAAACATTCAGACTTATTGAACTTGTGATTATATATTGTACAATTCGAAAATAATAATACCAGTACTTAGTGTCAAAAATTAATTATTATTATTTGGACATTTGAAAATTTTCATTATTGATTTTGTGACGTTTTTAATTTTCATTACTATAAATTTGTACTTTATAAACGGTTTCCTATGTATTTTTTCTAAAATATTTCACGGGACCCGAAGGATTTGTACATTACAACCGGTTGTTCCTTATATCCAGTGTCGTTATAAACGATTTATACAGTACTTAGTCGTTTTTTTTTTTTTGAATTGTTTGATTTGATTTTAATATTAATAATATAATTCAAAATTACTCACAAAATATCCCAATTCAAATCACGAAATTATTCCAAATTTTTCCTCAATGGAAAATGGTTTGTGAGGCATTGTTTCACTTCCAAAGAACTCATCACAGACTAAATGTATATGCCATATTTTAAAAAATCATTTGCTGGTAAAAATGTTAATTATTATTATTTGGACATTTGAAAATTTTCATTATTGATTTTGGAACGTTTTTAATTTTCATTATTATAAATTTGTACTTTATAAACGGTTTCCGATGTATGTTTTCTAAAATATCTCACGGGACCCGAAGGATTTGTACATTACAACCGGTTGTTCCTTATATCCAGTGTCGTTATAAACGATTTATACAGTACTTAGTCGTTTTTTTTTTTTTGAATTGTTTGATTTGATTTTAATATTAATAATATAATTCAAAATTACTCACAAAATATCCCAATTCAAATCACGAAATTATTCCAAATTTTTCCTCAATGGAAAATGGTTTGTGAGGCATTGTTTCACTTCCAAAGAACTCATCACAGACTAAATGTATATGCCATATTTTAAAAAATCATTTGCTGGTAAAAATGTTAATTATTATTATTTGGACATTTGAAAATTTTCATTATTGATTTTGGAACGTTTTTAATTTTCATTATTATAAATTTGTACTTTATAAACGGTTTCCGATGTATTTTTTCTAAAATATCTCACGGGACCCGAAGGATTTGTACATTACAACCGGTTGTTCCTTATATCCAGTGTCGTTATAAACGATTTATACAGTACTTAGTCGTTTTTTTTTTTTTTTGAAATGTTTGATTTAATTTTAATATTAATAATATAATTCAAAATTACTCACAAAATATCCCGATTCAAATCACGAAATTATTCCAAAATTTTCCTCATAGGAAAATGGTTTGTGAGGCATTGTTTCACTTCCAAAGAACTCATCACAGACTAAATGTATATGCCATATTTTAAAAAATCATTTGCTGGTAAAAATGTTAATTATTATTATTTGGACATTTGAAAATTTTCATTATTGATTTTGGAACGTTTTGAATTTTCATTATTATAAATTTGTACTTTATAAACGGTTTCCGATGTATTTTTTCTAAAATATTTCACGGGACCCGAAGGATTTGTACATTACAACCGGTTGTTCCTTAAATCCAGTGTCGTTATAAACGATTTATACAGTACTTAGTCGTTTTTTTTTTTTTGAAATGTTTGATTTGATTTTAATATTAATAATATAATTCAAAATTACTCACAAAATATCCCGATTCAAATCACGAAATTATTCCAAAATTTTCCTCAAAGGAAAATGGTTTGTGAGGCATTGTTTCACTTCCAAAGAACTCATCACAGACTAAATGTATATGCCATATTTTAAAAAATCATTTGCTGGTAAAAATGTTAATTATTATTATTTGGACATTTGAAAATTTTCATTATTGATTTTGGAACGTTTTTAATTTTCATTATTATAAATTTGTGCTTTATAAACGGTTTCCGATGTATTTTTTCTAAAATATCTCACGGGACCCGAAGGATTTGTACATTACAACCGGTTGTTCCTTATATCCAGTGTCGTTATAAACGATTTATACAGTACTTAGTCGTTTTTTTTTTTTTGAAATGTTTGATTTGATTTTAATATTAATAATATAATTCAAAATTACTCACAAAATATCCCGATTCAAATCACGAAATTATTCCAAAATTTTCCTCATAGGAAAATGGTTTGTGAGGCATTGTTTCACTTCCAAAGAACTCATCACAGACTAAATGTATATGCCATATTTTAAAAAATCATTTGCTGGTAAAAATGTTAATTATTATTATTTGGACATTTGAAAATTTTCATTATTGATTTTGGAACGTTTTGAATTTTCATTATTATAAATTTGTACTTTATAAACGGTTTCCTATGTATTTTTTCTAAAATATTTCACGGGACCCGAAGGATTTGTACATTACAACCGGTTGTTCCTTAAATCCAGTGTCGTTATAAACGATTTATACAGTACTTAGTCGTTTTTTTTTTTTGAAATGTTTGATTTGATTTTAATATTAATAATATAATTCAAAATTACTCACAAAATATCCCGATTCAAATCACGAAATTATTCCAAAATTTTCCTCAAAGGAAAATGGTTTGTGAGGCATTGTTTCACTTCCAAAGAACTCATCACAGACTAAATGTATATGCCATATTTTAAAAAATCATTTGCTGGTAAAAATGTTAATTATTATTATTTGGACATTTGAAAATTTTCATTATTGATTTTGGAACGTTTTTAATTTTCATTATTATAAATTTGTGCTTTATAAACGGTTTCCGATGTATTTTTTCTAAAATATCTCACGGGACCCGAAGGATTTGTACATTACAACCGGTTGTTCCTTATATCCAGTGTCGTTATAAACGATTTATACAGTACTTAGTCGTTTTTTTTTTTTGAAATGTTTGATTTGATTTTAATATTAATAATATAATTCAAAATTACTCACAAAATATCCCGATTCAAATCACGAAATTATTCCAAAATTTTCCTCAAAGGAAAATGGTTTGTGAGGCATTGTTCCGTTTCCAAAGAACTCATCACAGACTAAATGTATATGCCATATTTTAAAAAATCATTTGCTGGTAAAAATGTTAATTATTATTATTTGGACATTAGAAAATTTTCATTATTGATTTTGGAACGTTTTTAATTTTCATTATTATAAATTTGTGCTTTATAAACGGTTTCCGATGTATTTTTTCTAAAATATCTCACGGGACCCGAAGGATTTGTACATTACAACCGGTTGTTCCTTATATCCAGTGTCGTTATAAACGATTTATACAGTACTTAGTCGTTTTTTTTTTTTTTGAAATGTTTGATTTGATTTTAATATTAATAATATAATTCAAAATTACTCACAAAATATCCCGATTCAAATCACGAAATTATTCCAAAATTTTCCTCAAAGGAAAATGGTTTGTGAGGCATTGTTTCACTTCCAAAGAACTCATCACAGACTAAATGTATATGCCATATTTAAGAAATCATTTGCTGGTAAAAATGTTAATTATTATTATTTGGACATTTGAAAATTATCATTATTGATTTTTGAACGTTTTGAATTTTCATTATTATAAATTTGTACTTTATAAACGGTTTCCTATGTATTTTTTCTAAAATATTTCACGGGACCCGAAGGATTTGTACATTACAACCGGTTGTTCCTTATATCCAGTGTCGTTATAAACGATTTATACAGTACTTAGTCGTTTTTTTTTTTTTTTTGAATTGTTTGATTTGATTTTAATATTAATAATATAATTCAAAATTACTCACAAAATATCCCGATTCAAATCACGAAATTATTCCAAAATTTTCCTCAAAAGAAAATGGTTTGTGAGGCTTTGTTTCACTTCCAAAGAACTCATCACAGACTAAATGTATATGCCATATTTTAAAAAATCATTTGCTGGTAAAAATGTTAATTATTATTATTTGGACATTTGAAAATTTTCATTATTGATTTTGGAACGTTTTGAATTTTCATTATTATAAATTTGTACTTTATAAACGGTTTCCTATGTATTTTTTCTAAAATATTTCACGGGACCCGAAGGATTTGTACATTACAACCGGTTGTTCCTTATATCCAGTGTCGTTATAAACGATTTATACAGTACTTAGTCGTTTTTTTTTTTTTTTGAAATGTTTGATTTGATTTTAATATTAATAATATAATTCAAAATTACTCACAAAATATCCCGATTCAAATCACGAAATTATTCCAAAATTTTCCTCAAAGGAAAATGGTTTGTGAGGCTTTGTTTCACTTCCAAAGAACTCATCACAGACTAAATGTATATGCCATATTTTAAAAAATCATTTGCTGGTAAAAATGTTAATTATTATTATTTGGACATTTGAAAATTTTCATTATTGATTTTGGAACGTTTTTAATTTTCATTATTATAAATTTGTGCTTTATAAACGGTTTCCGATGTATTTTTTCTAAAATATCTCACGGGACCCGAAGGATTTGTACATTACAACCGGTTGTTCCTTATATCCAGTGTCGTTATAAACGATTTATACAGTACTTAGTCGTTTTTTTTTTTTGAAATGTTTGATTTGATTTTAATATTAATAATATAATTCAAAATTACTCACAAAATATCCCGATTCAAATCACGAAATTATTCCAAAATTTTCCTCAATGGAAAATGGTTTGTGAGGCATTGTTTCACTTCCAAAGAACTCATCACAGACTAAATGTATATGCCATATTTTAAAAAATCATTTGCTGGTAAAAATGTTAATTATTATTATTTGGACATTTGAAAATTTTCATTATTGATTTTGGAACGTTTTTAATTTTCATTATTATAAATTTGTGCTTTATAAACGGTTTCCGATGTATTTTTTCTAAAATATCTCACGGGACCCGAAGGATTTGTACATTACAACCGGTTGTTCCTTATATCCAGTGTCGTTATAAACGATTTATACAGTACTTAGTCGTTTTTTTTTTTTGAAATGTTTGATTTGATTTTAATATTAATAATATAATTCAAAATTACTCACAAAATATCCCGATTCAAATCACGAAATTATTCCAAAATTTTCCTCAAAGGAAAATGGTTTGTGAGGCATTGTTCCGTTTCCAAAGAACTCATCACAGACTAAATGTATATGCCATATTTTAAAAAATCATTTGCTGGTAAAAATGTTAATTATTATTATTTGGACATTTGAAAATTTTCATTATTGATTTTGGAACGTTTTGAATTTTCATTATTATAAATTTGTACTTTATAAACGGTTTCCTATGTATTTTTTCTAAAATATTTCACGGGACCCGAAGGATTTGTACATTACAACCGGTTGTTCCTTAAATCCAGTGTCGTTATAAACGATTTATACAGTACTTAGTCGTTTTTTTTTTTTTGAAATGTTTGATTTGATTTTAATATTAATAATATAATTCAAAATTACTCACAAAATATCCCGATTCAAATCACGAAATTATTCCAAAATTTTCCTCAAAGGAAAATGGTTTGTGAGGCATTGTTTCACTTCCAAAGAACTCATCACAGACAATATGTATATGCCATATTTTAAAAAATCATTTGCTGGTAAAAATGTTAATTATTATTATTTGGACATTAGAAAATTTTCATTATTGATTTTGGAACGTTTTTAATTTTCATTATTATAAATTTGTGCTTTATAAACGGTTTCCGATGTATTTTTTCTAAAATATCTCACGGGACCCGAAGGATTTGTACATTACAACCGGTTGTTCCTTATATCCAGTGTCGTTATAAACGATTTATACAGTACTTAGTCGTTTTTTTTTTTTTGAAATGTTTGATTTGATTTTAATATTAATAATATAATTCAAAATTACTCACAAAATATCCCGATTCAAATCACGAAATTATTCCAAAATTTTCCTCAAAGGAAAATGGTTTGTGAGGCATTGTTTCACTTCCAAAGAACTCATCACAGACTAAATGTATATGCCATATTTTAAAAAATCATTTGCTGGTAAAAATGTTAATTATTATTATTTGGACATTTGAAAATTATCATTATTGATTTTGGAACGTTTTGAATTTTCATTATTATAAATTTGTACTTTATAAACGGTTTCCTATGTATTTTTTCTAAAATATTTCACGGGACCCGAAGGATTTGTACATTACAACCGGTTGTTCCTTATATCCAGTGTCGTTATAAACGATTTATACAGTACTTAGTCGTTTTTTTTTTTTTTTTTGAAATGTTTGATTTGATTTTAATATTAATAATATAATTCAAAATTACTCACAAAATATCCCGATTCAAATCACGAAATTATTCCAAAATTTTCCTCAATGGAAAATGGTTTGTGAGGCATTGTTTCACTTCCAAAGAACTCATCACAGACTAAATGTATATGCCATATTTTAAAAAATCATTTGCTGGTAAAAATGTTAATTATTATTATTTGGACATTTGAAAATTTTCATTATTGATTTTGGAACGTTTTTAATTTTCATTATTATAAATTTGTGCTTTATAAACGGTTTCCGATGTATTTTTTCTAAAATATCTCACGGGACCCGAAGGATTTGTACATTACAACCGGTTGTTCCTTATATCCAGTGTCGTTATAAACGATTTATACAGTACTTAGTCGTTTTTTTTTTTTGAAATGTTTGATTTGATTTTAATATTAATAATATAATTCAAAATTACTCACAAAATATCCCGATTCAAATCACGAAATTATTCCAAAATTTTCCTCAAAGGAAAATGGTTTGTGAGGCATTGTTCCGTTTCCAAAGAACTCATCACAGACTAAATGTATATGCCATATTTTAAAAAATCATTTGCTGGTAAAAATGTTAATTATTATTATTTGGACATTTGAAAATTTTCATTATTGATTTTGGAACGTTTTGAATTTTCATTATTATAAATTTGTACTTTATAAACGGTTTCCTATGTATTTTTTCTAAAATATTTCACGGGACCCGAAGGATTTGTACATTACAACCGGTTGTTCCTTAAATCCAGTGTCGTTATAAACGATTTATACAGTACTTAGTCGTTTTTTTTTTTTTGAAATGTTTGATTTGATTTTAATATTAATAATATAATTCAAAATTACTCACAAAATATCCCGATTCAAATCACGAAATTATTCCAAAATTTTCCTCAAAGGAAAATGGTTTGTGAGGCATTGTTTCACTTCCAAAGAACTCATCACAGACTAAATGTATATGCCATATTTTAAAAAATCATTTGCTGGTAAAAATGTTAATTATTATTATTTGGACATTTGAAAATTTTCATTATTGATTTTGGAACGTTTTTAATTTTCATTATTATAAATTTGTGCTTTATAAACGGTTTCCGATGTATTTTTTCTAAAATATCTCACGGGACCCGAAGGATTTGTACATTACAACCGGTTGTTCCTTATATCCAGTGTCGTTATAAACGATTTATACAGTACTTAGTCGTTTTTTTTTTTTGAAATGTTTGATTTGATTTTAATATTAATAATATAATTCAAAATTACTCACAAAATATCCCGATTCAAATCACGAAATTATTCCAAAATTTTCCTCAAAGGAAAATGGTTTGTGAGGCATTGTTTCACTTCCAAAGAACTCATCACAGACTAAATGTATATGCCATATTTTAAAAAATCATTTGCTGGTAAAAATGTTAATTATTATTATTTGGACATTTGAAAATTATCATTATTGATTTTTGAACGTTTTGAATTTTCATTATTATAAATTTGTACTTTATAAACGGTTTCCTATGTATTTTTTCTAAAATATTTCACGGGACCCGAAGGATTTGTACATTACAACCGGTTGTTCCTTATATCCAGTGTCGTTATAAACGATTTATACAGTACTTAGTCGTTTTTTTTTTTTTTTTGAATTGTTTGATTTGATTTTAATATTAATAATATAATTCAAAATTACTCACAAAATATCCCGATTCAAATCACGAAATTATTCCAAAATTTTCCTCAAAAGAAAATGGTTTGTGAGGCTTTGTTTCACTTCCAAAGAACTCATCACAGACTAAATGTATATGCCATATTTTAAAAAATCATTTGCTGGTAAAAATGTTAATTATTATTATTTGGACATTTGAAAATTTTCATTATTGATTTTGGAACGTTTTGAATTTTCATTATTATAAATTTGTACTTTATAAACGGTTTCCTATGTATTTTTTCTAAAATATTTCACGGGACCCGAAGGATTTGTACATTACAACCGGTTGTTCCTTATATCCAGTGTCGTTATAAACGATTTATACAGTACTTAGTCGTTTTTTTTTTTTTTTGAAATGTTTGATTTGATTTTAATATTAATAATATAATTCAAAATTACTCACAAAATATCCCGATTCAAATCACGAAATTATTCCAAAATTTTCCTCAAAGGAAAATGGTTTGTGAGGCTTTGTTTCACTTCCAAAGAACTCATCACAGACTAAATGTATATGCCATATTTTAAAAAATCATTTGCTGGTAAAAATGTTAATTATTATTATTTGGACATTTGAAAATTTTCATTATTGATTTTGGAACGTTTTGAATTTTCATTATTATAAATTTGTACTTTATAAACGGTTTCCTATGTATTTTTTCTAAAATATTTCACGGGACCCGAAGGATTTGTACATTACAACCGGTTGTTCCTTATATCCAGTGTCGTTATAAACGATTTATACAGTACTTAGTCGTTTTTTTTTTGAAATGTTTGATTTGATTTTAATATTTATAATATAATTCAAAATTACTCACAAAATATCCCGATTCAAATCACGAAATTATTCCAAAATTTTCCTCAAAGGAAAATGGTTTGTGAGGCTTTGTTTCACTTCCAAAGAACTCATCACAGACTAAATGTATATGCCATATTTTAAAAAATCATTTGCTGGTAAAAATGTTAATTATTATTATTTGGACATTTGAAAATTTTCATTATTGATTTTGGAACGTTTTGAATTTTCATTATTATAAATTTGTACTTTATAAACGGTTTCCTATGTATTTTTTCTAAAATATTTCACGGGACCCGAAGGATTTGTACATTACAACCGGTTGTTCCTTATATCCAGTGTCGTTATAAACGATTTATACAGTACTTAGTCGTTTTTTTTTTTTTTTGAAATGTTTGATTTGATTTTAATATTTATAATATAATTCAAAATTACTCACAAAATATCCCGATTCAAATCACGAAATTATTCCAAAATTTTCCTCAAAGGAAAATGGTTTGTGAGGCTTTGTTTCACTTCCAAAGAACTCATCACAGACTAAATGTATATGCCATATTTTAAAAAATCATTTGCTGGTAAAAATGTTAATTATTATTATTTGGACATTTGAAAATTTTCATTATTGATTTTGGAACGTTTTGAATTTTCATTATTATAAATTTGTACTTTATAAACGGTTTCCTATGTATTTTTTCTAAAATATTTCACGGGACCCGAAGGATTTGTACATTACAACCGGTTGTTCCTTATATCCAGTGTCGTTATAAACGATTTATACAGTACTTAGTCGTTTTTTTTTTTTTTTGAAATGTTTGATTTGATTTTAATATTAATAATATAATTCAAAATTACTCACAAAATATCCCGATTCAAATCACGAAATTATTCCAAAATTTTCCTCAAAGGAAAATGGTTTGTGAGGCTTTGTTTCACTTCCAAAGAACTCATCACAGACTAAATGTATATGCCATATTTTAAAAAATCATTTGCTGGTAAAAATGTTAATTATTATTATTTGGACATTTGAAAATTTTCATTATTGATTTTGGAACGTTTTGAATTTTCATTATTATAAATTTGTACTTTATAAACGGTTTCCTATGTATTTTTTCTAAAATATTTCACGGGACCCGAAGGATTTGTACATTACAACCGGTTGTTCCTTATATCCAGTGTCGTTATAAACGATTTATACAGTACTTAGTCGTTTTTTTTTTTTTTTGAAATGTTTGATTTGATTTTAATATTAATAATATAATTCAAAATTACTCACAAAATATCCCGATTCAAATCACGAAATTATTCCAAAATTTTCCTCAAAGGAAAATGGTTTGTGAGGCTTTGTTTCACTTCCAAAGAACTCATCACAGACTAAATGTATATGCCATATTTTAAAAAATCATTTGCTGGTAAAAATGTTAATTATTATTATTTGGACATTTGAAAATTTTCATTATTGATTTTGGAACGTTTTTAATTTTCATTATTATAAATTTGTACTTTATAAACGGTTTCCTATGTATTTTTTCTAAAATATTTCACGGGACCCGAAGGATTTGTACATTACAACCGGTTGTTCCTTATATCCAGTGTCGTTATAAACGATTTATACAGTACTTAGTCGTTTTTTTTTTTTTTTGAAATGTTTGATTTGATTTTAATATTAATAATATAATTCAAAATTACTCACAAAATATCCCGATTCAAATCACGAAATAATTCCAAAATTTTCCTCAAAGGAAAATGGTTTATGAGGCATTGTTTCGTTTCCAAAGAACTCATCACAGACTAAATGTATATGCCATATTTTAAAAAATCATTTGCTGGTAAAAATGTTAATTATTATTATTTGGACATTTGAAAATTTTCATTATTGATTTTTGAACGTTTTGAATTTTCATTATTATAAATTTGTACTTTATAAACGGTTTCCTATGTATTTTTTCTAAAATATTTCACGGGACCCGAAGGTTTTGTAAATTACAACCGGTTGTTCTTTATATCCGGTGTCGTTATAAACGATTTATACTGTACTAAGTCGTTTTTTTTTTGAAATGTATGATTTGATTTTAATATTAATAATATAATGCAAGATTACTCACAAAATATCCCGATTCAACTAACGAAATTATTCCAAATTTTTCCTCAATGGAAAATGGTTTATGAGGCATTGTTTCGTTTCCAAAGAACTCATCACAGACTAAATGTATATGCCATATTTTAAAAAATCATTTGCTGGTAAAAATGTTAATTATTATTATTTGGACATTTGAAAATTTTCATTATTGATTTTTGAACGTTTTGAATTTTCATTATTATAAATTTGTACTTTATAAACGGTTTCCTATGTATTTTTTCTAAAATATTTCACGGGACCCGAAGGTTTTGTAAATTACAACCGGTTGTTCTTTATATCCGGTGTCGTTATAAACGATTTATACTGTACTAAGTCGTTTTTTTTTTGAAATGTTTGATTTGATTTTAATATTAATAATATAATGCAAGATTACTCACAAAATATCGCAATTCAAATCACGAAATTATTCCAAATTTTTCCTCAATGGAAAATGGTTTGTGAGGCATTGTTTCACTTCCAAAGAACTCATCACAGACTAAATGTATATGCCATATTTTAAAAAATCATTTGCTGGTAAAAATGTTAATTATTATTATTTGGACATTTGAAAATTTTCATTATTGATTTTGGAACGTTTTTAATTTTCATTATTATAAATTTGTACTTTATAAACGGTTTCCGATGTATTTTTTCTAAAATATCTCACGGGACCCGAAGGATTTGTACATTACAACCGGTTGTTCCTTATATCCAGTGTCGTTATAAACGATTTATACAGTACTTAGTCGTTTTTTTTTTTTTTTTTTGAAATGTTTGATTTGATTTTAATATTAATAATATAATTCAAAATTACTCACAAAATATCCCGATTCAAATCACGAAATTATTCCAAAATTTTCCTCAAAGGAAAATAGTTTGTGAGGCATTGTTTCACTTCCAAAGAACTCATCACAGACTAAATGTATATGCCATATTTTAAAAAATCATTTGCTGGTAAAAATGTTAATTATTATTATTTGGACATTTGAAAATTTTCATTATTGATTTTTGAACGTTTTGAATTTTCATTATTATAAATTTGTACTTTATAAACGGTTTCCTATGTATTTTTTCTAAAATATTTCACGGGACCCGAAGGATTTGTACATTACAACCGGTTGTTCCTTATATCCAGTGTCGTTATAAACGATTTATACAGTACTTAGTCGTTTTTTTTTTTTTTGAAATGTTTGATTTGATTTTAATATTAATAATATAATTCAAAATTACTCACAAAATATCCCGATTCAAATCACGAAATTATTCCAAAATTTTCCTCAAAGGAAAATAGTTTGTGAGGCATTGTTCCGTTTCCAAAGAACTCATCACAGACTAAATGTATATGCCATATTTTAAAAAATCATTTGCTGGTAAAAATGTTAATTATTATTATTTGGACATTTGAAAATTATCATTATTGATTTTTGAACGTTTTGAATTTTCATTATTATAAATTTGTACTTTATAAACGGTTTCCTATGTATTTTTTCTAAAATATTTCACGGGACCCGAAGGTTTTGTAAATTACAACCGGTTGTTCTTTATATCCGGTGTCGTTATAAACGATTTATACTGTACTAAGTCGTTTTTTTTTTGAAATGTTTGATTTGATTTTAATATTAATAATATAATGCAAGATTACTCACAAAATATCCCGATTCAACTAACGAAATTATTCCAAATTTTTCCTCAATGGAAAATGGTTTATGAGGCATTGTTTCGTTTCCAAAGAACTCATCACAGACTAAATGTATATGCCATATTTTAAAAAATCATTTGCTGGTAAAAATGTTAATTATTATTATTTGGACATTTGAAAATTTTCATTATTGATTTTTGAACGTTTTGAATTTTCATTATTATAAATTTGTACTTTATAAACGGTTTCCTATGTATTTTTTCTAAAATATTTCACGGGACCCGAAGGTTTTGTAAATTACAACCGGTTGTTCTTTATATCCGGTGTCGTTATAAACGATTTATACTGTACTAAGTCGTTTTTTTTTTGAAATGTTTGATTTGATTTTAATATTAATAATATAATGCAAGATTACTCACAAAATATCGCAATTCAAATCACGAAATTATTCCAAATTTTTCCTCAATGGAAAATGGTTTGTGAGGCATTGTTTCACTTCCAAAGAACTCATCACAGACTAAATGTATATGCCATATTTTAAAAAATCATTTGCTGGTAAAAATGTTAATTATTATTATTTGGACATTTGAAAATTTTCATTATTGATTTTGGAACGTTTTTAATTTTCATTATTATAAATTTGTACTTTATAAACGGTTTCCGATGTATTTTTTCTAAAATATCTCACGGGACCCGAAGGATTTGTACATTACAACCGGTTGTTCCTTATATCCAGTGTCGTTATAAACGATTTATACAGTACTTAGTCGTTTTTTTTTTTTTTTTTTGAAATGTTTGATTTGATTTTAATATTAATAATATAATTCAAAATTACTCACAAAATATCCCGATTCAAATCACGAAATTATTCCAAAATTTTCCTCAAAGGAAAATAGTTTGTGAGGCATTGTTTCACTTCCAAAGAACTCATCACAGACTAAATGTATATGCCATATTTTAAAAAATCATTTGCTGGTAAAAATGTTAATTATTATTATTTGGACATTTGAAAATTTTCATTATTGATTTTTGAACGTTTTGAATTTTCATTATTATAAATTTGTACTTTATAAACGGTTTCCTATGTATTTTTTCTAAAATATTTCACGGGTCCCGAAGGATTTGTACATTACAACCGGTTGTTCCTTATATCCAGTGTCGTTATAAACGATTTATACAGTACTTAGTCGTTTTTTTTTTTGAAATGTTTGATTTGATTTTAATATTAATAATATAATTCAAAATTACTCACAAAATATCCCGATTCAAATCACGAAATTATTCCAAAATTTTCCTCAAAGGAAAATGGTTTGTGAGGCATTGTTTCACTTCCAAAGAACTCATCACAGACTAAATGTATATGCCATATTTTAAAAAATCATTTGCTGGTAAAAATGTTAATTATTATTATTTGGACATTTGAAAATTTTCATTATTGATTTTGGAACGTTTTTAATTTTCATTATTATAAATTTGTACTTTATAAACGGTTTCCGATGTATTTTTTCTAAAATATCTCACGGGACCCGAAGGATTTGTACATTACAACCGGTTGTTCCTTATATCCAGTGTCGTTATAAACGATTTATACAGTACTTAGTCGTTTTTTTTTTTTTTTTGAAATGTTTGATTTGATTTTAATATTAATAATATAATTCAAAATTACTCACAAAATATCCCGATTAAAATCACGAAATAATTCCAAAATTTTCCTCAAAGGAAAATGGTTTGTGAGGCATTGTTCCGTTTCCAAAGAACTCATCACAGACTAAATGTATATGCCATATTTTAAAAAATCATTTGCTGGTAAAAATGTTAATTATTATTATTTGGACATTTGAAAATTATCATTATTGATTTTTGAACGTTTTGAATTTTCATTATTATAAATTTGTACTTTATAAACGGTTTCCTATGTATTTTTTCTAAAATATTTCACGGGACCCGAAGGTTTTGTAAATTACAACCGGTTGTTCTTTATATCCGGTGTCGTTATAAACGATTTATACTGTACTAAGTCGTTTTTTTTTTGAAATGTTTGATTTGATTTTAATATTAATAATATAATGCAAGATTACTCACAAAATATCCCGATTCAACTAACGAAATTATTCCAAATTTTTCCTCAATGGAAAATGGTTTGTGAGGCATTGTTTCACTTCCAAAGAACTCATCACAGACTAAATGTATATGCCATATTTTAAAAAATCATTTGCTGGTAAAAATGTTAATTATTATTATTTGGACATTTGAAAATTTTCATTATTGATTTTGGAACGTTTTTAATTTTCATTATTATAAATTTGTACTTTATAAACGGTTTCCGATGTATTTTTTCTAAAATATCTCACGGGACCCGAAGGATTTGTACATTACAACCGGTTGTTCCTTATATCCAGTGTCGTTATAAACGATTTATACAGTACTTAGTCGTTTTTTTTTTTTTAAATGTTTGATTTGATTTTAATATTAATAATATAATTCAAAATTACTCACAAAATATCCCGATTCAAATCACGAAATTATTCCAAAATTTTCCTCAAAGGAAAATAGTTTGTGAGGCATTGTTTCACTTCCAAAGAACTCATCACAGACTAAATGTATATGCCATATTTTAAAAAATCATTTGCTGGTAAAAATGTTAATTATTATTATTTGGACATTTGAAAATTTTCATTATTGATTTTTGAACGTTTTGAATTTTCATTATTATAAATTTGTACTTTATAAACGGTTTCCTATGTATTTTTTCTAAAATATTTCACGGGTCCCGAAGGATTTGTACATTACAACCGGTTGTTCCTTATATCCAGTGTCGTTATAAACGATTTATACAGTACTTAGTCGTTTTTTTTTTTTTAAATGTTTGATTTGATTTTAATATTAATAATATAATTCAAAATTACTCACAAAATATCCCGATTCAAATCACGAAATTATTCCAAAATTTTCCTCAAAGGAAAATAGTTTGTGAGGCATTGTTTCACTTCCAAAGAACTCATCACAGACTAAATGTATATGCCATATTTTAAAAAATCATTTGCTGGTAAAAATGTTAATTATTATTATTTGGACATTTGAAAATTTTCATTATTGATTTTTGAACGTTTTGAATTTTCATTATTATAAATTTGTACTTTATAAACGGTTTCCTATGTATTTTTTCTAAAATATTTCACGGGTCCCGAAGGATTTGTACATTACAACCGGTTGTTCCTTATATCCAGTGTCGTTATAAACGATTTATACAGTACTTAGTCGTTTTTTTTTTTGAAATGTTTGATTTGATTTTAATATTAATAATATAATTCAAAATTACTCACAAAATATCCCGATTCAAATCACGAAAATATTCCAAAATTTTCCTCAAAGGAAAATGGTTTGTGAGGCATTGTTTCACTTCCAAAGAACTCATCACAGACTAAATGTATATGCCATATTTTAAAAAATCATTTGCTGGTAAAAATGTTAATTATTATTATTTGGACATTTGAAAATTTTCATTATTGATTTTGGAACGTTTTTAATTTTCATTATTATAAATTTGTACTTTATAAACGGTTTCCGATGTATTTTTTCTAAAATATCTCACGGGACCCGAAGGATTTGTACATTACAACCGGTTGTTCCTTATATCCAGTGTCGTTATAAACGATTTATACAGTACTTAGTCGTTTTTTTTTTTTTAAATGTTTGATTTGATTTTAATATTAATAATATAATTCAAAATTACTCACAAAATATCCCGATTCAAATCACGAAATTATTCCAAAATTTTCCTCAAAGGAAAATAGTTTGTGAGGCATTGTTTCACTTCCAAAGAACTCATCACAGACTAAATGTATATGCCATATTTTAAAAAATCATTTGCTGGTAAAAATGTTAATTATTATTATTTGGACATTTGAAAATTTTCATTATTGATTTTGGAACGTTTTGAATTTTCATTATTATAAATTTGTACTTTATAAACGGTTTCCTATGTATTTTTTCTAAAATATTTCACGGGTCCCGAAGGATTTGTACATTACAACCGGTTGTTCCTTATATCCAGTGTCGTTATAAACGATTTATACAGTACTTAGTCGTTTTTTTTTTTGAAATGTTTGATTTGATTTTAATATTAATAATATAATTCAAAATTACTCACAAAATATCCCGATTCAAATCACGAAAATATTCCAAAATTTTCCTCAAAGGAAAATGGTTTGTGAGGCATTGTTTCACTTCCAAAGAACTCATCACAGACTAAATGTATATGCCATATTTTAAAAAATCATTTGCTGGTAAAAATGTTAATTATTATTATTTGGACATTTGAAAATTTTCATTATTGATTTTGGAACGTTTTTAATTTTCATTATTATAAATTTGTACTTTATAAACGGTTTCCGATGTATTTTTTCTAAAATATCTCACGGGACCCGAAGGATTTGTACATTACAACCGGTTGTTCCTTATATCCAGTGTCGTTATAAACGATTTATACAGTACTTAGTCGTTTTTTTTTTTTTTTTTTGAAATGTTTGATTTGATTTTAATATTAATAATATAATTCAAAATTACTCACAAAATATCCCGATTCAAATCACGAAATTATTCCAAAATTTTCCTCAAAGGAAAATGGTTTGTGAGGCATTGTTTCACTTCCAAAGAACTCATCACAGACTAAATGTATATGCCATATTTTAAAAAATCATTTGCTGGTAAAAATGTTAATTATTATTATTTGGACATTTGAAAATTTTCATTATTGATTTTTGAACGTTTTTAATTTTCATTATTATAAATTTGTACTTTATAAACGGTTTCCGATGTATTATTTCTAAGATATTTCACGGGACTCGAAGGTTTTGTACGTGACAACCGGTTGTTCATTATATCCGGTGTCGTTATAAACGATTTATACAGTACTTAATCGTTTTTTTTTTTTTGAAATGTTTGATTTGATTTTAATATTAATAATATAATTCAAAATTACTCACAAAATATCCCGATTCAAATCACGAAATTATTCCAAATTTTTCCTCAAAGGAAAATGGTTTGTGAGGCATTGTTTCACTTCCAAAGAACTCATCACAGACTAAATGTATATGCCATATTTTAAAAAATCATTTGCTGGTAAAAATGTTAATTATTATTACTTGGACATTTGAAAATTTACATTATTGATTTTGGAACGTTTTTAATTTTCATTATTATACATTTGTGCTTTATAAACGGTTTCCGATGTATTTTGTCTAAAATATCTACGGGACCCGAAGGTTTTGTACATTACAACCGGTTGTTCCTTATATCCAGTGTCGTTATAAACGATTTATACAGTACTTAGTCGTTTTTTTTTTTTTTTTGAAATGTTTGATTTGATTTTAATATTAATAATATAATTCAAAATTACTCACAAAATATCCCAATTCAAATCACGAAATTATTCCAAATTTTTCCTCAATGGAAAATGGTTTGTGAGGCATTGTTTCACTTCCAAAGAACTCATCACAGACTAAATGTATATGCCATATTTTAAAAAATAATTTGCTGGTAAAAATGTTAATTATTATTATTTGGACATTTGAAAATTTTCATTATTGATTTTGGAACGTTTTTAATTTTCATTATTATAAATTTGTACTTTATAAACGGTTTCCTATGTATTTTTTCTAAAATATTTCACGGGACCCGAAGGATTTGTACATTACAACCGGTTGTTCCTTATATCCAGTGTCGTTATAAACGATTTATACAGTACTTAGTCGTTTTTTTTTTTTTTTTGAAATGTTTGATTTGATTTTAATATTAATAATATAATTCAAAATTACTCACAAAATATCCCGATTCAAATCACGAAATTATTCCAAAATTTTCCTCAAAGGAAAATGGTTTGTGAGGCATTGTTTCACTTCCAAAGAACTCATCACAGACTAAATGTATATGCCATATTTTAAAAAATCAATTGCTGGTAAAAATGTTAATTATTATTACTTGGACATTTGAAACTTTTCATTATTGATTTTTGAACGTTTTCAATTTTCATTATTATAAATTTGTACTTTATAAACGGTTTCCTATGTATTTTTTCTAAGATATTTCACGGGACCCGAAGGTTTTGTAAATTACAACCGGTTGTTCTTTATATCCGGTGTCGTTATAAACGATTTATACTGTACTTAGTCATTTTTTTTTTTTGAAATGTTTGATTTGATTTTAATATTAATAATATAATGCAAGATTACTCCCAAAATATCCCGGTTGAACTCACGAAATTAATCCAAATTTTTCCTCAATGGAAAATGGTTTATGAGGCATTGTTTCGTTTCCAAAGAACTCATCACAGACTAAATGTATATGCCATATTTTAAAAAATCATTTGCTGGTCAAAATTTTAATTATTATTATTTGGACATTTGAAAATTTTCATTATTGATTTTTAAATCATTTGAATTTTCCACTTTTCGTAAGATTAGGTAAGATATCCTTATCCTGTATTAGCACCCTCAAAAACGCAATTCTAATTTTGGATGCAATTACCAAAATAAATTTCCAATTATTTTTATGATTTTGATTTTCCAAAATTTTTTCACAAATGGCGATTGTTATTTTTACGAATTTTCCCGGAAATTTTTTATTTTTGGTTAATTCTTTTAGCAAATTTGAATTCAATGAATCCCAAAAATCCCATGATACAATTCTTTCTGAAATTTGCAAATTTTGAATTTCTTTAATTAATCGGACATTTTTTCAATTGTTCGTACATCAGCGCCCTCAAAAACTTTTTTGTAATGAGTGTTTCCAAAAAATCGAATTTCAATTTTTTGGATAATTATCCACTTTTCAAAAAATTCAAACCCTCATTGCATTTCAAATAATGATACATAATATTACCTCTGATCTAAAAGGCTTTTAGTTTGTACTTGTATAGACAACCTAATTAACAGGTTGGTAACAACAAATGCATCATACAACATGTAATATCTGACAAGTATAAAACATTCAGCTGACAGGACCAGTGGGCGGCAACTTTTTTCCCTCTCCACTTTCTTATTTAATTATCACTTCAGTGTCAATACCTTTACAACCAGAAAATTTAAAAAAAAAATTGGCTTATTATTGGTTAAATCAGTTTAAATTTAAAATTAAATAGTTTACTTGTCAATAAATTGCGCTGCATACCAACAAATGTAGAAGAAAACTAAAAATATCATAAGACATTTGAAGATTTTACGGCTAAAGTGAGTTTAGTTGGTATTGTTTCAGAAGTAATAGGTCAAATAAGCTTCCTATCGTTTTTAGCGTTGAGTGGCAATCCGCTGGACAGGACTAAATCGGATCATAGAAAAAGTGTCAACCAGTAAAATATCCCATTATATTTTTTTTTTTTTTTTTTTTTTTTTTTTTTGTTTTAAGTCGCTTAAACAGGATGGTCATTTCGCGACTTTGAATGTTCGCAGTTTGTTTTAATCACATAAGGGTTTATAGGTTAGTCACTTAAATAGGTTAATTAGAATAGTATTTTAACTGTTAGTATAGTATTATTAGTATTAGTATAGTTAGTATAGTTAGTATAGTATATAATAGTATTTACACTGTTTTAATTATTGTCATTATTCTGACCACTTTTCGGTATTTTTATATTTAGTCACTTCACTAGTGTTATGGTTCTTTTTAAATTTTGCCTATTAGTCCGGTCTTCTTTAGGAATTTTAATGTTTTTTTTACTCCTTCACTTGTGTTTAGGTTCGTTTTTATGTCCTCGATTTTACACTCTCTTCTCCAGTTTGCTAAGGCTGGGCACTCCTCGAGCAGATGTTTCACCGTCACTCTCCCACCGCATCCTTCGCAATTTGGGCTGCTTCCCTGGATCAGATGTGCGTGTGTGGTCGTTGTATGTCCTATTCTGAGTCTAGTTATAATTTTCTCTAGTGCTCTAGGTAATTTTTCGGCAGGTGATTCTTCCTCGAGCGAGCCTCGAATAGCTGTCAACTTTTGTGGGGTGCTTTTCCAATCGTTTTCCCAGGTACTTTTAAATTTGTTTCCGATTAGTTTTTTAAGGTCCTCGGGACTTAGATCTTGGTTTTGCACCGTTTCATTTGTGGTGGCCTGTTTAGCTTCATCATCTGCCCTCTCGTTGCCTTCGATTCCAATATGGGAGGGGATCCATACTAACCTTATTTTATAGTTGCTTTTTAGCATTGATATTATTTTTTTTTGTATTAGACGGGTAGTGGTATTTTTGTTGTGCTGTCTGTTTATGGCTTCTAAACAAGAAAGGGAATCAGTAAATATTATTGATGGTTTTTTTTTATCTTTTTCCCTTATGATGTCCAAGCAATTATTTATCGCTTCGGCTTCACACGTGAAGATTGAGGAGCCGTCTTTTAATCTTCGTTTGTAGCACTCTTGTCCACTTATTATGGCATATCCCGATTGGCCATTTAATACCGATCCGTCCGTATAATAATGTTGATAATTTTGGTATTTATGCTGTACTTCTCGAAATAATCCCTTAAAAATCGAAGGTGGTGTAGAGGACGTTTTATATTCCGCTAGGGATATTATGATAGGAAGTGTCCAAGGTTCCCATGGAGGCACTGGGTTAATAGGTTGGGGCTTTGTTTTCGGTATTTCAAGTTCTAGTTCATTTTCATATTTTATTGTTCTATCACGTAGCGATAGATGGCGCTGTAATTGGAAAAGGTTTCTGGTTTCAGTATTTAGTGTACAATTTCTGGCTGGATTTATTGGGCGGTGATTTATTTTTGCGGCGTATTTTAATATTTTTTCTTTCCTCCTGTAAGAAAGAGGTTGTTCTTTAGCCTCTGCTAGTATGCTTATGATTGGGCTAGTTCTGTATGCTCCGGTGCAAATTCTCATAGCTGTGTTATGTATTGTTTCCAACACTCTTAACTTGTTTTTAGATGCCGTGTCATACAGAATAGCGGCATACTCTATTTTTTGTAATATTATGGCTTTATATGTTTTTTTGAGGGTTTGGAAGTTTACGCCCCCCCAGCCTCTAGATGTTAAGGTCTTTAAGAGATTTAATCGCCGATAGCATTCAGTTCTGAGGTTGTTGATGTGGCCTTTCCAGGTCATTCGTTGATCAAAAATAACTCCCAGTATTTTTATTGAAGGGACAATTTCTATTGGTTTTTTATCTAACTTTAATGTTACATTAGTTCTGGGTCGTCTGCGTGAAAAAATAATCGCTTCTGTCTTATTTTTAGATACTTTGAAACCAGATTGCTGTGTCCAGTTATATATTTTATCCAGATCGTTTTGAATTAATTTGGCTGTCAATTTAATGTCCACTCCTTTCCTAATAATGGTCAGATCATCGGCAAATAGGTAGGCTTTGCCGGGTCTCTCTATGCATTTAGTAACTTCGTTAATAGCTATCAGAAATAGTATAACACTAAGTACTGATCCCTGGGGTAGGCCATTTGACAGAGACGTCAGTGGGGATAGCGAGTTTCTTACTTTTACTTGGATTTTCCTTCCTGTGAGAAAATTCTGTATGAAGGCCAAAGTGTTGCCCTTGATGTTTATTTCGTTTAGTATTTTTAGAACTCTACGTATCCAGACCATCTCGAACGCTTTTTCAATATCCAGAGCGACCATGATGGTATGGTATTTGTTATTGAAGGCATTGCATATTTCTGTGTCAATACAAACTAATTGGTCTATTGTTGAGTATTCGTTCCTAAATCCGAATTGATTTGGGGAGAGCAGCCCTTGTTCTTCAATGAACCAACGTATCCTCTTTGATATAATTTTTTCCATTAACTTGCATAGAGTACAAGTTAAGGAAATTGGGCGGTAATTCGCAGGAGAACTGGGATCTTTCCCAGGTTTAGCGATTGGAATAGTTGTCGCTATCCTCCAGTTATCAGGGAAGACTTGAAATTCCCATATATGATTGAAAAGGCCTAATATGTAGTTGACTCCGCTGATTGGTAACTGTTTGAGCATTGTATTTGAAAGTCCGTCTGGTCCGGGGGATGTGTTACCCGCTATTGATAAACAGTGAGTCAATTCCTTCATAGTTATTTTCTTGTTAATTGGGTTGGAATTATCGTTTATGTCGTATATGTCCATGTTTGCTTCGGTGTTCATTTTATATTGTTGGAAACCTGGTGAATAGTTTTCTGAGCTTAAATTGGACGTGAAGGTGTCTGCTAGTATCCTCGCTGTTAGTTCGGGGTCGCTGATGTAATCCCCATTATCGTTTGCCAAAATTATTTCTGCAGAGTAGCTCTTACTTCCTTTAATGAGCTTGATTTTTTTCCACATATCTGATGTATTAGTGTGGCAATTAATTGAAGTAGTAAACTCCTCCCAGGATTTGATCTTGCTGTCTTTGATTGTTCGTCTAGCTTTTGCACGTTTTTTTTTATAATCGATTTTTAATAGTTCGTTTGTTGCACTATTAGTATTATTTCTATACTTTCTGAAGGCTTTTTTAGCCTCTTTGATGGTATTTTGGCATTCAGAATTCCACCACGGTACTGGTCTTTTTTTGAAAGTTCCACTTGTTCTAGGAATCGCTTTTTTAGCCGCATCTACGACCAAGTCTGTGAATGACTTGGTAATTTCATCTATGGTTTCGTTCTGTATCAGAGATAGGTTAGTGAGATGGGGGATGTTTTCGTCAATTTTATTCCTAAACAAGTTCCATTTTGCACGTTCGTAGATCCATTTTTTTTGAGTATGGTTGATTTTGGTTTTTTGGGTTTCCTGTGTATTCAAGTTTATCTTTATTGGGAAATGGTCGCTGTCGTATGTAAATTTAGCTGGAGTCCATTCGATTTTATGAGCTATAGCTTTATCCGTAATGGTTAAATCTATATTACTTGTGTTGCCATTCATGACATTAAAGTGTGTGGGTTCTTCCGTGTTTGACAAGATCAGATCATCTTCGTCTTCCAGCCAAGAAGCTATTAAGGACCCTCTTTGGTCGCAATTTTGGGACCCCCAGTAGTGGTGGTGGGCGTTAAAGTCACCCAATAGGATAACTGGCCCTGGAAGCTGTCTCATTAATTCTACAAGGTGTTCTCTGGTTAGGGTGATGCTGTTGGGTATGTAGACATTACAGATGGTGATTTTAATGGGATATTTTATTTTTATTGCAACTGCTTCTATAGGTGTCCTTATTTGTATTTCTTCTGGGAGAGTTGTTAGTTTAGCATAAATAGCGACACCGCCACTAGCCCTTAGAGCATGGTCTCTGTTTTTGATAAAGGATTTGTATCCTTTAATCTGTGCCTTATGGTTGTACGCGAAGTTTGTTTCCTGCAGACCGATACATAACGGATCATGTTTTTGAATTAAGATTTTTAAATATTCTAGTTTTTTGTAGTACCCGTTTAAGTTCCACTGCAAAATGAATAAATTGTTATTTTTCTTTGTTTTTTGCATTTCAGGTGTTCTTATTTTCGTTTAGGGTGATTATTATTATTATTTTTTTTTTTTTTTTTTTACGCTATTTGGAAGTGGAGTGATTTTGGTTGTGATGTTTTTATGGAAGGGTACTAATAGTTGTTTATTTTTCAATATTTTTATGTATTTTTAATTTTGAGGTTTTGGAGTCGTCTAATAAGTCGCGTGCATCTGTTTTTTTGAGCTTTATGCATTTTGCAATGTAAGTTTTGGCACATATCTATTATACCTTCGATATCTTCGGTGTATTCTAAGATTAGTTCCTTTAGGTCTTGTCCACTTCGAGCATTATCCATTAGACTACGGAGTTGATCAAGGCTGAGAGGGAATCTTGTTTGTGGGTTGTCCCATTCTATTTTTAGTATTTCCCAACTTTTATTTTCTAGTAGCTGGGATTCTTTATCGCTTTTAATTAATATTTTTTTCTTAAATTGTCTTCTCGTGTGTTTCTGTTTTTCGTCGTGGGAATCAATGCTACTATTTTCTTCCTCATCTGTGGATTCCGATTGAGGTGGATTATAGTTTTTATGTTCGTTTGTTTCTCCAGTAGATGAATTTGAGGTATTTGATGACCGTGTTCGTTTCAACCCTTTAGGCTCATTGTGTTTATGCTTGTCCTCCAGTGGTGGTGGCATAATTTCTGAGTCATGTACTGTATTAAGTGGTATTAGGGTGGTTTTTTCATTCTGTGGTTTGTCACTGTTTTTCTCCTCAGTAATATTTTCTTGAGGTTGGGACGTATATGTTTTTGGCTGTGATACTAGTTGGGATGTAATTTCACTAGTATTGGGGTGTATTTCTTTAGCCATAGAGCAGTGTTCGGTTTTATGCTCTTTGGATTTACAGTGAAAGCATATTTGTATTTTTTTCGTAGGTTATTAGAAGAGAGTCAGGAAAATCTTTTGGATCATGGTCTTTTACAAAAACTTGTCTTCTGAAGCTAAGTACATGGCTGTACGCTGGGTCCTGGATTCCGACTTTTAGAAAATTCATGCCGGACAAGGGTTGCAGTCCAATATTTTTTAGTTCTGTTATGATTATATTATGTGGTATGGTAGGGCAAACATTAGAAATAATAAGGCGTTTTGAGGGAGTTAATAATCGACGAGCTGCTATGATTTCGTTATTTATTTTTATTTTTCCGTTATTGATAGAGAGGAATTTATTGACTTCGTTTTCGTCTGACAGATATAAACATATTCTGTTATTTGATAGACGGGATGCAAATAATATTTTTTGTGGTCCGATCTGTGTTCCAACCTGATGAATGTAGTCGTTGATTTTTGAATTGTCAATGCTGTCGAATAATATGGCTTGCTTCTTACTCGGGAAACTTTGTTGGGGAACATTGTTGTTCATTAATGCATTTGCATAAGTAGTTTGGTTTTGGTTATTGTTAATGGTAGTGTTTGGTGGTGTCATTTTTAATTGATATGGTAGTTTAATGATAAATAAATATAATTGTTTTGCCTACTTGTAAGTGTAGGTGGCCTTGCACCGGCGATGCTGTGCACGTACATATATGCGTATTTGCGATGGGTGACGTTGTATTGGTGGTTGTTTTTCGTTTTGATGCACTTTCACTTATAAGCAATTTTACGTCCGCACTGAGCGGCATTTCATTGATGAAATGATTATATTTTATATCCCTTGAAAACAAGTTTTTCTCAAAAACGACTATTGTAATTGTTACAAATTTTCCGAGAAATCTTCTTTTTTTGGTAAATTTTATTAGCAAATTTGGGATCAACGACCCCCAAAAAACACATGATAAAATTTTTTCTGAAAAATGCATATTTTAAATTTCTCGAATTAATCGAACAATATTCCAATGTTCGTACATCAGTGCCCTCGAAAATCTTTCAGTAATAAGTTTTTCAAAAAAAGCGAATTTCAATTTTTCGGGTAATTATCCACTTTCCACAAAATTCAAATCCTCATTGCTTTTCAAATAATGATGCATAAGTTTACCTCTGATCTAAATGACTTTTAGTTTGTAGTCGTATAGACAACCCAATCAACAGGTTGGTAAGAACAAATGCACCACATCGGACGAACCTACATCGGATCATATAAGAAGAGTGAACCAGAGAAATAGCCCATAATATTTTATAAGTCGAAATGTGACCATATGTTGGAGCGACTATTAAAAAAAAACATTCAGACTTATTGAACTTGTGATTTTATATTGTACAATTCGAAAATTATAATACCAGTACTTAGTGTCAAAAATTAATTATTAATATTTGGACATTTGAAAATTTTCATTATTGATTTTGGAACGTTTTTAATTTTCATTATTATAAATTTGTACTTTATAAACGGTTTCCTATGTATTTTTTCTAAAATATTTCACGGGACCCAAAGGATTTGTACATTACAACCGGTTGTTCCTTATATCCAGTGTCGTTATAAACGATTTATACAGTACTTAGTCGTTTTTTTTTTTTTTTTGAAATGTTTGATTTGATTTTAATATTAATAATATAATTCAAAATTACTCACAAAATATCCCGATTCAAATCACGAAATTATTCCAAAATTTTCCTCAAAGGAAAATGGTTTGTGAGGCATTGTTTCACTTCCAAAGAACTCATCACAGACTAAATGTATATGACATATTTTAAAAAATCATTTGCTGGTAAAAATGTTAATTATTATTACTTGGACATTTGAAAATTTTCATTATTGATTTTTGAACGTTTTCAATTTTCATTATTATAAATTTGTACTTTATAAACGGTTTCCTATGTATTTTTTCTAAGATATTTCACGGGACCCGAAGGTTTTGTAAATTACAACCGGTTGTTCTTTATATCCGGTGTCGTTATAAACGATTTATACTGTACTTAGTCATTTTTTTTTTTTTGAAACGTTTGATTTGATTTTAATATTAATAATATAATGCAAGATTACTCACAAAATATCCCGGTTGAACTCACGAAATTAATCCAAATTTTTCCTCAATGGAAAATGGTTTATGAGGCATTGTTTCGTTTCCAAAGAACTCATCACAGACTTAATCTATATGCCATATTTTAAAAAATCATTTGCTGGTAAAAATGTTAATTATTATTACTTGGACATTTAAAACTTTTCATTATTGATTTTTGAACGTTTTCAATTTTTATTATTATAAATTTGTACTTTATAAACGGTTTCCTATGTATTTTTTCTAAGATATTTCACGGGACCCGAAAGTTTTATAATTTACAACCGGTTGTTCTTTATATCCGGTGTCGTTATAAACGATTTATACTGTACTTAGTGTTTTTTTTTTTTTGAAACGTTTGATTTGATTTTAATATTAATAATATAATGCAAGATTACTCACAAAATATCCCGGTTGAACTCACGAAATTAATCCAAATTTTTCCTCAATGGAAAATGGTTTATGAGGCATTGTTTCGTTTCCAAAGAACTCATCACAGACTTAATCTATATGCCATATTTTAAAAAATCATTTGCTGGTAAAAATGTTAATTATTATTACTTGGACATTTAAAACTTTTCATTATTGATTTTTGAACGTTTTCAATTTTTATTATTATAAATTTGTACTTTATAAACGGTTTCCTATGTATTATTTCTAAGATATTTCACGGGACTCGAAGGTTTTGTACGTGACAACCGGTTGTTCATTATATCCGGTGTCGTTATAAACGATTTATACTGTATTTAGATTTAATTGTCCGAAAAGAAATTTTTCTCGGTGTAGTGTTACGCACCGAAACTATTATCCTTTGATAAATGCTGCTTAATGCTGCACCGTTTTATTTCATTTGACAATTGAATTTCAAGTTGGTTAAGTTTGATTATTAATTAATATATGTAATAAATCGTTTTCTTTTGTTAGGTTTTTTTTAATGATCATTCCCTTTTGATATTTTCTTCGCCAGCCACATTAGTACAAAATGTCCATTTTGAAAACTTTTTTAGTTAGAATGTCATCTTTAATACTCATTTACTTTATTGAGTGAAATCTTTTCTATATGCGTTTATATCTTTAATAATCCTATTAGTTTATGGTTTTCATTTGATTTTAGTAATATTTTTAAAATTAAAAATGTTACTTCGAGTTCTAATCTATAACGTCTTGTTGCTAATTTGGAATACCCACTGTGAACATAATTTGGGATAGTGTTCCAACATATATTCATATTTTGCGTCTGTAAAAAGTATTCTAATTTTTTCTTAGAGATGTCATCTGATCACAAATTCAATTGTGGAAATCTTTTTATTTTCATCCTAGGTTCACTTTGGGTGAATACAATTTGGGATACTATATTATAAATCATATTCCAAATTACCTGCAGGTTAAGTAAAATCACGTTTTAAAAGTTTTTTGGTTTAAATCAACTTGATAAGGAATTATTATTTTTATTTTATTTAGTCGTTTATATTATTAAAGTTTAATCATTTTCCAGCAACCCAATGTGTTTTTTATTGAGTTAATTGATTTCATTTCCCATTTATACTCCAAAAACAAACTGGTATTCCAAATATGCTGCACTTCCTCTAGTATTTGTAAACGTTAATAGCAAATTCAAGATCAGCAACTTTACCAACCCCATGATAGCTCGTTTCTATAAAATCAAGTTTTCTATCATTCGAATTTTCCGAAAAATTTTGCACTTTTCGTAAAATTAGATAGTAGGTTTGGTATCAGCTCCCTCGAAAAACCCATGATAACAAGTTTTTTCACAAATACCGACTGTATTATTTACGAATTTTCCATGAAATTTTCTATTTTCATTTTATTAGTAAATTTGTGAACAGCGGTCCCCGAAATTCCATGAAACCTCATTTACTTAGAAAAGCAAATTTTAAATAATCTAAATTTTCCGGAAAATTGTGCATTTTTCGATTTGATAGGATATTCTGTAAGCATCCTCAGAAAACGCTGTTAAAATTTTGATTTAATTTTCCAGAAATTTTTTCCTAATATTTTTTTTGAAAATTTAGACAGCATATTCAGCGTCTATCAGTATTCTAGGAAAACACATGATAACAAGTTTTTTTTTTCTCAAAAATGTCAATCCAAATTTCAACGAGTTGTCCAAAAAAATTTCCACTAGTTATAAATGTTAATTGCAAATTAAAGATCTGCACCTTTACCAACCCCATGGTAGTTCGTTTTCTTAAAAAAATCAAATTTTCAATTATTCGAATTTTCCAAAAAATTATGCACTTTTCGTAATATTAGATAGCAAGTTTGGGATCAGCCCCTTCAAAAACACATAATAAAAGTTTAATCAAAAATACTGATTGTAATTTTTACGAATTTTCCGACAAATTTTCCATTATTCGTATATTTTGATAGCCAACTCGGTGGCAGCACTTAAGCCAAACCCATGAAAACTCGTTTTCTTAAAAAATTAAATTTAAAATAATTCGAATTTTTCGAAAAATTGTACACTTTTCGTAAAATTAGATAAGATATTCTGTATTACCACCCACACAAACGCAATTATAATTTTGGTTAAATTTTCCAAAAAAATTATCCGAATATTTTTATAAAATTTAGACAACATATTCCCTTTCAGCGTTCTAGGAAAACCCATGATTACAAGTTTTTTTTTTTTTTTCAAAAATTTAAAATAAAATTCCTATGAAAAAATTTTCCACTAGTTGTTAATAGCAAATTCAGGATCAGCACCTTTACCAACCCCATGATAACTCGTTTTCTATTAAATAAATTTTTCAATCATTTGAATTTCCCGGAAAATTAAACACTTTTCGTAAGATTAGATAGCATGTTTGGTATCAGCCCCCTCGAAAAACCCATGAAAACAAGTTTTTCTCAAAAACGACTAATGTAATTGTTACGAATTTTTTGGGATATCTTCTTTTTTCGGTAAATTTTATTAGCAAATTTAGTATCAACGGCTCCTAAAAACCACATGATAAAATTTTTTCTAAAAAAATGCATATTTTAAATTTCACGAATTAATCGGAAAATTTTCAAAAAGAGCGAACTTCAATTTTTTGTGTAATTATCCACTTTCCACAAAATTCAAATCCTCATTGCTTTTCAAATAATGATGCATAAGTTTACCTCTGATCTAAAAGACTTTTAGTTTGTAGTCGTATAGACAACCAAATCAACAGACTGGTAACAATACATGCACCACATCGTACGAGCCTATATCGGATCATATAAGAAAAGTCAACCAGAGAAATAGGCCATAATATTTTATAAGTCGCAATGTAACCATATGCTGGAGCGACAATTTATCAAAAAAAAAAAAAAAAAATCAGACGTACTGAACTTGTGATTTTATATTGTACGTTTCGAAAATAGTAATACCAGTACCTAATCTCGAGTGAGTATTGGTGCATTTTTAAAACCAACCTGTTGATTTGATTGCCTATACATGTACCAAGTGAAGATGTTCCAAAACGAACCAAGCTTATATAAAATTATATATACCAAGATAATATTGTCCTGATATGATAACGACCTCACAAAATTTCTACCATTAAATGGAACTAATTAAGTTCATGAAGCCGGAAAATTAAACAAACAATTCATAGAGTATTGATTTGGTAAAGAGAGAAAAATCTTACCTTAACTCGATCAGCACCAATCAAATTGAAGCACTTTCACTCACTGCAAAATAGAAAAATAAACAATTAGTCATGTTTAAATAATTTTTCTTAAAAAATTATTCACGATTATTAAATGATATCAAGAGAATGAGTGATACATATATTATGACGGGCATGAGCATAAGGGAGGTGGTGGGAGGTTGTTGTTAAAGGGGACAAAAGTTCGTATCCTCTTTTTTCTAGGGGAAAACTCCCTCTAAACTTAAGAAAATATTTGGGAATAGATAAAATCTAACATGCATTCGTAATGATTAACTAAACACATAACAGATTTGGCACCGTCACCCTCGAAACCCCCTAATAACAACTATTCTAGAAAAGGCAATTTTATTTAAATTCAAATTTCTAGAAAATTTGAGGAAATTTTTATAAATTCAGACTACTTATTCCATATCACCGCTCTCAAAAAACCTGTGATAACAACATAACAAGTTTATTCAAAAATACCGATTGTAATTTTTACGAATTTTCCGACAAATTTTCCAATATTCGTAAATTTTGATAGCCACCTCGAGATAAGCACTTACGCCACCCCATTAAAAGTTTTCTTAAAAATTAAATTTTCAATCATTCAAATTTTTCAGAAAATTAAGCATTTTTCGTAAGATTCCGTAGCAGGTTTGGTATAATTTTGTTAAATTTCGTAATATTACATAGCAGGTAGGTATCACCCCCCTCGAAAAATACATAAAAACAAGTTTATTCACTAATACCGATTGTAATTGTTACGCATTTTCCAACAATTTTTCCTTATTCGTAAATTTTGATAGCCAACTCGGGGTCAGCACCTACCCCAACCCCATGAAAACCTGTTTTTTTAAAAATCAAATTTTAAATCATTTGAATTTTCCACTTTTCGTAAGATTAGGTAAGATATTCTTATCCTGTATTAGCACCCTCAAAAACGCAATTCTAATTTTGGATGCAATTACCAAAAAAAATTTCCAATTATTTTTATGATTTTGATTTTCCAAAATTTTTTCACAAGTGGCGATTGTTATTTTTACGAATTTTCCCGGAAATTTTTTATTTTTGGTTAATTCTTTTAGCAAATTTGAATTCAATGAATCCCAAAAATCCCATGATACAATTCTTTCTGAAATTTGCAAATTTTGAATTTCTTTAATTAATCGGACATTTTTTCAATTGTTCGTACATCAGCGCCCTCAAAAACTTTTTTGTAATGAGTGTTTCCAAAAAATCGAATTTCAATTTTTTGGATAATTATCCACTTTTCAAAAAATTCAAACCCTCATTGCATTTCAAATAATGATACATAATATTACCTCTGATCTAAAAGGCTTTTAGTTTGTACTTGTATAGACAACCTAATTAACAGGTTGGTAACAACAAATGCATCATACAACATGTAATATCTGACAAGTATAAAACATTCAGCTGACAGGACCAGTGGGCGGCAACTTTTTTCCCTCTCCACTTTCTTATTTAATTATCACTTCAGTGTCAATACCTTTACAACCAGAAAATTTAAAAAAAAATTGGCTTATTATTGGTTAAATCAGTTTAAATTTAAAATTAAATAGTTTACTTGTCAATAAATTGCGCTGCATACCAACAAATGTAGAAGAAAACTAAAAATATCATAAGACATTTGAAGATTTTACGGCTAAAGTGAGTTTAGTTGGTATTGTTTCAGAAGTAATAGGTCAAATAAGCTTCCTATCGTTTTTAGCGTTGAGTGGCAATCCGCTGGACAGGACTAAATCGGATCATAGAAAAAGTGTCAACCAGTAAAATATCCCATTATATTTTATATCCCTTGAAAACAAGTTTTTCTCAAAAACGACTATTGTAATTGTTACAAATTTTCCGAGAAATCTTCTTTTTTTGGTAAATTTTATTAGCAAATTTGGGATCAACGACCCCCAAAAAACACATGATAAAATTTTTTCTGAAAAATGCATATTTTAAATTTCTCGAATTAATCGAACAATATTCCAATGTTCGTACATCAGTGCCCTCGAAAATCTTTCAGTAATAAGTTTTTCAAAAAAAGCGAATTTCAATTTTTCGGGTAATTATCCACTTTCCACAAAATTCAAATCCTCATTGCTTTTCAAATAATGATGCATAAGTTTACCTCTGATCTAAATGACTTTTAGTTTGTAGTCGTATAGACAACCCAATCAACAGGTTGGTAAGAACAAATGCACCACATCGGACGAACCTACATCGGATCATATAAGAAGAGTGAACCAGAGAAATAGCCCATAATATTTTATAAGTCAAAATGTGCGACTATTAAAAAAAAACATTCAGACTTATTGAACTTGTGATTTTATATTGTACAATTTGAAAATAATAATACCAGTACTTACTGTCAAAAATTAATTATTAATATTTGGACATTTAGAAATTTTTATTATTGATTTTTGAACGTTTTGAATTTTAATTATTATAAATTTGTACTTTATGAACGGTTTTATGGTATAAATGGTTGCCTATATATTTTTCCTAAGACATTTCACGGGACCCGAAAATTTTATAATTTACAAACGGTTGTTCATTATATCCGGTGTCGTTATACACGATTTATACTGTAATTAGTCGTTTTTTTTTTTTTTTTTGATAAGTTTGATTTGATTATAATATTAATAATATTTGATAAGATGTTCCTATTTCACTAGCAAGATTACTCCCAAAATCTCCCGATTCAAATCACGAAATTATTCCAAATTTTTCCTCAATGGAATTTCAAGTTGGTTAAGTTTGATTATTAATTAATATATGTAATGAGTCGTTTTCTTTTTTTGAAATGTTTGATTTGATTTTAATTTTATTAAAACATCATTTAAATTGTAATAAAACAAATTTTGTAACTGCTGTTTTAATTCAATAATTATTTGTAGATTGTAAAATATGTGACGTCACATTAAGGTGGGGTGGGTCTCACAAATGTGACCAGCTGTGAAAACAACGGTGGAGGGGGTCAAAAATCATGAAATTTGTGACGTCATTTATAGATGGCCCATTACCCTTATGATTTAGGAACTTTTCCTCAAGTTATTTTCCCATATTTTTTGGCTAAAATGACACCCGCGGAGTTTTTCAATCAACTTTTTTACAGAGGCCCGCGTAGCTTTCCGATCTTTTCTAAAATGTGACCGACATCGTTTACTAAAAATTTTCCAATAGTGAACCCCAACGTAGTGTTTCGATAATGACCACCTCGTTAATTTAACATTTGCCTAATGTGATCTCCATGCTGTTAGAACTTTCATCTATAATCATATTCAAATAAATATCCACGTAGTTTTATAATCATTTTTTTAAAAAGTAACCTCTGAAATCTAAATTATCAACGCTAACCGCCAAAATTACCAAATAATTAAATATTTTAACATTACAAAGATGATTTTAATCTCGCACCCAATGCCAAAATATCACGCCATGGCTTTATTCGTTGGTAATTTAATAAATAAATAAAATTTAATGAAAATCGTTCGTGAACCATCATTGGTTCAATGGGTTGGTACAAAATTTAAGCAAATAAACAGTGGATGATCAATTAAAAACGGGATAATAATCGATAATGAATGATTTACAGAAAACCGCATTGCATAACACATTTTGTAATCAAGCATTTATTCGTTGAAATCGAACACCACGAACGTAATTTCTTTTAAAATGCCATTTGTTATCATTTTAAACATGATGAGGTTCTTTTCAGACATAAATTTGAAAAAATTAAGAGCAAAAAGATCGTCATCTTTTTAAATTAAGTTTTAGCACCACGTGCTCATGATGTTAAAATGGACAATTATTACATTTTTTAGACAAATAATTACTGTAAAAAAGTTGTAAGCTGACTCGAGAACAGCGCCTACGCCAACCCATGATAATTCCTTTTCTTAAAACAGCAAATTATAAAGCATTCGAAATTTCCAGAAAATTATTCACTTTTCGTAGGATTAGATAATATTAGATATACTGTATTAGCACATACTTTATTAGCGCCCTCAAAAACGCTGTTATAAATTTGATTAAATTTCCCAGAAAATTTTTCTTTGAATTTTTTTGAAAATTTAGACAGCATATATTCCATATGAGCGTTGTAGGAAAACCCATGATAACATGTATTTTTTTTTAAATTTCGAACGACATTTCTACGAATTTTCCGTAATATTGTCTACGGTACTATTTGTAAATGTTAATAGCAAATTCAGGATCAGCAACTTTTTACCAACATGTTAAGCCATGTTAGCTCATTTTATATAAAATCAAATTTTCAATCATTCAAATTTTTCGGAAAATGATGTACTTTTCATAACATTAGATAGCAGGTTTGGTATCAGCCCCCTCGAAAATCCGATGAAAACAAGTTTTTCTCAAAATCGCCGTCTGTAATTGTTACGAGTTTTCCGGAAAATTTTCTTTTTTCGGTAAGTTTATTAGCAAATTTGGGGTCAAAAACCCAAAAACCCCATCCTCGAAAATCTTACGGTAATAAAATTTTCAAAAAAAGCGAACTTCAATTTTTCGGGTAAATTATCCACTTTCCACAAAATTCAAATCTTCATTGCTTTTCAAATAATGATGCATAAGTTTACCTCTGATCTAAAAGACTTTTAGTTTGTAGTCGTATAGACAACCAAATCAACAGACTGGTAACAATACATGCACCACATCGTACGAGCCTATATCGGATCATATAAGAAAAGTCAACCAGAGAAATAGGCCATAATATTTTATAAGTCGCAATGTAACCATATGCTGGAGCGACAATTTATCAAAAAAAAAAAAAAAAAAATCAGACGTACTGAACTTGTGATTTTATATTGTACGTTTCAAAAATAGTAATACCAGTACCTAATCTCGAGTGAGTATTGGTGCATTTTTAAAACCAACCTGTTGATTTGATTGCCTATACATGTACCAAGTGAAGATGGTCCAATAAAAACCAAGCTTATATAAAATTATATATACCAAGAGTATATTTTCCTTATATGATAACGACCTCACAAAATGTCTACCATTAAATGGAAAAATGTGGCATAAATATAGAGAAATGAAAGCGATGCTTTGATGAGGTACTTAAAAAAAAATTAAATTAAGTTCATCAAGACGGAAAATTAAACAAACAATTCATAGAGTATTGATTTGGTAAAATTCCAATGGGAGCTAAACGATTAAAAAAGGAATTGTAACGTTAATATTTATAGTTATTAAAAGTTAATATTTATATATTATTTTAAAATATCTGCTGTGACGCGTCACAGCAGCTTTTTTTTTACATGAAACTTGCGCTGCTGATTAAAAAAACAAAAATAAAAATCAGGATTTGTTAAAAAATTATAAATGTCTATGCAAAAAGGACTATACGAGTTATGTATACAGCCTCTATGTTATAAACGAGCTCTCACCTTCTACCCCAGAAACCCTTTATTTTAATTTTACCAGGAAATAGCTTTTTCTTCAATAAATATTTAATTACATTATAATTTGATTTGATTGTTTTAATTTAATGGTCCGTTAATGTGCTTTGTAAGTTCAAGTTCAATTGTAATAGGTTCGTAGAGTTAAAAATGTTTTAAGGAAAACTATAAGAAAATATTTCATTGAACAGCAGAAAATTAGCAACCTTTAACCATTGTCTCATTTAAGATAAAAAATGGAGTTATTAATTAATTATTAACAAAAAAAAAAAAAAAAAATCTTACCTTAACTCGATCAGCACCAATCAAATTGAATCCCTTCCACCCACTGCAAAATTAAAATTAAAAAAATTAGTCAAGTTTAAATAACTTTTCTTAAAAATTATTAATGATTATTAATAAATATTAAGAGAATAAGTGATGCATACATAATAACGGAAATGAGCATAGGGTTGGTGACGGTAGGTTGTTGAGAAATAGGGCAAAAGTTCGTGTCCTCTTTTCTCTAGGGGAAAACTCCTTCTTAACTTAAAAAAATATTTAGGAATAGATAAAATCTAACATGCGTTCGTAATGATTAACTAAACACATTTAACAGAGATTCGACATCGTCACCCTCGAAACCCCCCTAATAACAGACTACATATCTCTATATCAGCGCTCTCGAAAAACCTGTGATATCAACTTAACAAGTTTATTCAAAAATACCGATTGTAATTTTTACGAATTTTCCATTTTTCGTAAAATTTTGATAGCCAACTCGGAGTCAGCACCTACACCAAACCCATGAAAACTCATTTTCTTAAAAAATTAAATTTAAAATCATTTGCATTTTCCGGAAAAATGTGCACTTTTCGTAAGATTACATGGGAAGTTTTGTACAAGCTTCCTTAAAAACGCAGTTATAATTTTGATTAAATTTTCCAGAAAATTATTTTGAATTTTTTTTGACAATTTAGACAGCATATTCACTAACAGCGTTCTAGGAAAATCCATAATAAGAAGTTTTTTGTTTCAAAAGTTTCGAACGAAATCTCTACGATATGTCCAAATATTTTCCACTAGTTGTAAATGTTAATAGCAAATTCAGAATCAGCACCATTAAAAAAATATTTTAATTTTTTATAAAAAATTTTATAATTTTTTACATTTTTTTAAAAATTTTATAAAATTATAAAAATGTTTTCTATAAAATCAAATTTTCAATCATTCGAATTTTCCGGAAAATTAGGCACTTTTCGTAAGATTTGATAACAGGTTTAGTATCAGCTCCTTTGAAAAACCGACAAGTTTTTCCAAAAACACCAATCGTAATTGTTACGAATTTTCCGGGAAATTTTTGTATTTTCGGTAAATTTTATTAGCAGATTTGGGACCAATGTCCCAGAAAACCTCATGATAAAATTTTTTTGGAAAAATGCACATTTTAAATGTCTTGAATTTATCGGAAGATTTTCCAATTTTCGTACATCAGCGCCATCAAAAACCTTGTGGTAATAAGTTTTTCATTATATCCGGTGTCGTTATAAACGATTTGTACTGTAATTAGTCGTTTTTTTTTTTATGTTTGATTTGATTTTAATATTAATAATATAATGCAAGATTACTCACAAAATATCCCGATTCAACTCAAAAATTATTCCAAATTTTTCCTCAATGGAAAATGGTTTACGAGGCAATGTTTCGTTTCCAAAGAACTCATCACAGACTAAATGTATATGCCATATTTTAAAAAATCATTTGCTGGTCAAAATGTTAATTATTATTATTTGGACATTTGAAAATTTTCATTATTGATTTTTGAACGTTTTAATTTTCATTATTATAAATTTGTACTCTATAAACGGTTTCCTATGTATTTTTTCTAAGATATTTCACGGGACCCGAAAGTTTTATAATTTACAACCGGTTGTTCTTTATATCCGGTGTCGTTATAAACGATTTATACTGTACTTAGTCGTTTTTTTTTTTTGAAATGTTTGATTTGATTTTAATATTAATAATATAATGCAAGATTACTCACAAAATATCCCGATTCAACTCACGAAATTATTCCAAATTTTTCCTCAATAGAAAATGGTTTATGAGGCAATGTTTCGTTTCCAAAGAACTCATCACAGACTAAATGTATATGCCATATTTTAAAAAATCATTTGCTGGTCAAAATGTTAATTATTATTATTTGGACATTTGAAAATTTTCATTATTGATTTTTGAACGTTTATAATTTTCATTATTATAAATTTGTACTTTATAAACGGTTTCCTATGTATTTTTTCTAAGATATTTCACGGGACCCGAAAGTTTTATAATTTACAACCGGTTGTTCTTTATTTCCGGTGTCGTTATAAACGATTTATACTGTACTTAGTCATTTTTTTTTTTTTTGAAATGTTTGATTTGATTTTAATATTAATAATATAATGCAAGATTACTCACAAAATATCCCGATTCAACTCACGAAATTATTCCAAATTTTTCCTCAATAGAAAATGGTTTATGAGGCAATGTTTCGTTTCCAAAGAACTCATCATAGACTAAATGTATATGCCATATTTTAAAAAATCATTTGCTGGTCAAAATGTTAATTATTATTATTTGGACATTTGAAAATTTTCATTATTGATTTTTGAACGTTTTAATTTTCATTATTATAAATTTGTACTCTATAAACGGTTTCCTATGTATTTTTTCTAAGATATTTCACGGGACCCGAAAGTTTTATAATTTACAACCGGTTGTTCTTTATATCCGGTGTCGTTATAAACGATTTATACTGTACTTAGTCGTTTTTTTTTTTTGAAATGTTTGATTTGATTTTAATATTAATAATATAATGCAAGATTACTCACAAAATATCCCGATTCAACTCACGAAATTATTCCAAATTTTTCCTCAATAGAAAATGGTTTATGAGGCAATGTTTCGTTTCCAAAGAACTCATCACAGACTAAATGTATATGCCATATTTTAAAAAATCATTTGCTGGTCAAAATGTTAATTATTATTATTTGGACATTTGAAAATTTTCATTATTGATTTTTGAACGTTTTAATTTTCATTATTATAAATTTGTACTCTATAAACGGTTTCCTATGTATTTTTTCTAAGATATTTCACGGGACCCGAAAGTTTTATAATTTACAACCGGTTGTTCTTTATATCCGGTGTCGTTATAAACGATTTATACTGTACTTAGTCGTTTTTTTTTTTTGAAATGTTTGATTTGATTTTAATATTAATAATATAATGCAAGATTACTCACAAAATATCCCGATTCAACTCACGAAATTATTCCAAATTTTTCCTCAATAGAAAATGGTTTATGAGGCAATGTTTCGTTTCCAAAGAACTCATCACAGACTAAATGTATATGCCATATTTTAAAAAATCATTTGCTGGTCAAAATGTTAATTATTATTATTTGGACATTTGAAAATTTTCATTATTGATTTTTGAACGTTTATAATTTTCATTATTATAAATTTGTACTTTATAAACGGTTTCCTATGTATTTTTTCTAAGATATTTCACGGGACCCGAAAGTTTTATAATTTACAACCGGTTGTTCTTTATTTCCGGTGTCGTTATAAACGATTTATACTGTACTTAGTCATTTTTTTTTTTTTTGAAATGTTTGATTTGATTTTAATATTAATAATATAATGCAAGATTACTCACAAAATATCCCGATTCAACTCACGAAATTATTCCAAATTTTTCCTCAATAGAAAATGGTTTATGAGGCAATGTTTCGTTTCCAAAGAACTCATCATAGACTAAATGTATATGCCATATTTTAAAAAATCATTTGCTGGTCAAAATGTTAATTATTATTATTTGGACATTTGAAAATTTTCATTATTGATTTTTGAACGTTTTAATTTTCATTATTATAAATTTGTACTCTATAAACGGTTTCCTATGTATTTTTTCTAAGATATTTCACGGGACCCGAAAGTTTTATAATTTACAACCGGTTGTTCTTTATATCCGGTGTCGTTATAAACGATTTATACTGTACTTAGTCGTTTTTTTTTTTTGAAATGTTTGATTTGATTTTAATATTAATAATATAATGCAAGATTACTCACAAAATATCCCGATTCAACTCACGAAATTATTCCAAATTTTTCCTCAATAGAAAATGGTTTATGAGGCAATGTTTCGTTTCCAAAGAACTCATCATAGACTAAATGTATATGCCATATTTTAAAAAATCATTTGCTGGTCAAAATGTTAATTATTATTATTTGGACATTTGAAAATTTTCATTATTGATTTTTGAACGTTTTAATTTTCATTATTATAAATTTGTACTCTATAAACGGTTTCCTATGTATTTTTTCTAAGATATTTCACGGGACCCGAAAGTTTTATAATTTACAACCGGTTGTTCTTTATATCCGGTGTCGTTATAAACGATTTATACTGTACTTAGTCGTTTTTTTTTTTTGAAATGTTTGATTTGATTTTAATATTAATAATATAATGCAAGATTACTCACAAAATATCCCGATTCAACTCACGAAATTATTCCAAATTTTTCCTCAATAGAAAATGGTTTATGAGGCAATGTTTCGTTTCCAAAGAACTCATCACAGACTAAATGTATATGCCATATTTTAAAAAATCATTTGCTGGTCAAAATGTTAATTATTATTATTTGGACATTTGAAAATTTTCATTATTGATTTTTGAACGTTTATAATTTTCATTATTATAAATTTGTACTTTATAAACGGTTTCCTATGTATTTTTTCTAAGATATTTCACGGGACCCGAAAGTTTTATAATTTACAACCGGTTGTTCTTTATTTCCGGTGTCGTTATAAACGATTTATACTGTACTTAGTGTTGTTTTTTTTTTTGAAATGTTTGATTTGATTTTAATATTAATAATATAATGCAAGATTACTCACAAAATATCCCGATTCAACTCACGAAATTATTCCAAATTTTTCCTCAATAGAAAATGGTTTATGAGGCAATGTTTCGTTTCCAAAGAACTCATCACAGACTAAATGTATATGCCATATTTTAAAAAATCATTTGCTGGTCAAAATGTTAATTATTATTATTTGGACATTTGAAAATTTTCATTATTGATTTTTGAACGTTTTAATTTTCATTATTGTAAATTTGTACTTTATAAACGGTTTCCTATGTATTTTTTCTAAGATATTTCACGGGACCCGAAAGTTTTATAATTTACAACCGGTTGTTCTTTATATCCGGTGTCGTTATAAACGATTTATACTGTACTTAGTCATTTTTTTTTTTGAAATGTTTGATTTGATTTTAATATTAATAATATAATGCAAGATTACTCACAAAATATCCCGATTCAAATCACGAAATTATTCCAAATTTTTCCTCAATAGAAAATGGTTTATGAGGCAATGTTTCGTTTCCAAAGAACTCATCACAGACTAAATGTATATGCCATATTTTAAAAAATCATTTGCTGGTCAAAATGTTAATTATTATTATTTGGACATTTGAAAATTTTCATTATTGATTTTTGAACGTTTATAATTTTCATTATTATAAATTTGTACTTTATAAACGGTTTCCTATGTATTTTTTCTAAGATATTTCACGGGACCCGAAAGTTTTATAATTTACAACCGGTTGTTCTTTATATCCGGTGTCGTTATAAACGATTTATACTGTACTTAGTGTTTTTTTTTTTTTTGAAATGTTTGATTTGATTTTAATATTAATAATATAATGCAAGATTACTCACAAAATATCCCGATTCAACTCACGAAATTATTCCAAATTTTTCCTCAATAGAAAATGGTTTATGAGGCAATGTTTCGTTTCCAAAGAACTCATCACAGACTAAATGTATATGCCATATTTTAAAAAATCATTTGCTGGTCAAAATGTTAATTATTATTATTTGGACATTTGAAAATTTTCATTATTGATTTTTGAACGTTTTAATTTTCATTATTGTAAATTTGTACTTTATAAACGGTTTCCTATGTATTTTTTCTAAGATATTTCACGGGACCCGAAAGTTTTATAATTTACAACCGGTTGTTCTTTATATCCGGTGTCGTTATAAACGATTTATACTGTACTTAGTCATTTTTTTTTTTTGAAATGTTTGATTTGATTTTAATATTAATAATATAATGCAAGATTACTCACAAAATATCCCGATTCAAATCACGAAATTATTCCAAATTTTTCCTCAATAGAAAATGGTTTATGAGGCAATGTTTCGTTTCCAAAGAACTCATCACAGACTAAATGTATATGCCATATTTTAAAAAATCATTTGCTGGTCAAAATGTTAATTATTATTATTTGGACATTTGAAAATTTTCATTATTGATTTTTGAACGTTTTGAATTTTCATTATTATAAATTTGTACTTTATAAACGGTTTCCTATGTATTTTTTCTAAAATTTTTCACGGGACCCGAAGGATTTGTACATTACAACCGGTTGTTCCTTATGTCCAGTGTCGTTATAAACGATTTATACAGTACGTAGTCGTTTTTTTTTTTTTGAAATGTTTGATTTGATTTTAATATTAATAATATAATTCAAAATTACTCACAAAATATCCCGATTCAAATCACGAAATTATTCCAAAATTTTCCTCAAAGGAAAATGGTTTGTGAGGCATTGTTTCACTTCCAAAGAACTCATCACAGACTAAATGTATATGCCATATTTTAAAAAATCAATTGCTGGTAAAAATGTTAATTATTATTACTTGGACATTTGAAAATTTTCATTATTGATTTTTGAACGTTTTCAATTTTCATTATTATAAATTTGTACTTTATAAACGGTTTCCTATGTATTTTTTCTAAGATATTTCACGGGACCCGAAGGTTTTGTAAATTACAACCGGTTGTTCTTTATATCCGGTGTCGTTATAAACGATTTATACTGTACTTAGTCATTTTTTTTTTTTGAAATGTTTGATTTGATTTTAATATTAATAATATAATGCAAGATTACTCCCAAAATATCCCGGTTGAACTCACGAAATTAATCCAAATTTTTCCTCAATGGAAAATGGTTTATGAGGCATTGTTTCGTTTCCAAAGAACTCATCACAGACTAAATGTATATGCCATATTTTAAAAAATCATTTGCTGGTCAAAATTTTAATTATTATTATTTGGACATTTGAAAATTTTCATTATTGATTTTTAAATCATTTGAATTTTCCACTTTTCGTAAGATTAGGTAAGATATCCTTATCCTGTATTAGCACCCTCAAAAACGCAATTCTAATTTTGGATGCAATTACCAAAATAAATTTCCAATTATTTTTATGATTTTGATTTTCCAAAATTTTTTCACAAATGGCGATTGTTATTTTTACGAATTTTCCCGGAAATTTTTTATTTTTGGTTAATTCTTTTAGCAAATTTGAATTCAATGAATCCCAAAAATCCCATGATACAATTCTTTCTGAAATTTGCAAATTTTGAATTTCTTTAATTAATCGGACATTTTTTCAATTGTTCGTACATCAGCGCCCTCAAAAACTTTTTTGTAATGAGTGTTTCCAAAAAATCGAATTTCAATTTTTTGGATAATTATCCACTTTTCAAAAAATTCAAACCCTCATTGCATTTCAAATAATGATACATAATATTACCTCTGATCTAAAAGGCTTTTAGTTTGTACTTGTATAGACAACCTAATTAACAGGTTGGTAACAACAAATGCATCATACAACATGTAATATCTGACAAGTATAAAACATTCAGCTGACAGGACCAGTGGGCGGCAACTTTTTTCCCTCTCCACTTTCTTATTTAATTATCACTTCAGTGTCAATACCTTTACAACCAGAAAATTTAAAAAAAAAATTGGCTTATTATTGGTTAAATCAGTTTAAATTTAAAATTAAATAGTTTACTTGTCAATAAATTGCGCTGCATACCAACAAATGTAGAAGAAAACTAAAAATATCATAAGACATTTGAAGATTTTACGGCTAAAGTGAGTTTAGTTGGTATTGTTTCAGAAGTAATAGGTCAAATAAGCTTCCTATCGTTTTTAGCGTTGAGTGGCAATCCGCTGGACAGGACTAAATCGGATCATAGAAAAAGTGTCAACCAGTAAAATATCCCATTATATTTTTTTTTTTTTTTTTTTTTTTTTTTTTTGTTTTAAGTCGCTTAAACAGGATGGTCATTTCGCGACTTTGAATGTTCGCAGTTTGTTTTAATCACATAAGGGTTTATAGGTTAGTCACTTAAATAGGTTAATTAGAATAGTATTTTAACTGTTAGTATAGTATTATTAGTATTAGTATAGTTAGTATAGTTAGTATAGTATATAATAGTATTTACACTGTTTTAATTATTGTCATTATTCTGACCACTTTTCGGTATTTTTATATTTAGTCACTTCACTAGTGTTATGGTTCTTTTTAAATTTTGCCTATTAGTCCGGTCTTCTTTAGGAATTTTAATGTTTTTTTTACTCCTTCACTTGTGTTTAGGTTCGTTTTTATGTCCTCGATTTTACACTCTCTTCTCCAGTTTGCTAAGGCTGGGCACTCCTCGAGCAGATGTTTCACCGTCACTCTCCCACCGCATCCTTCGCAATTTGGGCTGCTTCCCTGGATCAGATGTGCGTGTGTGGTCGTTGTATGTCCTATTCTGAGTCTAGTTATAATTTTCTCTAGTGCTCTAGGTAATTTTTCGGCAGGTGATTCTTCCTCGAGCGAGCCTCGAATAGCTGTCAACTTTTGTGGGGTGCTTTTCCAATCGTTTTCCCAGGTACTTTTAAATTTGTTTCCGATTAGTTTTTTAAGGTCCTCGGGACTTAGATCTTGGTTTTGCACCGTTTCATTTGTGGTGGCCTGTTTAGCTTCATCATCTGCCCTCTCGTTGCCTTCGATTCCAATATGGGAGGGGATCCATACTAACCTTATTTTATAGTTGCTTTTTAGCATTGATATTATTTTTTTTTGTATTAGACGGGTAGTGGTATTTTTGTTGTGCTGTCTGTTTATGGCTTCTAAACAAGAAAGGGAATCAGTAAATATTATTGATGGTTTTTTTTTATCTTTTTCCCTTATGATGTCCAAGCAATTATTTATCGCTTCGGCTTCACACGTGAAGATTGAGGAGCCGTCTTTTAATCTTCGTTTGTAGCACTCTTGTCCACTTATTATGGCATATCCCGATTGGCCATTTAATACCGATCCGTCCGTATAATAATGTTGATAATTTTGGTATTTATGCTGTACTTCTCGAAATAATCCCTTAAAAATCGAAGGTGGTGTAGAGGACGTTTTATATTCCGCTAGGGATATTATGATAGGAAGTGTCCAAGGTTCCCATGGAGGCACTGGGTTAATAGGTTGGGGCTTTGTTTTCGGTATTTCAAGTTCTAGTTCATTTTCATATTTTATTGTTCTATCACGTAGCGATAGATGGCGCTGTAATTGGAAAAGGTTTCTGGTTTCAGTATTTAGTGTACAATTTCTGGCTGGATTTATTGGGCGGTGATTTATTTTTGCGGCGTATTTTAATATTTTTTCTTTCCTCCTGTAAGAAAGAGGTTGTTCTTTAGCCTCTGCTAGTATGCTTATGATTGGGCTAGTTCTGTATGCTCCGGTGCAAATTCTCATAGCTGTGTTATGTATTGTTTCCAACACTCTTAACTTGTTTTTAGATGCCGTGTCATACAGAATAGCGGCATACTCTATTTTTTGTAATATTATGGCTTTATATGTTTTTTTGAGGGTTTGGAAGTTTACGCCCCCCCAGCCTCTAGATGTTAAGGTCTTTAAGAGATTTAATCGCCGATAGCATTCAGTTCTGAGGTTGTTGATGTGGCCTTTCCAGGTCATTCGTTGATCAAAAATAACTCCCAGTATTTTTATTGAAGGGACAATTTCTATTGGTTTTTTATCTAACTTTAATGTTACATTAGTTCTGGGTCGTCTGCGTGAAAAAATAATCGCTTCTGTCTTATTTTTAGATACTTTGAAACCAGATTGCTGTGTCCAGTTATATATTTTATCCAGATCGTTTTGAATTAATTTGGCTGTCAATTTAATGTCCACTCCTTTCCTAATAATGGTCAGATCATCGGCAAATAGGTAGGCTTTGCCGGGTCTCTCTATGCATTTAGTAACTTCGTTAATAGCTATCAGAAATAGTATAACACTAAGTACTGATCCCTGGGGTAGGCCATTTGACAGAGACGTCAGTGGGGATAGCGAGTTTCTTACTTTTACTTGGATTTTCCTTCCTGTGAGAAAATTCTGTATGAAGGCCAAAGTGTTGCCCTTGATGTTTATTTCGTTTAGTATTTTTAGAACTCTACGTATCCAGACCATCTCGAACGCTTTTTCAATATCCAGAGCGACCATGATGGTATGGTATTTGTTATTGAAGGCATTGCATATTTCTGTGTCAATACAAACTAATTGGTCTATTGTTGAGTATTCGTTCCTAAATCCGAATTGATTTGGGGAGAGCAGCCCTTGTTCTTCAATGAACCAACGTATCCTCTTTGATATAATTTTTTCCATTAACTTGCATAGAGTACAAGTTAAGGAAATTGGGCGGTAATTCGCAGGAGAACTGGGATCTTTCCCAGGTTTAGCGATTGGAATAGTTGTCGCTATCCTCCAGTTATCAGGGAAGACTTGAAATTCCCATATATGATTGAAAAGGCCTAATATGTAGTTGACTCCGCTGATTGGTAACTGTTTGAGCATTGTATTTGAAAGTCCGTCTGGTCCGGGGGATGTGTTACCCGCTATTGATAAACAGTGAGTCAATTCCTTCATAGTTATTTTCTTGTTAATTGGGTTGGAATTATCGTTTATGTCGTATATGTCCATGTTTGCTTCGGTGTTCATTTTATATTGTTGGAAACCTGGTGAATAGTTTTCTGAGCTTAAATTGGACGTGAAGGTGTCTGCTAGTATCCTCGCTGTTAGTTCGGGGTCGCTGATGTAATCCCCATTATCGTTTGCCAAAATTATTTCTGCAGAGTAGCTCTTACTTCCTTTAATGAGCTTGATTTTTTTCCACATATCTGATGTATTAGTGTGGCAATTAATTGAAGTAGTAAACTCCTCCCAGGATTTGATCTTGCTGTCTTTGATTGTTCGTCTAGCTTTTGCACGTTTTTTTTTATAATCGATTTTTAATAGTTCGTTTGTTGCACTATTAGTATTATTTCTATACTTTCTGAAGGCTTTTTTAGCCTCTTTGATGGTATTTTGGCATTCAGAATTCCACCACGGTACTGGTCTTTTTTTGAAAGTTCCACTTGTTCTAGGAATCGCTTTTTTAGCCGCATCTACGACCAAGTCTGTGAATGACTTGGTAATTTCATCTATGGTTTCGTTCTGTATCAGAGATAGGTTAGTGAGATGGGGGATGTTTTCGTCAATTTTATTCCTAAACAAGTTCCATTTTGCACGTTCGTAGATCCATTTTTTTTGAGTATGGTTGATTTTGGTTTTTTGGGTTTCCTGTGTATTCAAGTTTATCTTTATTGGGAAATGGTCGCTGTCGTATGTAAATTTAGCTGGAGTCCATTCGATTTTATGAGCTATAGCTTTATCCGTAATGGTTAAATCTATATTACTTGTGTTGCCATTCATGACATTAAAGTGTGTGGGTTCTTCCGTGTTTGACAAGATCAGATCATCTTCGTCTTCCAGCCAAGAAGCTATTAAGGACCCTCTTTGGTCGCAATTTTGGGACCCCCAGTAGTGGTGGTGGGCGTTAAAGTCACCCAATAGGATAACTGGCCCTGGAAGCTGTCTCATTAATTCTACAAGGTGTTCTCTGGTTAGGGTGATGCTGTTGGGTATGTAGACATTACAGATGGTGATTTTAATGGGATATTTTATTTTTATTGCAACTGCTTCTATAGGTGTCCTTATTTGTATTTCTTCTGGGAGAGTTGTTAGTTTAGCATAAATAGCGACACCGCCACTAGCCCTTAGAGCATGGTCTCTGTTTTTGATAAAGGATTTGTATCCTTTAATCTGTGCCTTATGGTTGTACGCGAAGTTTGTTTCCTGCAGACCGATACATAACGGATCATGTTTTTGAATTAAGATTTTTAAATATTCTAGTTTTTTGTAGTACCCGTTTAAGTTCCACTGCAAAATGAATAAATTGTTATTTTTCTTTGTTTTTTGCATTTCAGGTGTTCTTATTTTCGTTTAGGGTGATTATTATTATTATTTTTTTTTTTTTTTTTTTACGCTATTTGGAAGTGGAGTGATTTTGGTTGTGATGTTTTTATGGAAGGGTACTAATAGTTGTTTATTTTTCAATATTTTTATGTATTTTTAATTTTGAGGTTTTGGAGTCGTCTAATAAGTCGCGTGCATCTGTTTTTTTGAGCTTTATGCATTTTGCAATGTAAGTTTTGGCACATATCTATTATACCTTCGATATCTTCGGTGTATTCTAAGATTAGTTCCTTTAGGTCTTGTCCACTTCGAGCATTATCCATTAGACTACGGAGTTGATCAAGGCTGAGAGGGAATCTTGTTTGTGGGTTGTCCCATTCTATTTTTAGTATTTCCCAACTTTTATTTTCTAGTAGCTGGGATTCTTTATCGCTTTTAATTAATATTTTTTTCTTAAATTGTCTTCTCGTGTGTTTCTGTTTTTCGTCGTGGGAATCAATGCTACTATTTTCTTCCTCATCTGTGGATTCCGATTGAGGTGGATTATAGTTTTTATGTTCGTTTGTTTCTCCAGTAGATGAATTTGAGGTATTTGATGACCGTGTTCGTTTCAACCCTTTAGGCTCATTGTGTTTATGCTTGTCCTCCAGTGGTGGTGGCATAATTTCTGAGTCATGTACTGTATTAAGTGGTATTAGGGTGGTTTTTTCATTCTGTGGTTTGTCACTGTTTTTCTCCTCAGTAATATTTTCTTGAGGTTGGGACGTATATGTTTTTGGCTGTGATACTAGTTGGGATGTAATTTCACTAGTATTGGGGTGTATTTCTTTAGCCATAGAGCAGTGTTCGGTTTTATGCTCTTTGGATTTACAGTGAAAGCATATTTGTATTTTTTTCGTAGGTTATTAGAAGAGAGTCAGGAAAATCTTTTGGATCATGGTCTTTTACAAAAACTTGTCTTCTGAAGCTAAGTACATGGCTGTACGCTGGGTCCTGGATTCCGACTTTTAGAAAATTCATGCCGGACAAGGGTTGCAGTCCAATATTTTTTAGTTCTGTTATGATTATATTATGTGGTATGGTAGGGCAAACATTAGAAATAATAAGGCGTTTTGAGGGAGTTAATAATCGACGAGCTGCTATGATTTCGTTATTTATTTTTATTTTTCCGTTATTGATAGAGAGGAATTTATTGACTTCGTTTTCGTCTGACAGATATAAACATATTCTGTTATTTGATAGACGGGATGCAAATAATATTTTTTGTGGTCCGATCTGTGTTCCAACCTGATGAATGTAGTCGTTGATTTTTGAATTGTCAATGCTGTCGAATAATATGGCTTGCTTCTTACTCGGGAAACTTTGTTGGGGAACATTGTTGTTCATTAATGCATTTGCATAAGTAGTTTGGTTTTGGTTATTGTTAATGGTAGTGTTTGGTGGTGTCATTTTTAATTGATATGGTAGTTTAATGATAAATAAATATAATTGTTTTGCCTACTTGTAAGTGTAGGTGGCCTTGCACCGGCGATGCTGTGCACGTACATATATGCGTATTTGCGATGGGTGACGTTGTATTGGTGGTTGTTTTTCGTTTTGATGCACTTTCACTTATAAGCAATTTTACGTCCGCACTGAGCGGCATTTCATTGATGAAATGATTATATTTTATATCCCTTGAAAACAAGTTTTTCTCAAAAACGACTATTGTAATTGTTACAAATTTTCCGAGAAATCTTCTTTTTTTGGTAAATTTTATTAGCAAATTTGGGATCAACGACCCCCAAAAAACACATGATAAAATTTTTTCTGAAAAATGCATATTTTAAATTTCTCGAATTAATCGAACAATATTCCAATGTTCGTACATCAGTGCCCTCGAAAATCTTTCAGTAATAAGTTTTTCAAAAAAAGCGAATTTCAATTTTTCGGGTAATTATCCACTTTCCACAAAATTCAAATCCTCATTGCTTTTCAAATAATGATGCATAAGTTTACCTCTGATCTAAATGACTTTTAGTTTGTAGTCGTATAGACAACCCAATCAACAGGTTGGTAAGAACAAATGCACCACATCGGACGAACCTACATCGGATCATATAAGAAGAGTGAACCAGAGAAATAGCCCATAATATTTTATAAGTCGAAATGTGACCATATGTTGGAGCGACTATTAAAAAAAAACATTCAGACTTATTGAACTTGTGATTTTATATTGTACAATTCGAAAATTATAATACCAGTACTTAGTGTCAAAAATTAATTATTAATATTTGGACATTTGAAAATTTTCATTATTGATTTTGGAACGTTTTTAATTTTCATTATTATAAATTTGTACTTTATAAACGGTTTCCTATGTATTTTTTCTAAAATATTTCACGGGACCCAAAGGATTTGTACATTACAACCGGTTGTTCCTTATATCCAGTGTCGTTATAAACGATTTATACAGTACTTAGTCGTTTTTTTTTTTTTTTTGAAATGTTTGATTTGATTTTAATATTAATAATATAATTCAAAATTACTCACAAAATATCCCGATTCAAATCACGAAATTATTCCAAAATTTTCCTCAAAGGAAAATGGTTTGTGAGGCATTGTTTCACTTCCAAAGAACTCATCACAGACTAAATGTATATGACATATTTTAAAAAATCATTTGCTGGTAAAAATGTTAATTATTATTACTTGGACATTTGAAAATTTTCATTATTGATTTTTGAACGTTTTCAATTTTCATTATTATAAATTTGTACTTTATAAACGGTTTCCTATGTATTTTTTCTAAGATATTTCACGGGACCCGAAGGTTTTGTAAATTACAACCGGTTGTTCTTTATATCCGGTGTCGTTATAAACGATTTATACTGTACTTAGTCATTTTTTTTTTTTTGAAACGTTTGATTTGATTTTAATATTAATAATATAATGCAAGATTACTCACAAAATATCCCGGTTGAACTCACGAAATTAATCCAAATTTTTCCTCAATGGAAAATGGTTTATGAGGCATTGTTTCGTTTCCAAAGAACTCATCACAGACTTAATCTATATGCCATATTTTAAAAAATCATTTGCTGGTAAAAATGTTAATTATTATTACTTGGACATTTAAAACTTTTCATTATTGATTTTTGAACGTTTTCAATTTTTATTATTATAAATTTGTACTTTATAAACGGTTTCCTATGTATTTTTTCTAAGATATTTCACGGGACCCGAAAGTTTTATAATTTACAACCGGTTGTTCTTTATATCCGGTGTCGTTATAAACGATTTATACTGTACTTAGTGTTTTTTTTTTTTTGAAACGTTTGATTTGATTTTAATATTAATAATATAATGCAAGATTACTCACAAAATATCCCGGTTGAACTCACGAAATTAATCCAAATTTTTCCTCAATGGAAAATGGTTTATGAGGCATTGTTTCGTTTCCAAAGAACTCATCACAGACTTAATCTATATGCCATATTTTAAAAAATCATTTGCTGGTAAAAATGTTAATTATTATTACTTGGACATTTAAAACTTTTCATTATTGATTTTTGAACGTTTTCAATTTTTATTATTATAAATTTGTACTTTATAAACGGTTTCCTATGTATTATTTCTAAGATATTTCACGGGACTCGAAGGTTTTGTACGTGACAACCGGTTGTTCATTATATCCGGTGTCGTTATAAACGATTTATACTGTATTTAGATTTAATTGTCCGAAAAGAAATTTTTCTCGGTGTAGTGTTACGCACCGAAACTATTATCCTTTGATAAATGCTGCTTAATGCTGCACCGTTTTATTTCATTTGACAATTGAATTTCAAGTTGGTTAAGTTTGATTATTAATTAATATATGTAATAAATCGTTTTCTTTTGTTAGGTTTTTTTTAATGATCATTCCCTTTTGATATTTTCTTCGCCAGCCACATTAGTACAAAATGTCCATTTTGAAAACTTTTTTAGTTAGAATGTCATCTTTAATACTCATTTACTTTATTGAGTGAAATCTTTTCTATATGCGTTTATATCTTTAATAATCCTATTAGTTTATGGTTTTCATTTGATTTTAGTAATATTTTTAAAATTAAAAATGTTACTTCGAGTTCTAATCTATAACGTCTTGTTGCTAATTTGGAATACCCACTGTGAACATAATTTGGGATAGTGTTCCAACATATATTCATATTTTGCGTCTGTAAAAAGTATTCTAATTTTTTCTTAGAGATGTCATCTGATCACAAATTCAATTGTGGAAATCTTTTTATTTTCATCCTAGGTTCACTTTGGGTGAATACAATTTGGGATACTATATTATAAATCATATTCCAAATTACCTGCAGGTTAAGTAAAATCACGTTTTAAAAGTTTTTTGGTTTAAATCAACTTGATAAGGAATTATTATTTTTATTTTATTTAGTCGTTTATATTATTAAAGTTTAATCATTTTCCAGCAACCCAATGTGTTTTTTATTGAGTTAATTGATTTCATTTCCCATTTATACTCCAAAAACAAACTGGTATTCCAAATATGCTGCACTTCCTCTAGTATTTGTAAACGTTAATAGCAAATTCAAGATCAGCAACTTTACCAACCCCATGATAGCTCGTTTCTATAAAATCAAGTTTTCTATCATTCGAATTTTCCGAAAAATTTTGCACTTTTCGTAAAATTAGATAGTAGGTTTGGTATCAGCTCCCTCGAAAAACCCATGATAACAAGTTTTTTCACAAATACCGACTGTATTATTTACGAATTTTCCATGAAATTTTCTATTTTCATTTTATTAGTAAATTTGTGAACAGCGGTCCCCGAAATTCCATGAAACCTCATTTACTTAGAAAAGCAAATTTTAAATAATCTAAATTTTCCGGAAAATTGTGCATTTTTCGATTTGATAGGATATTCTGTAAGCATCCTCAGAAAACGCTGTTAAAATTTTGATTTAATTTTCCAGAAATTTTTTCCTAATATTTTTTTTGAAAATTTAGACAGCATATTCAGCGTCTATCAGTATTCTAGGAAAACACATGATAACAAGTTTTTTTTTTCTCAAAAATGTCAATCCAAATTTCAACGAGTTGTCCAAAAAAATTTCCACTAGTTATAAATGTTAATTGCAAATTAAAGATCTGCACCTTTACCAACCCCATGGTAGTTCGTTTTCTTAAAAAAATCAAATTTTCAATTATTCGAATTTTCCAAAAAATTATGCACTTTTCGTAATATTAGATAGCAAGTTTGGGATCAGCCCCTTCAAAAACACATAATAAAAGTTTAATCAAAAATACTGATTGTAATTTTTACGAATTTTCCGACAAATTTTCCATTATTCGTATATTTTGATAGCCAACTCGGTGGCAGCACTTAAGCCAAACCCATGAAAACTCGTTTTCTTAAAAAATTAAATTTAAAATAATTCGAATTTTTCGAAAAATTGTACACTTTTCGTAAAATTAGATAAGATATTCTGTATTACCACCCACACAAACGCAATTATAATTTTGGTTAAATTTTCCAAAAAAATTATCCGAATATTTTTATAAAATTTAGACAACATATTCCCTTTCAGCGTTCTAGGAAAACCCATGATTACAAGTTTTTTTTTTTTTTTCAAAAATTTAAAATAAAATTCCTATGAAAAAATTTTCCACTAGTTGTTAATAGCAAATTCAGGATCAGCACCTTTACCAACCCCATGATAACTCGTTTTCTATTAAATAAATTTTTCAATCATTTGAATTTCCCGGAAAATTAAACACTTTTCGTAAGATTAGATAGCATGTTTGGTATCAGCCCCCTCGAAAAACCCATGAAAACAAGTTTTTCTCAAAAACGACTAATGTAATTGTTACGAATTTTTTGGGATATCTTCTTTTTTCGGTAAATTTTATTAGCAAATTTAGTATCAACGGCTCCTAAAAACCACATGATAAAATTTTTTCTAAAAAAATGCATATTTTAAATTTCACGAATTAATCGGAAAATTTTCAAAAAGAGCGAACTTCAATTTTTTGTGTAATTATCCACTTTCCACAAAATTCAAATCCTCATTGCTTTTCAAATAATGATGCATAAGTTTACCTCTGATCTAAAAGACTTTTAGTTTGTAGTCGTATAGACAACCAAATCAACAGACTGGTAACAATACATGCACCACATCGTACGAGCCTATATCGGATCATATAAGAAAAGTCAACCAGAGAAATAGGCCATAATATTTTATAAGTCGCAATGTAACCATATGCTGGAGCGACAATTTATCAAAAAAAAAAAAAAAAAATCAGACGTACTGAACTTGTGATTTTATATTGTACGTTTCGAAAATAGTAATACCAGTACCTAATCTCGAGTGAGTATTGGTGCATTTTTAAAACCAACCTGTTGATTTGATTGCCTATACATGTACCAAGTGAAGATGTTCCAAAACGAACCAAGCTTATATAAAATTATATATACCAAGATAATATTGTCCTGATATGATAACGACCTCACAAAATTTCTACCATTAAATGGAACTAATTAAGTTCATGAAGCCGGAAAATTAAACAAACAATTCATAGAGTATTGATTTGGTAAAGAGAGAAAAATCTTACCTTAACTCGATCAGCACCAATCAAATTGAAGCACTTTCACTCACTGCAAAATAGAAAAATAAACAATTAGTCATGTTTAAATAATTTTTCTTAAAAAATTATTCACGATTATTAAATGATATCAAGAGAATGAGTGATACATATATTATGACGGGCATGAGCATAAGGGAGGTGGTGGGAGGTTGTTGTTAAAGGGGACAAAAGTTCGTATCCTCTTTTTTCTAGGGGAAAACTCCCTCTAAACTTAAGAAAATATTTGGGAATAGATAAAATCTAACATGCATTCGTAATGATTAACTAAACACATAACAGATTTGGCACCGTCACCCTCGAAACCCCCTAATAACAACTATTCTAGAAAAGGCAATTTTATTTAAATTCAAATTTCTAGAAAATTTGAGGAAATTTTTATAAATTCAGACTACTTATTCCATATCACCGCTCTCAAAAAACCTGTGATAACAACATAACAAGTTTATTCAAAAATACCGATTGTAATTTTTACGAATTTTCCGACAAATTTTCCAATATTCGTAAATTTTGATAGCCACCTCGAGATAAGCACTTACGCCACCCCATTAAAAGTTTTCTTAAAAATTAAATTTTCAATCATTCAAATTTTTCAGAAAATTAAGCATTTTTCGTAAGATTCCGTAGCAGGTTTGGTATAATTTTGTTAAATTTCGTAATATTACATAGCAGGTAGGTATCACCCCCCTCGAAAAATACATAAAAACAAGTTTATTCACTAATACCGATTGTAATTGTTACGCATTTTCCAACAATTTTTCCTTATTCGTAAATTTTGATAGCCAACTCGGGGTCAGCACCTACCCCAACCCCATGAAAACCTGTTTTTTTAAAAATCAAATTTTAAATCATTTGAATTTTCCACTTTTCGTAAGATTAGGTAAGATATTCTTATCCTGTATTAGCACCCTCAAAAACGCAATTCTAATTTTGGATGCAATTACCAAAAAAAATTTCCAATTATTTTTATGATTTTGATTTTCCAAAATTTTTTCACAAGTGGCGATTGTTATTTTTACGAATTTTCCCGGAAATTTTTTATTTTTGGTTAATTCTTTTAGCAAATTTGAATTCAATGAATCCCAAAAATCCCATGATACAATTCTTTCTGAAATTTGCAAATTTTGAATTTCTTTAATTAATCGGACATTTTTTCAATTGTTCGTACATCAGCGCCCTCAAAAACTTTTTTGTAATGAGTGTTTCCAAAAAATCGAATTTCAATTTTTTGGATAATTATCCACTTTTCAAAAAATTCAAACCCTCATTGCATTTCAAATAATGATACATAATATTACCTCTGATCTAAAAGGCTTTTAGTTTGTACTTGTATAGACAACCTAATTAACAGGTTGGTAACAACAAATGCATCATACAACATGTAATATCTGACAAGTATAAAACATTCAGCTGACAGGACCAGTGGGCGGCAACTTTTTTCCCTCTCCACTTTCTTATTTAATTATCACTTCAGTGTCAATACCTTTACAACCAGAAAATTTAAAAAAAAATTGGCTTATTATTGGTTAAATCAGTTTAAATTTAAAATTAAATAGTTTACTTGTCAATAAATTGCGCTGCATACCAACAAATGTAGAAGAAAACTAAAAATATCATAAGACATTTGAAGATTTTACGGCTAAAGTGAGTTTAGTTGGTATTGTTTCAGAAGTAATAGGTCAAATAAGCTTCCTATCGTTTTTAGCGTTGAGTGGCAATCCGCTGGACAGGACTAAATCGGATCATAGAAAAAGTGTCAACCAGTAAAATATCCCATTATATTTTATATCCCTTGAAAACAAGTTTTTCTCAAAAACGACTATTGTAATTGTTACAAATTTTCCGAGAAATCTTCTTTTTTTGGTAAATTTTATTAGCAAATTTGGGATCAACGACCCCCAAAAAACACATGATAAAATTTTTTCTGAAAAATGCATATTTTAAATTTCTCGAATTAATCGAACAATATTCCAATGTTCGTACATCAGTGCCCTCGAAAATCTTTCAGTAATAAGTTTTTCAAAAAAAGCGAATTTCAATTTTTCGGGTAATTATCCACTTTCCACAAAATTCAAATCCTCATTGCTTTTCAAATAATGATGCATAAGTTTACCTCTGATCTAAATGACTTTTAGTTTGTAGTCGTATAGACAACCCAATCAACAGGTTGGTAAGAACAAATGCACCACATCGGACGAACCTACATCGGATCATATAAGAAGAGTGAACCAGAGAAATAGCCCATAATATTTTATAAGTCAAAATGTGCGACTATTAAAAAAAAACATTCAGACTTATTGAACTTGTGATTTTATATTGTACAATTTGAAAATAATAATACCAGTACTTACTGTCAAAAATTAATTATTAATATTTGGACATTTAGAAATTTTTATTATTGATTTTTGAACGTTTTGAATTTTAATTATTATAAATTTGTACTTTATGAACGGTTTTATGGTATAAATGGTTGCCTATATATTTTTCCTAAGACATTTCACGGGACCCGAAAATTTTATAATTTACAAACGGTTGTTCATTATATCCGGTGTCGTTATACACGATTTATACTGTAATTAGTCGTTTTTTTTTTTTTTTTTGATAAGTTTGATTTGATTATAATATTAATAATATTTGATAAGATGTTCCTATTTCACTAGCAAGATTACTCCCAAAATCTCCCGATTCAAATCACGAAATTATTCCAAATTTTTCCTCAATGGAATTTCAAGTTGGTTAAGTTTGATTATTAATTAATATATGTAATGAGTCGTTTTCTTTTTTTGAAATGTTTGATTTGATTTTAATTTTATTAAAACATCATTTAAATTGTAATAAAACAAATTTTGTAACTGCTGTTTTAATTCAATAATTATTTGTAGATTGTAAAATATGTGACGTCACATTAAGGTGGGGTGGGTCTCACAAATGTGACCAGCTGTGAAAACAACGGTGGAGGGGGTCAAAAATCATGAAATTTGTGACGTCATTTATAGATGGCCCATTACCCTTATGATTTAGGAACTTTTCCTCAAGTTATTTTCCCATATTTTTTGGCTAAAATGACACCCGCGGAGTTTTTCAATCAACTTTTTTACAGAGGCCCGCGTAGCTTTCCGATCTTTTCTAAAATGTGACCGACATCGTTTACTAAAAATTTTCCAATAGTGAACCCCAACGTAGTGTTTCGATAATGACCACCTCGTTAATTTAACATTTGCCTAATGTGATCTCCATGCTGTTAGAACTTTCATCTATAATCATATTCAAATAAATATCCACGTAGTTTTATAATCATTTTTTTAAAAAGTAACCTCTGAAATCTAAATTATCAACGCTAACCGCCAAAATTACCAAATAATTAAATATTTTAACATTACAAAGATGATTTTAATCTCGCACCCAATGCCAAAATATCACGCCATGGCTTTATTCGTTGGTAATTTAATAAATAAATAAAATTTAATGAAAATCGTTCGTGAACCATCATTGGTTCAATGGGTTGGTACAAAATTTAAGCAAATAAACAGTGGATGATCAATTAAAAACGGGATAATAATCGATAATGAATGATTTACAGAAAACCGCATTGCATAACACATTTTGTAATCAAGCATTTATTCGTTGAAATCGAACACCACGAACGTAATTTCTTTTAAAATGCCATTTGTTATCATTTTAAACATGATGAGGTTCTTTTCAGACATAAATTTGAAAAAATTAAGAGCAAAAAGATCGTCATCTTTTTAAATTAAGTTTTAGCACCACGTGCTCATGATGTTAAAATGGACAATTATTACATTTTTTAGACAAATAATTACTGTAAAAAAGTTGTAAGCTGACTCGAGAACAGCGCCTACGCCAACCCATGATAATTCCTTTTCTTAAAACAGCAAATTATAAAGCATTCGAAATTTCCAGAAAATTATTCACTTTTCGTAGGATTAGATAATATTAGATATACTGTATTAGCACATACTTTATTAGCGCCCTCAAAAACGCTGTTATAAATTTGATTAAATTTCCCAGAAAATTTTTCTTTGAATTTTTTTGAAAATTTAGACAGCATATATTCCATATGAGCGTTGTAGGAAAACCCATGATAACATGTATTTTTTTTTAAATTTCGAACGACATTTCTACGAATTTTCCGTAATATTGTCTACGGTACTATTTGTAAATGTTAATAGCAAATTCAGGATCAGCAACTTTTTACCAACATGTTAAGCCATGTTAGCTCATTTTATATAAAATCAAATTTTCAATCATTCAAATTTTTCGGAAAATGATGTACTTTTCATAACATTAGATAGCAGGTTTGGTATCAGCCCCCTCGAAAATCCGATGAAAACAAGTTTTTCTCAAAATCGCCGTCTGTAATTGTTACGAGTTTTCCGGAAAATTTTCTTTTTTCGGTAAGTTTATTAGCAAATTTGGGGTCAAAAACCCAAAAACCCCATCCTCGAAAATCTTACGGTAATAAAATTTTCAAAAAAAGCGAACTTCAATTTTTCGGGTAAATTATCCACTTTCCACAAAATTCAAATCTTCATTGCTTTTCAAATAATGATGCATAAGTTTACCTCTGATCTAAAAGACTTTTAGTTTGTAGTCGTATAGACAACCAAATCAACAGACTGGTAACAATACATGCACCACATCGTACGAGCCTATATCGGATCATATAAGAAAAGTCAACCAGAGAAATAGGCCATAATATTTTATAAGTCGCAATGTAACCATATGCTGGAGCGACAATTTATCAAAAAAAAAAAAAAAAAAATCAGACGTACTGAACTTGTGATTTTATATTGTACGTTTCAAAAATAGTAATACCAGTACCTAATCTCGAGTGAGTATTGGTGCATTTTTAAAACCAACCTGTTGATTTGATTGCCTATACATGTACCAAGTGAAGATGGTCCAATAAAAACCAAGCTTATATAAAATTATATATACCAAGAGTATATTTTCCTTATATGATAACGACCTCACAAAATGTCTACCATTAAATGGAAAAATGTGGCATAAATATAGAGAAATGAAAGCGATGCTTTGATGAGGTACTTAAAAAAAAATTAAATTAAGTTCATCAAGACGGAAAATTAAACAAACAATTCATAGAGTATTGATTTGGTAAAATTCCAATGGGAGCTAAACGATTAAAAAAGGAATTGTAACGTTAATATTTATAGTTATTAAAAGTTAATATTTATATATTATTTTAAAATATCTGCTGTGACGCGTCACAGCAGCTTTTTTTTTACATGAAACTTGCGCTGCTGATTAAAAAAACAAAAATAAAAATCAGGATTTGTTAAAAAATTATAAATGTCTATGCAAAAAGGACTATACGAGTTATGTATACAGCCTCTATGTTATAAACGAGCTCTCACCTTCTACCCCAGAAACCCTTTATTTTAATTTTACCAGGAAATAGCTTTTTCTTCAATAAATATTTAATTACATTATAATTTGATTTGATTGTTTTAATTTAATGGTCCGTTAATGTGCTTTGTAAGTTCAAGTTCAATTGTAATAGGTTCGTAGAGTTAAAAATGTTTTAAGGAAAACTATAAGAAAATATTTCATTGAACAGCAGAAAATTAGCAACCTTTAACCATTGTCTCATTTAAGATAAAAAATGGAGTTATTAATTAATTATTAACAAAAAAAAAAAAAAAAAATCTTACCTTAACTCGATCAGCACCAATCAAATTGAATCCCTTCCACCCACTGCAAAATTAAAATTAAAAAAATTAGTCAAGTTTAAATAACTTTTCTTAAAAATTATTAATGATTATTAATAAATATTAAGAGAATAAGTGATGCATACATAATAACGGAAATGAGCATAGGGTTGGTGACGGTAGGTTGTTGAGAAATAGGGCAAAAGTTCGTGTCCTCTTTTCTCTAGGGGAAAACTCCTTCTTAACTTAAAAAAATATTTAGGAATAGATAAAATCTAACATGCGTTCGTAATGATTAACTAAACACATTTAACAGAGATTCGACATCGTCACCCTCGAAACCCCCCTAATAACAGACTACATATCTCTATATCAGCGCTCTCGAAAAACCTGTGATATCAACTTAACAAGTTTATTCAAAAATACCGATTGTAATTTTTACGAATTTTCCATTTTTCGTAAAATTTTGATAGCCAACTCGGAGTCAGCACCTACACCAAACCCATGAAAACTCATTTTCTTAAAAAATTAAATTTAAAATCATTTGCATTTTCCGGAAAAATGTGCACTTTTCGTAAGATTACATGGGAAGTTTTGTACAAGCTTCCTTAAAAACGCAGTTATAATTTTGATTAAATTTTCCAGAAAATTATTTTGAATTTTTTTTGACAATTTAGACAGCATATTCACTAACAGCGTTCTAGGAAAATCCATAATAAGAAGTTTTTTGTTTCAAAAGTTTCGAACGAAATCTCTACGATATGTCCAAATATTTTCCACTAGTTGTAAATGTTAATAGCAAATTCAGAATCAGCACCATTAAAAAAATATTTTAATTTTTTATAAAAAATTTTATAATTTTTTACATTTTTTTAAAAATTTTATAAAATTATAAAAATGTTTTCTATAAAATCAAATTTTCAATCATTCGAATTTTCCGGAAAATTAGGCACTTTTCGTAAGATTTGATAACAGGTTTAGTATCAGCTCCTTTGAAAAACCGACAAGTTTTTCCAAAAACACCAATCGTAATTGTTACGAATTTTCCGGGAAATTTTTGTATTTTCGGTAAATTTTATTAGCAGATTTGGGACCAATGTCCCAGAAAACCTCATGATAAAATTTTTTTGGAAAAATGCACATTTTAAATGTCTTGAATTTATCGGAAGATTTTCCAATTTTCGTACATCAGCGCCATCAAAAACCTTGTGGTAATAAGTTTTTCATTATATCCGGTGTCGTTATAAACGATTTGTACTGTAATTAGTCGTTTTTTTTTTTATGTTTGATTTGATTTTAATATTAATAATATAATGCAAGATTACTCACAAAATATCCCGATTCAACTCAAAAATTATTCCAAATTTTTCCTCAATGGAAAATGGTTTACGAGGCAATGTTTCGTTTCCAAAGAACTCATCACAGACTAAATGTATATGCCATATTTTAAAAAATCATTTGCTGGTCAAAATGTTAATTATTATTATTTGGACATTTGAAAATTTTCATTATTGATTTTTGAACGTTTTAATTTTCATTATTATAAATTTGTACTCTATAAACGGTTTCCTATGTATTTTTTCTAAGATATTTCACGGGACCCGAAAGTTTTATAATTTACAACCGGTTGTTCTTTATATCCGGTGTCGTTATAAACGATTTATACTGTACTTAGTCGTTTTTTTTTTTTGAAATGTTTGATTTGATTTTAATATTAATAATATAATGCAAGATTACTCACAAAATATCCCGATTCAACTCACGAAATTATTCCAAATTTTTCCTCAATAGAAAATGGTTTATGAGGCAATGTTTCGTTTCCAAAGAACTCATCACAGACTAAATGTATATGCCATATTTTAAAAAATCATTTGCTGGTCAAAATGTTAATTATTATTATTTGGACATTTGAAAATTTTCATTATTGATTTTTGAACGTTTTAATTTTCATTATTATAAATTTGTACTCTATAAACGGTTTCCTATGTATTTTTTCTAAGATATTTCACGGGACCCGAAAGTTTTATAATTTACAACCGGTTGTTCTTTATATCCGGTGTCGTTATAAACGATTTATACTGTACTTAGTCGTTTTTTTTTTTTGAAATGTTTGATTTGATTTTAATATTAATAATATAATGCAAGATTACTCACAAAATATCCCGATTCAACTCACGAAATTATTCCAAATTTTTCCTCAATAGAAAATGGTTTATGAGGCAATGTTTCGTTTCCAAAGAACTCATCACAGACTAAATGTATATGCCATATTTTAAAAAATCATTTGCTGGTCAAAATGTTAATTATTATTATTTGGACATTTGAAAATTTTCATTATTGATTTTTGAACGTTTATAATTTTCATTATTATAAATTTGTACTTTATAAACGGTTTCCTATGTATTTTTTCTAAGATATTTCACGGGACCCGAAAGTTTTATAATTTACAACCGGTTGTTCTTTATTTCCGGTGTCGTTATAAACGATTTATACTGTACTTAGTCATTTTTTTTTTTTTTGAAATGTTTGATTTGATTTTAATATTAATAATATAATGCAAGATTACTCACAAAATATCCCGATTCAACTCACGAAATTATTCCAAATTTTTCCTCAATAGAAAATGGTTTATGAGGCAATGTTTCGTTTCCAAAGAACTCATCATAGACTAAATGTATATGCCATATTTTAAAAAATCATTTGCTGGTCAAAATGTTAATTATTATTATTTGGACATTTGAAAATTTTCATTATTGATTTTTGAACGTTTTAATTTTCATTATTATAAATTTGTACTCTATAAACGGTTTCCTATGTATTTTTTCTAAGATATTTCACGGGACCCGAAAGTTTTATAATTTACAACCGGTTGTTCTTTATATCCGGTGTCGTTATAAACGATTTATACTGTACTTAGTCGTTTTTTTTTTTTGAAATGTTTGATTTGATTTTAATATTAATAATATAATGCAAGATTACTCACAAAATATCCCGATTCAACTCACGAAATTATTCCAAATTTTTCCTCAATAGAAAATGGTTTATGAGGCAATGTTTCGTTTCCAAAGAACTCATCATAGACTAAATGTATATGCCATATTTTAAAAAATCATTTGCTGGTCAAAATGTTAATTATTATTATTTGGACATTTGAAAATTTTCATTATTGATTTTTGAACGTTTTAATTTTCATTATTATAAATTTGTACTCTATAAACGGTTTCCTATGTATTTTTTCTAAGATATTTCACGGGACCCGAAAGTTTTATAATTTACAACCGGTTGTTCTTTATATCCGGTGTCGTTATAAACGATTTATACTGTACTTAGTCGTTTTTTTTTTTTGAAATGTTTGATTTGATTTTAATATTAATAATATAATGCAAGATTACTCACAAAATATCCCGATTCAACTCACGAAATTATTCCAAATTTTTCCTCAATAGAAAATGGTTTATGAGGCAATGTTTCGTTTCCAAAGAACTCATCACAGACTAAATGTATATGCCATATTTTAAAAAATCATTTGCTGGTCAAAATGTTAATTATTATTATTTGGACATTTGAAAATTTTCATTATTGATTTTTGAACGTTTATAATTTTCATTATTATAAATTTGTACTTTATAAACGGTTTCCTATGTATTTTTTCTAAGATATTTCACGGGACCCGAAAGTTTTATAATTTACAACCGGTTGTTCTTTATTTCCGGTGTCGTTATAAACGATTTATACTGTACTTAGTGTTTTTTTTTTTTTTGAAATGTTTGATTTGATTTTAATATTAATAATATAATGCAAGATTACTCACAAAATATCCCGATTCAACTCACGAAATTATTCCAAATTTTTCCTCAATAGAAAATGGTTTATGAGGCAATGTTTCGTTTCCAAAGAACTCATCACAGACTAAATGTATATGCCATATTTTAAAAAATCATTTGCTGGTCAAAATGTTAATTATTATTATTTGGACATTTGAAAATTTTCATTATTGATTTTTGAACGTTTTAATTTTCATTATTGTAAATTTGTACTTTATAAACGGTTTCCTATGTATTTTTTCTAAGATATTTCACGGGACCCGAAAGTTTTATAATTTACAACCGGTTGTTCTTTATATCCGGTGTCGTTATAAACGATTTATACTGTACTTAGTCATTTTTTTTTTTGAAATGTTTGATTTGATTTTAATATTAATAATATAATGCAAGATTACTCACAAAATATCCCGATTCAAATCACGAAATTATTCCAAATTTTTCCTCAATAGAAAATGGTTTATGAGGCAATGTTTCGTTTCCAAAGAACTCATCACAGACTAAATGTATATGCCATATTTTAAAAAATCATTTGCTGGTCAAAATGTTAATTATTATTATTTGGACATTTGAAAATTTTCATTATTGATTTTTGAACGTTTATAATTTTCATTATTATAAATTTGTACTTTATAAACGGTTTCCTATGTATTTTTTCTAAGATATTTCACGGGACCCGAAAGTTTTATAATTTACAACCGGTTGTTCTTTATATCCGGTGTCGTTATAAACGATTTATACTGTACTTAGTGTTTTTTTTTTTTTTGAAATGTTTGATTTGATTTTAATATTAATAATATAATGCAAGATTACTCACAAAATATCCCGATTCAACTCACGAAATTATTCCAAATTTTTCCTCAATAGAAAATGGTTTATGAGGCAATGTTTCGTTTCCAAAGAACTCATCACAGACTAAATGTATATGCCATATTTTAAAAAATCATTTGCTGGTCAAAATGTTAATTATTATTATTTGGACATTTGAAAATTTTCATTATTGATTTTTGAACGTTTTAATTTTCATTATTGTAAATTTGTACTTTATAAACGGTTTCCTATGTATTTTTTCTAAGATATTTCACGGGACCCGAAAGTTTTATAATTTACAACCGGTTGTTCTTTATATCCGGTGTCGTTATAAACGATTTATACTGTACTTAGTCATTTTTTTTTTTTGAAATGTTTGATTTGATTTTAATATTAATAATATAATGCAAGATTACTCACAAAATATCCCGATTCAAATCACGAAATTATTCCAAATTTTTCCTCAATAGAAAATGGTTTATGAGGCAATGTTTCGTTTCCAAAGAACTCATCACAGACTAAATGTATATGCCATATTTTAAAAAATCATTTGCTGGTCAAAATGTTAATTATTATTATTTGGACATTTGAAAATTTTCATTATTGATTTTTGAACGTTTTGAATTTTCATTATTATAAATTTGTACTTTATAAACGGTTTCCTATGTATTTTTTCTAAAATTTTTCACGGGACCCGAAGGATTTGTACATTACAACCGGTTGTTCCTTATGTCCAGTGTCGTTATAAACGATTTATACAGTACGTAGTCGTTTTTTTTTTTTTGAAATGTTTGATTTGATTTTAATATTAATAATATAATTCAAAATTACTCACAAAATATCCCGATTCAAATCACGAAATTATTCCAAAATTTTCCTCAAAGGAAAATGGTTTGTGAGGCATTGTTTCACTTCCAAAGAACTCATCACAGACTAAATGTATATGCCATATTTTAAAAAATCAATTGCTGGTAAAAATGTTAATTATTATTACTTGGACATTTGAAAATTTTCATTATTGATTTTTGAACGTTTTCAATTTTCATTATTATAAATTTGTACTTTATAAACGGTTTCCTATGTATTTTTTCTAAGATATTTCACGGGACCCGAAGGTTTTGTAAATTACAACCGGTTGTTCTTTATATCCGGTGTCGTTATAAACGATTTATACTGTACTTAGTCATTTTTTTTTTTTGAAATGTTTGATTTGATTTTAATATTAATAATATAATGCAAGATTACTCCCAAAATATCCCGGTTGAACTCACGAAATTAATCCAAATTTTTCCTCAATGGAAAATGGTTTATGAGGCATTGTTTCGTTTCCAAAGAACTCATCACAGACTAAATGTATATGCCATATTTTAAAAAATCATTTGCTGGTCAAAATTTTAATTATTATTATTTGGACATTTGAAAATTTTCATTATTGATTTTTAAATCATTTGAATTTTCCACTTTTCGTAAGATTAGGTAAGATATCCTTATCCTGTATTAGCACCCTCAAAAACGCAATTCTAATTTTGGATGCAATTACCAAAATAAATTTCCAATTATTTTTATGATTTTGATTTTCCAAAATTTTTTCACAAATGGCGATTGTTATTTTTACGAATTTTCCCGGAAATTTTTTATTTTTGGTTAATTCTTTTAGCAAATTTGAATTCAATGAATCCCAAAAATCCCATGATACAATTCTTTCTGAAATTTGCAAATTTTGAATTTCTTTAATTAATCGGACATTTTTTCAATTGTTCGTACATCAGCGCCCTCGAAAACTTTTTTGTAATGAGTGTTTCCAAAAAATCGAATTTCAATTTTTCGGATAATTATCCACTTTTCAAAAAATTCAAACCCTCATTGCATTTCAAATAATGATACATAATATTACCTCTGATCTAAAAGGCTTTTAGTTTGTACTTGTATAGACAACCTAATTAACAGGTTGGTAACAACAAATGCATCATACAACATGTAATATCTGACAAGTATAAAACATTCAGCTGACAGGACCAGTGGGCGGCTACTTTTTTCCCTCTCCACTTTCTTATTTAATTATCACTTCAGTGTCAATACCTTTACAACAAGAAAATTTAAAAAAAAATTGGTTTATTATTGGTTAAATCAGTTTAAATTTAAAATTAAATAGTTTACTTGTCAATAAATTGCGCTGCATACCAACAAATGTAGAAGAAAACTAAAAATATCATAAGACATTTGAAGATTTTACGGCTAAAGTGAGTTTAGTTGGTATTGTTTCAGAAGTGATAGGTCAAATAAGCTTCCTATCGTTTTTAGCGTTGAGTGGCAATCCGCTGGACAGGACTAAATCGGATCATAGAAAAAGTGTCAACCAGTAAAATATCCCATTATATTTTATATCCCTTGAAAACAAGTTTTTCTCAAAAACGACTATTGTAATTGTTACGAATTTTCCGAGAAATCTTCTTTTTTCGGTAAATTTTATTAGCAAATTTGGGATCAACGACCCCCAAAAAACACATGATAAAATTTTTTCTGAAAAATGCATATTTTAAATTTCTCGAATTAATCGAACAATATTCCAATGTTCGTACATCAGTGCCCTCGAAAATCTTTCAGTAATAAGTTTTTCAAAAAAATCGAATTTCAATTTTTCGGGTAATTATCCACTTTCCACAAAATTCAAATCCTCATTGCTTTTCAAATAATGATGCATAAGTTTACCTCTGATCTAAATGACTTTTAGTTTGTAGTCGTATAGACAACCCAATCAACAGGTTGGTAAGAACAAATGCACCACATCGGACGAACCTATATCGGATCATATAAGAAAAGTGAACCAGAGAAATAGCCCATAATATTTTATAAGTTTAAATGTGACCATATGTTGGAGCGACTATTAAAAAAAAACATTCAGATTTATTGAACTTATGATTTTATATTGTACAATTCGAAAATAATAATACCAGTACTTAGTGTCCACAATTAATTTTAATATTTGGACATTTAGAAATTTTTATTATTGATTTTTGAACGTTTTGAATTTTAATTATTATAAGTTTGTACTTTATGAACGGTTTTATGGTATAAATGGTTGCCTATATATTTTTCCTAAGACATTTCACGGGACCCGAAAATTTTATAATTTACAAACGGTTGTTCATTATATCCGGTGTCGTTATACACGATTTATACTGTAATTAGTCGTTTTTTTTTTTTTGAAAAGTTTGATTTGATTATAATATTAATAATATTTGATAAGATGTTCCTATTTCACTAGCAAGATTACTCCCAAAATCTCCCGATTCAAATCACGAAATTATTCCAAATTTTTCCTCAATGGAAAATGTTTTATGAGGCATTGTTTCGTTTTCAAAAAACTAAACTCAGACTTAAATGAATTTGCCATATTTTAAAAAATCATTTGGTGGTAAAAATGTTAATTATTATTATTTGGACATTTGAAAATTTTCATTATTGATTTTTGATCGTTTTTAATTTTCATTATTATAAATTTGTACTTTATAAACGGTTTCCTTTGTATTTTTTCTATGATATTTCACGGGACCCGAAAGTTTTGTACGTGACAACCGGTTGTTCATTATATCCGGTGTCGTTATAAACAATTTATACTGTATTTAGATTTAATTGTCCGAAAAGAATTTTTTCTCGGTGCAGTGTTACGCGTCGAAACTATTATCCTTTGATAAATGCCGCTTAATGCTGCACCGTTTTATTTCATTTGACAATTGAATTTCAAGTTGGTTAAGTTTGGTTATTAATTAATATACATATGTAATGAGTCGTTTTCTTTTTTTGAAATGTTTGATTTGATTTTAATTTTATTAAAACATCATTTAAATTGTAATAAAACAAATTTTGTAACTGCTGTTTTAATTCAATAATTATTTGTAGATTGTAAAATATGTGACGTCACATTAAGGTGGGGTGGGTCTCACAAATGTGACCAGCTGTGAAAACAACGGTGGAGGGGGTCAAAAAATCATGAAATTCGTGACGTCATTTATAGATGGCCCATTACCCTTATGATTTAAGAACTTTTCCCCAAGTTATTTTCCCATATTTTTTTCTAAAATGACACCCGCGGAGTTTTTCAATCAATTTTTTTACAGAGGCCCGCGTAGCTTTCCGATCTTTTCTAAAAAGTGACCGACATCGCTTACTAAAAATTTTCCAATAGTGAACCCCAACGTAGTATTTCGATAATGACCACCTCGTTAATTTAACATTTGCCTAATGTGATCTCCATGCTGTTAGAACTTTCATCTATAATCATATTCAAATAAATATCCACGTAGTTTTATAATCATTTTTTTAAAAAGTAACTTCTGAAATCATTAGCAATCAAAACGTGGTCCGGTGTGGACGTCTTTTCGAGTGAATACGAATACTGGCAATAACAAGAATTGATTTGATTCGACATAGCTGGCTGGCTTGTTTATCAAAAAAAAAAAAATATATATATATATAAAGTGCAATTAATTGGGGTGATTTAATCAAGAAGTGTGATTCTGTGCACACCGGGGAAGAAGGAGGACCGTCACACTCCAGCCTCCGGTGTGTCTGGGGCACGGAGGCGGACGAGAGATCCCAGGAGCATGGAGTCCAATAGCGGTCATGGGCAGGAGCAAACAAAGGCAACGAACGAACCCAATAAATACAATGAAAACGAGCCTGTCACAGCAGGTAAGCTGAATTTCAAAGTATTTATTGAAAAAAAACAATCAAATATAGGAATAGCACCAAGCATAAGTGCGCTAAAGATAGCCAAAATATTATACAAAATTGATAACGGCAAGGGCATATGCGAGATAAAGAAAGTAGGTAGAAATAGAGTAATTGTTGAGACAAGCAACCCAAAATCAGCAAATGATATTATATCAGTCAGCGAACTTTATGAAAACGGCTTTAGGGCCTATATCCCGGCATTTTTAACATCCCGTGCAGCAATTATTAGGGACATCGACATGGAATATTCAATAGATGAACTCAAAGAAGGACTGGACTCAGGTGATTTCAAAGTTAAACACCTATACAGAATAACAAAAAGAGAGAGAATGGGAGATGAAACACGATTCACCCCCACAAAAACATTAAAAATAATATTCCATGGGCAACATATACCCCAATACATATATTTATGGAGGCTCAAAGTAGAATGTAACCCATTCGTGCCTAGGGTGAAACAATGTTTCAAATGTCTTAGATTTGGTCATAACACAATGCAATGCAAAAGTAAAAACGAAAAATGTATAAACTGCGGAGATACAAATCATAAAATAGAAAACTGCGATAAAGCCCAACCAAATTGTGCAAACTGTGGCGGCATACATAAAGCCACCGAAGCAACCTGTCATGAAAAAGCGCGACAGATCAAAATAAATGAAACGATGGCATATCACAACATAAGTTTTCATGAGGCAGCATTGGAAATTCCCTCAAACTCAAGCACGAAAACCCAAAACCTGTACGCTGTCAGAACACGGAATAGATTTGACCTTTTGGGAGAAGAGTTTCCGCCTGTAGGTGAGAAACTAATTTCTATACCAAAATACACCCCCCCACCCATATCAAGATTCGGAAGAGGAAACGGAAAAAACATGAAAAGCAAAGGAAACACAGAAAAAAGGAATCGAAGTGACACTAACTCCAGTATGGAACCAGAAGTAAGGAGAACACAAAGAAAAATTAAAAAAAAAATAATAATAAATAATAATGACTCGGACTCAGAGGGACCAGCCGTAAAAACAATAACACTGGCCAGAAATGAGATAATCGTACACTCCAACCAGCAACAACAAGAGCTAAATTCAAACAATCGCATAACACAAAAAGTAAACAAAGAAGATGAAGAATTGACAGAGAAAGAAGCAGGTAAAAATTCGAGAATGGAACAAGAAGAAACTGAGTTGGAACAACAAACACCTTGGAACAAAATAACAAGAAATAGCATTAATCTAAATAAAATTGAAATACAAAAAGATAAAGAAGACAAAGAAGACAAAGAAAGAAGCGATCCTGAGATGACCAGTGCCAAGCGTACACAACGCCCGAAAAAAGGAAGACCTAGAGGAAGATCTAGGTAAAGTCTTTAAAAGTAAAAATGTAATAAAACTTAACAAAAAAAAAAATAAATAAATAAATAAAAATAATAATAAACAAATTAAATCAAAATAAATAAATTAAAAAAAAAATAATAATAAATCCGAAACAAACGTTAGAGTTATAAATAAGGAAAACAATTTAAAACCACTACATTTAAAAATAATAACAAGCACTTAACACTTCTCTACTCAAAAACATCCAATAAATTAATAAAACTAAATTATGAAACAAATAAATATCATACAAACCAAAATAATAAAAATTGAAATTAAAAAAAATAAAATAAAATAAAAATTATTAAAAAAAGAAAAATGCCTAACAACTTGAAAATATTACATTGGAATATACGTAGCATTTACGCTAACAAAGAGGACCTGGAAATAATAATAGCCAAAGAAAATTACGATATCATATCACTTAATGAAACTTTTCTAAGCCCAAAAAAAAATTTTTACATCAAAAACTACAATATAGAAAGACAGGACCGTATACAAGAAAATGACGGAAACAGACACGGCGGATCAGCAATCATTATGAAAAAGCACATAACATACACCAGAATAAACTTAAACTTCCCCGCAAACATAGAGCCGACAGGAATAAAAACTTCTGCCGCAGGAAAAGAATTAAACATAATCTCTATATACGCCCCTCCAAAACACGGGGTTAGCAAAAAGGAATGGATGGATCTTTTACGGCAAATGAAAGAGCCCGTAATTTTAATGGGGGACCTCAACTGTCACCACTTAGAGTGGGACCCAAACTGCCAAAAACCTGACAGAGAAGGAGAAGCTCTCCTTGGGGCTATTGAGAACTCTCAATTATTTATAGTAAATGACGCCTCACCTACGAGAGTTAACCGGCCGGGATGGACCCCAAGCATTATAGACCTTGTATTAGTCTCTACGAGCATAGCAACTAAAACAGATCATTGGAAAGTACACGAGGAAAGTTATGAAAGCGACCACTACCCCCTAGAATTCTCATATATATGCAACTACTACCCCCAAAAACCCAAAGAAATAACATTCACGTACAAAAAAGCTTACCGAAAAACAGATTGGGTAGAATACAAAAATATAATAAGAAATAAAATACTTAAAAAAGAAGCTCCGCCAAATAACGAGGCCTATAACGAACTTAAAAAAATCATTGACTCGGCCGGGGCAAAAACAATTCCAATCGTAAAGTCTAACGTGCACGCAACGAAAAAACCTCCTTGGTGGGATGACGAAATCAAAAAAGCATGGCTTTTACGAAAATCATGCCTAAAGGAATTTAACAGAAAACCAAACATTGAAAATTACCTGATTTATAAAAAACAACAGGCACAAACCAAAAGACTAATCAAGGAAAAAAAAAAAAGGAAACCTGGATCCAATTTTGCGATAGCATAAATCCTAATACAACAACCACTGACGTATGGGAAAAAATCAAGAGAATCAAACATGCGACCAACCCAGAAAACAAAAACAGGATCAGGGACACCTCCTGGATTAATGACTTTGCTCACAAGCTAGGACTAGAAAAATGCGAAGCACCAATAACAATCCCACAGGAAAAATTTAAAAATAAAAATCTCAAAGGAGCGGACCATCTAGAGGGCCCAGTCACCGAAGAGGAAATGAGGTTGGCATTGGATCATAGGAAGAAAACGAGTACAGGATATGACGAAATAAATTACCAAATGATCCAACAGCTCCCCAAGGTAGGAATGAAGGTACTCTTGAATATCTTTAACTGGACCCTGAACACATCCCTTATTCCGGCCGACTGGCGAAAACACATAATTGTCCCGATCCCAAAACCCAACAGACCATTAGAAAGGGCCGATTCCTATCGCCCTATCACACTTCTCTCCTGCATTGCCAAAACGCTAGAAAGCATTATTAAAAACAGAATGGACTGGGTCATAGAAAGAAATAACATTTTGCCGACAAACCAATATGGATTTAGAAGAGCAAGAAGCACACAGGACAACCTAAGCGTTCTTAACACGGAGATCCAAACAGCATACAATTTGAACCTGTACTTGTACTGTGCTTTCATTGACTTAAAAGGAGCCTTCGACAATGTCAATCTTGAAATTATGGCTGAAATCCTTGGCAATATTGGCCTCCCTAAAAGCATCACAAGGTGGATTTATCTATATTTCAAAAATAGAGCCATATACATCAGAACCAATAACGACCTGCACGGGCCTTTCTGGGGAACCAAAGGTCTCCCCCAAGGGTCATTACTAAGCCCATTATTATTCTCACTCTACATTAAATCACTTAACATAAGAGAACATCAAACTTTCACGTTGTTCTACGCTGACGATATTGTTTTAGTCCACAAAAGTAAAAATCACGAAGACGGTTGTAAAAGACTACAAAACTACATTTGGACCATAGAGCAAAAACTTAAAAAAATACAACTCGAACCATCCATGGACAAAAGCCGAGTAATGATATTCACCAGACACCGGCTCAAATCAAGCCCTAGAATAATTCTTAATAATCAAACCATCCCAGTCGCCAAACAATACAAATACCTTGGTGTTATCTTTGATGATAAAAGTACCTGGGAACCGGAAATCAACGCCATAGCTGCCAAATGCGCCAAACCCTTAAACATCTTAAGAGCCATTAGCGCAACAACATGGGGTGCACATCCTGCAACAATGCTTAAACTCTATAAAGCATTAATACAGCCACACTTCGACTACTCCGCAATCTTGATTGATACAGCATCTCCTAAAAGACTCAATAAATTGGACATAATACAAAACAAGGCTTGCAGAACAATAGTTGGAGCACTTAGATCAACACCTATACAAATCTTACTGAAAGAATGCGCGCTACCACCTCTGAAAATCAGAAGAAAATTCACAGCCGATAAATTTCTAATTAAAAAAATACAACAACAAAAACATGAATTAGTTTCGAGACTAGAAAATTTACGCTAATCACTTAATACCAACTACTGGAAAAATAAATCGGAACCAGTACTTCTAACGGCATACAAAGAGCTCAAAGATAGTCGAGTATCAAAGTTTCGATTGCAACCCTACTATCAACTGGAATGGAGTTCCCTTATGGTGCGACCAGTGGTTATAACCGATCTCTTTAGCAAGGATGAACTTCCGTACAACACCAAAAATAAATTCTATAGCCTGCTAGGCAAAGGCTTCGATACCATAATCTTTACAGACGGATCGATTCAAGGAGACAAAAGCGGAGTGGCAATTTACAATACTACCAGTGAAGAAAAATTCATGTATAAAATTGATAGAAGGGTTAGCAGTTGGATGGCTGAACTTATAGCCATACAAAAAAGCTTGGAAAAAGTCACCACCAAAAGAAATCAGAAAATACTAATCGCCTCCGACTCGCTAAGCGCGCTGAAATCTATACAGAGTGGAAAATTTAAAGATCGTAATCAGGAAAATATATCTAGAATAAAAAAAAACTATCATAAGATTACACAAAGAGGTAACACACTCTACTTGGTGTGGATCCCAGGTCACAAAGGGATAAGCGGAAACGAAATGGCCGATCAGCTGGCCAAAAAAGCTTGCCAGAGTGGGAAGGCGTTGAAGGTCCCCTGCACTAGGGAAGAGATGATCAACAAAAGAAAAAAGCTACTATGGGGGTCATTCGACCAATGGTACAGGAAAAAATCGGAAGTAACCGGAAAAAGATACTTCCAAGATAATGAAAAGGTTGCACAGGAACCATGGTTTGATGGAAGGACGTCAAGAGAATACATCAGGATCATCATCAGGATCCAGTCCGGCCACGCTCGAACGCCGCAGTGGCTGTACCGAATGAACCTGGTGAACTCGCCGACTTGGGAATGTGGTGGCGATGGATGCTTGGACCACCTACTGGGCTGTACCCACCTTAAAAAGGAAATCGAGACGTTAAGGAACAGACTTAGGAAGGAATCAATTTATGGCCCATTCTGCTTTACATACCTGACCAGCGACCCACTAAGCGAAGCGGCAAAAGCTGCCATTGACTTTTTAAAGAAGTCAAACACAAATATATAGGGAGAGAACGATAGAATCAAATATTGATGTTCAATGGAAAAAGGAGAAAAAAAAATCATTCTTTATATGTACACTATATCTCTAGATATTATAATTTTAGAAGCTAAGAGATGAATTATAATAGATTTAAAACTGCATTATTAAGTTGTATATATTGAGTTTATGTAGATAATCTTGAACAAATTAGCTTTATTATTGATAAGTTAAGTCTAAACATAAACTTAAGTAAATAAGTAAGTTAAGCATAAGTATAAGAGTATGTAAATTTAATTTAAGAAGTATTGTCTTCATTTTGTTTTAGCTTATGTAGTATTTTGTTATCAATTTATATGTATATATATATATATATATATATGTATTTATACGTATGTGTGTGTATGTAAATATGTATGTATGTATGTATGTATGTGTGTGTATATGGTATAGATGTGTATGAATGCGTATATATATACCTACTAAGTCTGTAGAGAATAATTGGCCACAAAGTCTTTATAAAAGACAGGGCCAGATAAATAAATTAAAAAAAAAAAAAAAAAAAACCATCGTTGAATTTTTCTTTGAGATTTTTTCGTTGAAATTTTGACCAAAACTTACAAATACAGGACAAAATTTAAGGGTGTCCTTTTCGAAAACAATTTAGATATCTTTGTGTGTTGATCCTCCAACATCAAAGAAAAGAGATTTTAAACGAAATCGAAAGGATAAAATTTAAAGGCCGAAAAAAACTGTGAACTCTCCATCGTTGATTTTTTCGTTGAAATTTTGACCAAAACTTACAAATACAGGAGAAAATTTAAGGTTGTCCATCTCGAAAAAAAAACTAGATATCTTCGAGTGTTGTTCCTTTAACATCAAGGAAATTAGATTTCAAACGAAATTGAAAGAATATAATTTTAAGGCCGAAAAAAACCGTTAACTAACCATCGTTGATTTTTTCCTCTAGATTTTTTCGTTGAAATTTTGACCAAAGCTCACAATATGAGGACAAAATTTGAAGCTATCCTTTTCGAAATAGAAAATTTGATGTCTTTGTCTGTTAGTCTTTGAACGTCAAGGAAAAGAGATTGTTTACGAATACAAAAGGATAAAATTTAGCTTTTTTAACTCCGCAATGCAAAAAAATTAGTAAAATGATAAAATATACTTCGGAAATACATTGTTTCTTATGCATAAGCTAAAAAGCAAATTGTCATTAATACTTGATTTACTTAGATATTAGTTGAAGTTTTTATTTCGGATTTATTAGTTAAAAGTCAACCAAGTGTTTTGACCTGAAAATTGTTAAAAGCTGAAAAGGTAGAGTTAATCGATGTGTGGTCTGACCGGCTTATATATAGGAAAAAAATCTTTGCCTCCAGAAGACTGGTTTGCCAGGATTACAAAAATTTGTAAAAGGAAAAGAAAGCCAATTTTAAATTGCAAAAATCTAATGAGGACACGTGTAGCCCTAAAATCTTTATCACTTGAGATAACACCACAGGTCACTTTTTGATAGATAAAAAAGAGAAAGCTGACTAAAAATTTTTCTTCCAAAACCATCTTCCTTTAAACCACACTGTCAGTCATATTTTCGATAGTTGGATACGGGCCACTGTACCCCAAATTACTATCTTCACATGATCGGTAAAACCGAAACCAACATATTAAGTTGTCTCTGCTGGAAAACGGCAAAAACAGCAAAACACCCTTTAAGGCTCATATGAGTCAGCTTTTGAAAGAGGATTGTAGCATCTCGGAAAGACGGCAATGACACCCAGCGGGATAGCAATGGCATTTATTTACTATATTGTAGTATGAAAAATAAAAAATTAACCAAATCAAATGAAGACATCTGATATAACTTCCACCTTTCTTAAATATAAGTGTTACAAGGATAATAACTGAAATTCACGTTGTTAATTTATGTTATATTTTTAAATTGACTTATACAGTAAAAGTACAAATTATTTTTACATGTTTTTATTAAAGAAAACTTAAACTAAAATATATAATCCTGATATAAACATTTTTAAAAGCCATCCTAAAAATCATAAATCCTGAGTTTAACATATTTTTGACTTCAGAAAGAAAAAATATCCTTTAAACATGTTTTGATTAATTTAATTCCATATATCGCTTCAAGTTTTGCAGTCCCATGCCTGGCGACTCGTCTTTCCCACTACACATCGTAGTTATTAAATCGATATAGCTCATTGGAGTATAGTCGATTATTTCCAGCTGAACCGCTGAAGGCTGGATCTTTGTGCATACTTTCCCGTTCCTTTTTCTCCTCCCAATATGTTAGCCATTGTTGTGAACGACGTCGAAATGTGGATTTTTTAGCTTCAGCGTTCTCATGATAGAATTTCTTATCAGAGTCTGAACCAAATTCAGGATCGTTTAAGAAGAATGATGCTCCCGTGGGGAAGACGCGATTGGGCTTACGATTCAACTTTTTGTTTAACGAGTCAATCCACTTATCAAATACGGATTTTGTTGGGACAACGTCCTGAGAATAATAGTCGGACTGTTCAGTAGAATTTGGTGTATCTTCTGTCGAATTTGTAGCGATTGAATCGTTTTTAAGTGCTTGCATTACCAACTTGTACCAAAGGTTCCCGAGTCTTAATTCTTCTGCTACATCAACGTCCACCTCTGTGGTAGCCTCAATGCAGTTCTGAAAAAAAGTATTTAATAAAACCGAAAGTTAAATTTTATTTTTATTTACCACATTATGAAGACAAAGCGCAGACAATAAAAGTAAAGTAATGAACTTCATGGTACACGGTGATATTATTTGATCAGTTACCTACAAAAGAACTACCTAGATGGAATGAATTAAAACCGATGATTTTCGATGTTATTTATAGGAAAACTCCAAGTTTTTTGGTCATTATCAAACAAAGACATTTTACTACATAAGCTTCTTATCAACCATTTAAACTACAAATCCAATGATAATTGAATATCAGTTTTTAATAAATTATTATTTTAATTTAAAGAAAATAAATTGATAATTGTATAACTATAATAAAATGATGTCCATTGTTGTCTTAATTATCGATAATGATAGAACAACGAGTTTTGATATCATTAATGAGCTTTGAAGTAATTGAAGTATCGAACCGATAAACAATTTAATTTCAATTATCTAAACTCATTAAAACTTTTCATTTTTAGTTTTAATATAAAAATTAAATTTTTCTTTATTAGCTATCGTTTATGTTAAGATAAAAAGATTGCTCTATGAAAGCTTAAAGGCAGCCTAAAATTACATATTTATTACAGAGTAATAGCGGCTTTTTGATTTTATTAATTAAACTAGCTGATACCCGCTCGTTTTGCTGAGAGTACCTTAATTTAATTGTTTGATAATTAGATTCCCTACCTTTATAGCGAATGTTTTTGTGACAGAAAATGATGATAGATACCTACTTCCAGACTTTAAATCCAAAGTTCATAAAAATCCTTAAATCTACTTTTCTTGAAAGAGATATTAGCTATCTTATAGGTTGCATTAAAAATTTAAAATGTTCCATTAGACTTGTAAATTTTTAACCGACTTTAAAAAAAGGAGGGGGTTCTCAATTCGACTGTATTTTTTTTTAATGTTTGTTATCTCAGCATTTCCGACTGGGTGAAGCGATTTTGATGATTCATTTTTTATCTGAAAGCTGGTGCTTTCCGAATGGTCTCATTTTAATTTGAAGGAAATCGTTTACTTCTAAAGAGTTGAAAACTAAGGGATGAAATACTAACTTCTTATTGGATAGCTCGATTTTGATAATTATTTTTTATTTGAAAGCCAGTGCTTTTCGTGTGTTCCCATTTTAATTTAAAGAACATCTTTTACTTCTTAAGGGTTGAAAACTAGGGGATGCATTATTAATTTTTTATTGGATAGCTCGATTTTGATAATTCTTTTTTTATTTGTAGAACACAACCTTAAATTAATCTCCTATCCATTAAAAAAAAAAAAAAACTCCACTCATAAGGGGTTAAAAATTAGAGATGAAATAATAATATAATTTTTTTCTGGCTAACCCGATTTTGATAATTTTGTTTTTATTACGTACAACGTACCTTTAAATTGTTCACATTTCAATTTGAAGAAAAAAATCCACCCCTTAAGGATGAAAATAAGGGATGAAATAGTGACATTTAACCGAATTTTGATAATTTTTTTTCTGTTGGAAAGAATAATCCACTTAGTTTTATTATTACATTTAAAAGCAAAAAATTTCAACCCTTAAGGGCAAAAAGAGATGATGTAGTAACTTTTAATATTAAACGGCGCTGCCTCATAGGAGCAGCGCGTTAACGGTTAACGTTAACGGCGTGTAAGGTTAACCATTTTCAAGAAAATAAAATCAGTTATCAAACTTCAGATCACTAAAACGCGAGAAATAAATAAATATTATAAAAAAATGAAAAACCGACTTCAAAATATATAAAAGTTCTTAAACAAAAAATGCACTAAAAAGTAACAAAATAATGGCGTATCCTTGCAGTATCTACAACTTACAAATTATTAGGATGATACAATGTACAACTATTGTTATTTTTGGAGTTGGTGTCAGTCAAGAAAATAAATATTACTAGTAATTTGTAAAAATTTTAAAAAGATTTAGTTGGTATTGGTATTTTGTAGTTTAAAGGTCGCTAGATATTGTTACAGTTCGAGTATATTGTTTAAAAGTTCATTTGAAAACTAATTTTCATAAGGTATTGTCGTTTTTTGCTAAGTACCAATATAGTCGTATTTCCTTGGCTGACACCAACTCCAAAAATAACAATAGTTGTACATTGTATCATCCTAATAATTTGTAAGTTGTAGATACTGCAAGGATACGCCATTATTTTGTTACTTTTTAGTGCATTTTTTGTTTCAGAATTTTTATATATTTTAGCAGTCGGTTTTTTATTTTTTTATAATATTTATTTATGTATAAGCAAAAAAGAAAAAGCTGACTTAAAAAAAATTTAAATTACCATCTTCACAAGATCGGTAAGCCCGACACCAACATATGTTGTCTCTGCTGGAAAGCCGCAAAAACGGCGGAGCACCTTTTATGCTCATGTGAGGCAGCTTTCAAAAGAGGACTGCAGCATCTCGGAAAGACAGATCTGATGCCTAGTGAGATAGTAATGGCAGTCTCTAGGCAGGTGCTGGCTTTCTTTAATAGCCTGATGCTGCCCTACTTAACACAGGGGGTCACAACACAATAGACATCAATGGTCGCGGTGATAAAGGGATGGAATATCCTAAGACCCGTAGCACGAAACAAAAATTAATTAAACAATCATATTGTCTTACCATAAACGATAAAAAGGTTATTTTGATATCAAAACCAATGAGGAAAAGTTTTAAATAGTTAAGGCGATAAAACTAAAATTGTTTATCGGTTCGACATTTGAAATTCTTCAAAGCTCATTAATGATATCAAGACTCGTTTTTCTATCATTATCCATAATTACAAAGTCATAGAAAATTATATTTTTAACCAAGCAATTATCATTATATTTTCAGTTAAACTAAAAAAATCTTTTATTGAAAGCCTAGTTAAATTTATCATTAAGTTATTACTTTTACTAGCTGCTAAGAAGCTTATATAACAAAGCTCCTTTTTGATAATTACCAATCTTAAAGTCTCACCTTTATAGAGATAAAGGTGACTATAAGGGTCAGGTACAGGTCACTTTTTGATAGGTAAAAAGGAGAAAACTGACTTAAAAAATGTTCCCCCAAAAGCTCTTTCCCTTAAACCATACTATCAGTTATATTTTTGATATTTGTAAGGGAAAATATTAAATTTAAAATTTTTTTGATATCACTGTAGTCTTATAAGGTTTTGTTTAACACAATTACATCTTACATTCTTACAACATCGTTCAAGGTGTCCAACCAATTCGAAATGCCTGAGTCGTAATTTTGAAAACAATTAGAAACTAATTATTAAAAATTTGCAATTATACAGAAAATTGGATCAATTGAATTAGTAAAATCAGTAAGCCAAACCCCTGTAATACCCCAGTAAGTATCCCTTATCTTTGTACAGCAAGGATGCATGAGCACAACAGGGGTACAATAAACCTAACCCTTCAGTGCGGGCGGAACGAGCCCTAATCTAGTTATCTGCCAACGAAAAAAAAAAAATACGCAATTCCAAAATTTATTGATATCGTATGGTTCCTTAAGGATCTCTTCAAAACTAAGTTTTTCCGAGAAAATAAACACCTATTTGCTATTTATTTTAGAGAAACTACAGAAGCTATAGAAAATATTCATGAACTATTGGTGCCCCCTACTTTTGCTCCCGATTGTACCTCTCATTCATCATGCCTAACATTCAGAACTTAATTTTCTATAGATAGTATCAGTTGCCATTAATCCATCGGTTTAAGAGGTTCAGGAGTCTATGATATCCGATTTAAAAATTATAGGGGTTGTTGAGACTCCAAACGCTGAAGCACTCATACATTAAGATATATAGATACAAATTTTATATACCAATACCTAAGTCATTTTTTCGATACGGAATAGGGAGAAAACTAAATTGAAAATTTTTTTTCCTCAAAGACTCTACTTCCATTCAACAATACTATCAGTCGGGTTTTCGATAGTTTGAACGGAGAAGATCTAGTTCAAAAATTCCCTGGTATATGACCCCTTAAATTTTTCTAAAAGCCAAATATTCCTTATAATAAATTTTTTTAAATATCGTAAAAACGTTCGCCGAAATGTCGATATGCTAAAGCAGCAGAAGGGGAACTTGTTTTACCATTACCCCAAAATGTTTTTGCGTAAGTCGATACTATCCCCTCATTTCGAAAAGGAGACTTATTTGAATTAATTTACACGAAAAAAAAGTTGCCTGAAAGTAGCAAGTATGTAAGTAATAGACAAAGAAAAAAAACTCTCATTTTGGCAAAGATAAAATCAATTGAAAAAAAATTTTCTCCTTCAGATTTTAGAGAAATGAGCTTGCTTCATGTTTGATAAAATAACTTCAGAATTAAGGCTTTTTGGTGTTTGAAAACGATTTGAATACAGTCTTCGGCCATACTATTTGGGGTAATTTACCCCGGTTCCCCTATGTATTATGGCTAAAGCCATCAGAAGCTGATTGTTTAAAATTTCCAACCATACAGATAATTTCTGTTCAATTACATTGGTAAGAATTATTAATTAAACAATCATTTTCTTTTAACATTAACGAAAAAAAAATTATTTTAATATGAAAACCAAAGAGGAAAAGTTTTAATTAATTTAGATAATAGAACTAAAATTGGCTATCGGTTTGATATTTCAATTGCTTCAAAGCTCATTAGTAATATCAAGACTCGTAATTGTATCGTTATCGATAGTTAAGACGTCAACGAAAATTTTATATTAGTTATGCAATTATCAATTTATTTTCTTTACAATTAAAATAATCATTTATTGAAAACTTAGTTAAAATCATCACTGAATTTATATTTTTAATGGCTGATAAGGAGCTTATATAATAAAAAAGTCGTTGTCTGACAATTACCAATAATTGGGGATTTTGCTATAAATAACGTCAAAAATCAACGTTTCTTATTCATTATGTCTAAACCATTTGTATATTAAACTTATCGAACAGTATAACAGTATACCATGAAGTTCATCACTTTGCTTTTATTGTTTACAATTGGTCTTCATGAACTGGTAAATTAATGTAAGGCTTTAGTTTTGGTTATATTAATTATTTTTTATTCAGATTTGCAGTGATATTACCTCAAAAATTGGCTTTGATGGTGACTCTAATATGGCAGAAAAATTCAGACGCAAAGAAAATGGGCCCAAATCTGTTAAGCGGTCGCTTACAAACGATTTTTATCAGTCGCACAATACGACATTTTCATCACTCTCTACAAGTTCAACGGACGATGGTCCAAAAGTTGGATCAGTACCAGAGGTAAAACCCGAATATTATAAAAGGGACGATACAACTACGAAATCCGAATTTGATAAGTGGGTTGAATTGGTATGTAAAAAGACGAATCGTAAACTCAGTCGTGAGTTCCCCATTAGAATGCCATGCTGTTTAATTGATGCGAAAATAGTTAATGAAAAATCGGAATGTTGTTTTGGGGATGCGGCAATTAAAAAATCCACATTTAGGCGACTTCCAAAATGGGTGAAAAGGTTGATCGAAAAAAAGCGACAGCAAAAAAAGAAGGGCGTAGTTCCAGACTTCCCTAAAACCGCGGTTCAGGTGGAAATTCTCGACTATACTCCAATGAACTATTTCGAACCAACAACTGCGACGCTTAGCGAAAGAGACGAGTTGATAGATATGTGATTGCACAGTTTGAATCAATATTATGAATGGGGATAGTCATAGATATGATATAAAAATCGAAATGTGTGCTGGGACACAAAGTAGAAGTGAAACTTCAACAAACAAGTGGAAAAACAAATCGCAACAAAATTTTAACTTGAAGTTTTACGGGCAGGTTTTCCAATTAGGTAATTATTGACATTATTGTCCATTTGCACATTTTGTTGCGATTCTTTTTTCCACTTCTCCTAAACTATCAAAATTGCATCAGCAGATTGTTAATGTACTTGTCCAAATTGAAAATCTGCCCGTAAAACTTCAAGTTAACGTTTTGTTGCGTTTTGTTTTTCCAATTGTCCGATGAAGTCTCACTTCTACTATGTGTCCCAGCACAAATTTCGATTTTGTCGCAGGTTTACTGCAAATAATGATTTGGTTAGTTTAGGCTAATTTTAATGAATGCATTTTTTATTTAAACATATTTAATAATATTATGCATTATAATATTAAGATGTTATTCATATTTAAAATAAATTTACGTTATATTGCTGTCAATCATTAGCAATCAAAACTTGGTCCGGTGTGGACGTCTTTTCGAGTGAATACGAATACTGGCAATAACAAGAATTGATTTGATTCGACATAGCTGGCTGGCTTGTTTATCAAAAAAAAAAAAAAATATATATATATAAAGTGCAATTAATTGGGGTGATTTAATCAAGAAGTGTGATTCTGTGCACACCGGGGAAGAAGGAGGACCGTCACACTCCAGCCTCCGGTGTGTCTGGGGCACGGAGGCGGACGAGAGATCCCAGGAGCATGGAGTCCAATAGCGGTCATGGGCAGGAGCAAACAAAGGCAACGAACGAACCCAATAAATACAATGAAAACGAGCCTGTCACAGCAGGTAAGCTGAATTTCAAAGTATTTATTGAAAAAAAACAATCAAATATAGGAATAGCACCAAGCATAAGTGCGCTAAAGATAGCCAAAATATTATACAAAATTGATAACGGCAAGGGCATATGCGAGATAAAGAAAGTAGGTAGAAATAGAGTAATTGTTGAGACAAGCAACCCAAAATCAGCAAATGATATTATATCAGTCAGCGAACTTTATGAAAACGGCTTTAGGGCCTATATCCCGGCATTTTTAACATCCCGTGCAGCAATTATTAGGGACATCGACATGGAATATTCAATAGATGAACTCAAAGAAGGACTGGACTCAGGTGATTTCAAAGTTAAACACCTATACAGAATAACAAAAAGAGAGAGAATGGGAGATGAAACACGATTCACCCCCACAAAAACATTAAAAATAATATTCCATGGGCAACATATACCCCAATACATATATTTATGGAGGCTCAAAGTAGAATGTAACCCATTCGTGCCTAGGGTGAAACAATGTTTCAAATGTCTTAGATTTGGTCATAACACAATGCAATGCAAAAGTAAAAACGAAAAATGTATAAACTGCGGAGATACAAATCATAAAATAGAAAACTGCGATAAAGCCCAACCAAATTGTGCAAACTGTGGCGGCATACATAAAGCCACCGAAGCAACCTGTCATGAAAAAGCGCGACAGATCAAAATAAATGAAACGATGGCATATCACAACATAAGTTTTCATGAGGCAGCATTGGAAATTCCCTCAAACTCAAGCACGAAAACCCAAAACCTGTACGCTGTCAGAACACGGAATAGATTTGACCTTTTGGGAGAAGAGTTTCCGCCTGTAGCTGAGAAACTAAATAAAATACCGAAATACACTCCCCCACCCATATCAAGATTCGGAAGAGGAAACGGAAAAAACATGAAAAGCAAAGGAAACACAGAAAAAAGGAATCGAAGTGACACTAACTCCAGTATGGAACCAGAAGTAAGGAGAACACAAAGAAAAATTAAAAAAAAAATAATAATAAATAATAATGACTCGGACTCAGAGGGACCAGCCGTAAAAACAATAACACTGGCCAGAAATGAGATAATCGTACACTCCAACCAGCAACAACAAGAGCTAAATTCAAACAATCGCATAACACAAAAAGTAAACAAAGAAGATGAAGAATTGACAGAGAAAGAAGCAGGTAAAAATTCGAGAATGGAACAAGAAGAAACTGAGTTGGAACAACAAACACCTTGGAAAAAAATAACAAGAAATAGCATTAATCTAAATAAAATTGAAATACAAAAAGATAAAGAAGACAAAGAAGACAAAGAAGGAAGCGATCCTGAGATGACCAGTGCCAAGCGTACACAACGCCCGAAAAAAGGAAGACCTAGAGGAAGATCTAGGTAAAGTCTTTAAAAGTAAAAATGTAATAAAACTTAAAAAAAAAAAAATAAATAAATAAATAAAAATAATAATAAACAAATTAAATCAAAATAAATAAATTAAAAAAAAAAATAATAATAAATCCGAAACAAACGTTAGAGTTATAAATAAGGAAAACAATTTAAAACCACTACATTTAAAAATAATAACAAGCACTTAACACTTCTCTACTCAAAAACATCCAATAAATTAATAAAACTAAATTAAGAAACAAATAAATATCATACAAACCAAAATAATAAAAATTGAAATTAAAAAAAATAAAATAAAATAAAAATTATTAAAAAAAAAAAAAATGCCTAACAACTTGAAAATATTACATTGGAATATACGTAGCATTTACGCTAACAAAGAGGACCTGGAAATAATAATAGCCAAAGAAAATTACGATATCATATCACTTAATGAAACTTTTCTTAGCCCAAAAAAAAATTTTTACATGAAAAACTACAATATAGAAAGACAGGACCGTATACAAGAAAATGACGGAAACAGACACGGCGGATCAGCAATCCTTATCAAAAAGCACATAACATACACCAGAATAAATTTAACCTTCCCCGCAAACATAGAGCCGACAGGAATAAAAACTTCTGCCGCAGGAAAAGAATTAAACTTAATCTCTATATACGCCCCTCCAAAACACGGGGTTAGCAAAAAGGAATGGATGGATCTTTTACGGCAAATGAAAGAGCCCGTAATTTTAATGGGGGACCTCAACTGTCACCACTTAGAGTGGGACCCAAACTGCCAAAAACCTGACAGAGAGGGAGAAGCTCTTCTTGGGGCTATTGAGGACTCTCAATTATTTATAGTAAATGACGCCTCACCTACGAGAGTTAACCGGCCGGGATGGACCCCAAGCATTATAGACCTTGTATTAGTCTCTACGAGCATAGCAATTAAAACAGATCATTGGAAAGTACACGAGGAAAGTTATGGAAGCGACCACTACCCCCTTGAATTCTCATATATATGCAACTACTACCCCCAAAAACCCAAAGAAATAACATTCACGTACAAAAAAGCTTACCGAAAAACAGATTGGGTAGAATACAAAAATATAATAAGAAATAAAATACTTAAAAAAGAAGCTCCGCCAAATAACGAGGCCTATAACGAACTTAAAAAAATCATTGACTCGGCCGGGGCAAAAACAATCCCAATCGTAAAGTCTAACGTGCACGCAACGAAAAAACCTCCTTGGTGGGATGACGAAATCAAAAAAGCATGGCTTTTACGAAAATCATGCCTAAAGGAATTTAACAGAAAACCAAACATTGAAAATTACCTGATTTATAAAAAACAACAGGCACAAACCAAAAGACTAATCAAGGAAAAAAAAAAAAGGAAACCTGGATCCAATTTTGCGATAGCATAAATCCTAATACAACAACCACTGACGTATGGGAAAAAATCAAGAGAATCAAACATGCGACCAACCCAGAAAACAAAAACAGGATAAGGGACACCTCCTGGATTAATGACTTTGCTCACAAGCTAGGACTAGAAAAATGCGAAGCACCAATAATAATCCCACAGGAAAAACTTAAAAATAAAAATCTCAAAGGAGCGGACCATCTAGAGGGCCCAGTCACCGAAGAGGAAATGAGGTTGGCATTGGATCATAGGAAGAAAACGAGTACAGGATATGACGAAATAAATTACCAAATGATCCAACAGCTCCCCAAGGTAGGAATGAAGGTACTCTTGAATATCTTTAACTGGACCCTGAACACATCCCTTATTCCGGCCGACTGGCGAAAACACATAATTGTCCCGATCCCAAAACCCAACAGACCATTAGAAAGGGCCGATTCCTATCGCCCTATCACACTTCTCTCCTGCATTGCCAAAACGCTAGAAAGCATTATTAAAAACAGAATGGACTGGGTCATAGAAAGAAATAACATTTTGCCGACAAACCAATATGGATTTAGAAGAGCAAGAAGCACACAGGACAACCTAAGCATTCTTAACACGGAGATCCAAACAGCATACAATTTGAACCTGTACTTGTACTGTGCTTTCATTGACTTAAAAGGAGCCTTCGACAATGTCAATCTTGAAATTATGGCTGAAATCCTTGGCAATATTGGCCTCCCTAAAAGCATCACAAGGTGGATTTATCTATATTTCAAAAATAGAGCCATATACATCAGAACCATTAACGACCTGCACGGGCCTCTCTGGGGAACCAAAGGTCTCCCCCAAGGGTCATTACTAAGCCCATTATTATTCTCACTCTACATTAAATCACTTAACATAAGAGAACACCAAACTTTCACGTTGTTCTACGCTGACGATATTGTTTTAGTCCACAAAAGTAAAAATCACGAAGACGGTTGTAAAAGACTACAAAACTACATTTGGACCATAGAGCAAAAACTTAAAAAAATACAACTCGAACCATCCATGGACAAAAGCCGAGTAATGATATTCACCAGACACCGGCTCAAATCAAGCCCCAGAATAATTCTTAATAATCAAACCATCCCAGTCGCCAAACAATACAAATACCTTGGTGTTATCTTTGATGATAAAAGTACCTGGGAACCGGAAATCAACGCCATAGCTGCCAAATGCGCCAAACCCTTAAACATCTTAAGAGCCATTAGCGCAACAACATGGGGTGCACATCCTGCAACAATGCTTAAACTCTATAAAGCATTAATACAGCCACACTTCGACTACTCCGCAATCTTGATTGATACAGCATCTCCTAAAAGACTCAATAAATTGGACATAATACAAAACAAGGCTTGCAGAACAATAGTTGGAGCACTTAGATCAACACCTATACAAATCTTACTGAAAGAATGCGCGCTACCACCTCTGAAAATCAGAAGAAAATTCACAGCCGATAAATTTCTAATTAAAAAAATACAACAACAAAAACATGAATTAGTTTCGAGACTAGAAAATTAACGCTAATCCCTTAATACCAACTACTGGAAAAATAAATCGGAACCAGTACTTCTAACGGCATACAAAGAGCTCAAAGATAGTCGAGTATCAAAGTTTCGATTGCAACCCTACTATCAACTGGAATGGAGTTCCCTTATGGTGCGACCAGTGGTTATAACCGAGCTCTTTAGCAAGGATGAACTTCCGTACAACACCAAAAATAAATTCTATAACTTGCTAGGCAAAGGCTTCGATACCATAATCTTTACAGACGGATCGATTCAAGGAGACAAAAGCGGAGTGGCAATTTACAATACTACCAGTGAAGAAAAATTCATGTATAAAATTGATAGAAGGGTTAGCAGTTGGAAGGCTGAACTTATAGCCATACAAAAAAGCTTGGAAAAAGTCACCACCAAAAGAAATCAGAAAATACTAATCGCCTCCGACTCGCTAAGCGCGCTGAAATCTATACAGAGTGGAAAATTTAAAGATCTTAATCAGGAAAATATATCTAGAATTAAAAAAAACTATCATAAGATTACCCAAAGAGGTAACACACTCTACTTGGTGTGGATCCCAGGTCACAAAGGGATAAGCGGAAACGAAATGGCCGATCAGCTGGCCAAAAAAGCTTGCCAGAGTGGGAAGGCGTTGAAGGTCCCCTGCACTAGGGAAGAGATGATCAACAAAAGAAAAAAGCTACTATGGGGGTCATTCGACCAATGGTACAGGAAAAAATCGGAAGTAACCGGAAAAAGATACTTCCAAGATAATGAAAAGGTTGCACAGGAACCATGGTTTGATGGAAGGACGTCAAGAGAATACATCAGGATCATCATCAGGATCCAGTCCGGCCACGCTCGAACGCCGCAGTGGCTGTACCGAATGAACCTGGTGAACTCGCCGACTTGGGAATGTGGTGGCGACGGATGCTTGGACCACCTACTGGGCTGTACCCACCTTAAAAAGGAAATCGAGACGTTAAGGAACAGACTTAGGAAGGAACCAATTTATGGCCCATTTTGCTTTACATACCTGACCAGCGACCCACTAAGCGAAGCGGCAAAAGCTGCCATTGACTTTTTAAAGAAGTCAAACACAAATATATAGGGGGAGAACGATAGAATCAAATATTGATGTTCAATGGAAAAAGGAGAAAAAAAAAATCATTCTTTATATGTACACTATATCTCTAGATATTATAATTTTAGAAGCTAAGGGATGAATTATAATAGATTTAAAACTGCATTATTAAGTTGTATATATTGAGTTTATGTAGATAATCTTGAACAAATTAGCTTTATTATTGATAAGTTAAGTCTAAACATAAACTTAAGTAAATAAGTAAGTTAAGCATAAGTATAAGAGTATGTAAATTTAATTTAAGAAGTATTGTCTTCATTTTGTTTTAGCTTATGTAGTATTTTGTTATCAATTTATATGTATATATATATATGTATTTATACGTATGTGTGTGTATGCAAATATGTATGTATGTATGTATGTATGTGTGTATATGGTATAGATGTGTATGAATGCGTATATATATACCTACTAAGTCTGTAGAGAATAATTGGCCACAAAGTCTTTATAAAAGACAGGGCCAGATAAATAAATTAAAAAAAAAAAAAAATTGCTGTCAATTAAATTTTATTGCTGTTAAATAACCATTGTTGCATTTTTTTTCCATACATAGATGCCCAATATAATATTTGATAATATGATTTTTACCTTTTTTTGCGTACAATTCAATGTGCGCTTTACTTTTTTGATCCCAAATGAATCCCTGCCATGTGTTAAAAATTAATAAGTACGGCACGTAGCTCATACAGGCACCAGCAGTAATATAATCACGGTGCAAGCGCATAATGCATATATGTAATTTGAACCAAGTTGAACATTGCGCTGCCATCTGTGTTTGAAGCGTCGAACTAAAATTCAAAAGATCCGCTTTCCTAATAAAAGTGTCCACCCCATGAGTATATCCAAGTATACCGCCAACCTTTCTCTTCCTCCGCCGCTGTCCGCTTCTCACCAAGCCGTGATGGAAAAAATTCCAAGACCCCGTCTACATAGAAGTTTCACTACAAAAAATGTATTTTCTACCTTTAAAAAAATTTGACTGCATAATGAGTTCGATATGATTGTCATATTTTTTATTTGGATGTCCGAGTTAAGTATAATTTGTGTCCAATGGGTTTGTTCCAATCGTCCAGCTATGGTGGTTCACAGAATGCTGACTGCTGGATGGGGCTCGATGTTCGCACGGAACGAACCAGCTGAAACAGTTCTTCACTCACTCCGATCTTTTGGTCAATGTGTCTTGCTCTTTGTCTTTCTGGCAGTGGTTGAGCATAACCATAGCTAGGCAAATTGAACAAACCTATTATGACATCATCATGACGTTAAATGCACCTCTTAATGACCTGATTTTGAAGTAATGTTTATTTTAAATAATGTATCATTTACAAGAATTCGTAGTTTTGATTTCAAACGAAAATAAATCATTATGTAGGTATGCATAAGGATTTTTTATTATTATTTCTGAAGCCAAAAATATGGTAACCATTCAAAGTTTTCTGTATTTAAAACATGAAAATTGTCTTAAAAGACTCAAAGCTCTTGGAGCCTTGTTAAGGAACCTTTAAAGTACCTGGGTATGTCTTGGACTACAGAATGAGCTGGTCTAGTCATTTATCCTTGAAGATCGAGGGGGCAAACAAGCGTCAATAATGCTCTATTCCAGTGGTTCTTAACCTGGGTTCGATCAAACACCAGTGGTTGTTGAGTCAGTCTCAGGGCCTCGGCGGAGGTCAAGACACATACCCGACTCAAACAAGGTATATAAAATATTTACCTATGTTTTGTATTTGAAAATATCATATTTTATTTTTCCAACTAAAGAGGGTTCTATGAATACTCACATGGAGTTGGTGGGAGTCACTACCTCCAACAAGGTTATGAACCACTGCCCTAATCACTACTCAGCAAAAGGACAAACTTACGAAATTTTCACTGATGATCTTCAGGGTAATTATAAGACCCATTGGACCCATATGGATAAACACCTCACCTAATAACATCCACAACAAAAAAAAAATCACAGCAAAGTACTGTGTTTAATCGTAAAGGCTCCCTGGTTTATTCGATATTCCCAAATTCGATATACCCCAGATTATACTTCTACTTATTACTATCCTTGCTTGAATTTTCCCCGGAAAACGTTTCAAATAAAAGTTGCAGGCATGGAATAAAAAAAGTCTAAGAATCTAGAGCATGTTTAAAGAAAATCGTTGAATTAAGAAAACTCAAATCCCATAGAAAAAAGTTGGGTTTCCTATCGACCGATTTCAACCAAAAGCTTCGTGGCACGACTAGATGTAATGTGATAGCAAAATATCAAGTTTGGTGAAATTTTGGATGAAACTTTTGATATGATATCGTTGTCATGCTAGGACATTTTTTAAACAACTTTTTTGAACTCAGGGGGCTTCAAAATGTATATTTCCTGTAAAAACTCAAAAATGAACATTCGACCCGATTACAATACTTCTGAAATATTAAAAGAAATCAATTGGAATTCCAAATGATAGAGATGGAAAATGTTTAAACATAAAATCATTTTTTAGGTAAAAATGAAATTATGCAAGAAAATGAATCAGACTTTTCATGTTTCTTCACAACAAAAGAAAATTCTTTTATATTTATTTTTATAATAAAAGATTACAACTACTGACTAATTTGCATATGGTAAATAGAAACAAACAGAAGCGTCAAAAGTAAATTTGGCTTCCTGATATGAAACATTTTTCACCCATTCCAATGGGAATGTTTTTTTAAGCGTAATATTGCTTTGAACACGCACAAATACTGTTATATTATTACTTAACTATATAGTATTATATAGCAAGAGTGGTGATTCTATCAAAGAATGAAAATTTTGTTTGTATAAAATTGAATTAGAATCCAACGATGTGTGAGTTTCAAAATATTTGATGACTTTAACTTAATGACCTGTCTATGAATACACCGACAAAACACACAAAGCATGATGAAATCTTAACAGTTAATGCTTTATGATTTGCACTTTAGTTTATCATTAACTCTTTACAAAGTAGGAAAATCAGTAGTCAGGCAACCAGCAAGTCTAAATACCTTCATATATCTATAAGTTTTGCTGCAACTTTTCTACTATCCTGGGTGTAAACTTTATACCCCTGTCACATTACATACTATTGACATATACAATTAATTGAACACACAAAATGAAAATTACACAGGAAATTAAAAAAAAATGCGTTTAATCGTAAAGGCTCCCTGGTTTATTCGATATTCCCAAATTCATAAAGAAATGAACGTACCCATCAAAAACCATTACGTCATAACTCCGGCACATAGCTTCTTGGACAACCTGAACTTTTGCGTCTAGTGACTCGTCCAAAAAACATCAAAATTCAATGGTTGTAGAAAATATACTTACGTTTTAGACGCTTGTCTACTGTTTCAAATCTCGACGCCCTAGAGATAGCACCAAAAGATTTTGAAAGTTTAAAAGGGATGAAATCCCAAAAACTACGTGGCTACTGGGACGAAAATATGCTACAATTTTACTCTGCAAAATGTTAACTGATAGGATAGATTAAAAAAAAAAACATTTAAAAATATGTGTATTGAAATTTATTAGAAGAATTTGTAGAGAACGTCACAGTAAGCAACAGTTCTGTGACATCAAGAGAACATTATTTCGTCACGTAACTATAACATTCATGTTACATAGTGTGACGTTTTGTGATTACCAGGACTATATTATTAAAATCTATTGCATACCGTATAGTTAATGTTAAACATTATAATAACAGAGAAAGAACAATGGTGGATTGAAAGATTTTCGGTTGTTTTTATAATGCTAGATGGTAATAGGAAAATGCGAGTTTATGGTTCTCCACTCGAGTACTCCCCTGGAGGACTGGAGTAGAGGATCATAACTTCGCATTCTGGGCAGTTATATGTGCATATGCAATGAGACCATTGTGATGAGAATATATCGTATCTTCTTATTATCGACTGAACTATAGGTCAGAGGTTCGAAAGTTAAAAATTGCTGAACAAGTTTGAACCGAGCATTGAAAGCATCCACTTAGCGACGATATCCTCTAGTCAAAATCATACAAAAAAGACGAATCAAAAACTCTTCAAGGCTCATTGCCGCCAACATCAGCTGTCGAGAATGAGCCTAACATGAAAACAGAACAACAAAATCAGGTATTATATGATGTCCAAGCAACCTACATATAACTTGTTGGAAATGCACAGCAAGCATAATATGTACAAAAACAATCACAGACTTATTCAACGGAACGAGGGTGCAAGTTTGTAAAAAGATAACACAACTGCCCTCTTAAAATTCGAAAATAAAACATTTCCTGGTGAATAAAAAGTCACATTTGTTTCCAAAAATGTTTCCTTCGCTTCGAGGCGTTCGAGAATAGTAATACGTTCATTCCAGATGCTTTGACACGTGCAAGCGTCACCAAAGTTATCTGCAACACTAACTGAATTTGGATTTGTGTCGACATTTTAATAGATCTGATTAAGTAATATAAGACGAAACGTCGCGACTTGATACTCTTGTTACATTTATTTTAAAATCACTATCCATTAACGCTCTAACCATATCTATCAATAAAAAAAGTAACAAGGATCTGAATGAATATTATAATTATTAACATCAAAACAAAATGGAATTACTAAGTTAATTGATAACTAATCTCACCATTTATGATATAATTATTCTAGAAAATTGGATATCAATTATGAAAATTGAACAAACCTGTTCTTTTTAACCTTGACTTAAAATTTTAAATCGCTACCTCCCACTTAACCACTTACGGATTAAAATCAACTCACTTAAATCTACCAAAGACCCTTATACTTATTTGTTCTTGTTATATTGATGGTAAAAATGAAAATATGTTACGGATACAGTTAGGCAACCACTAAAAACGTAGGGTTATCCGGCTAAACTGGGGAACAGGGGTGAAATTCAAAATATTTTCAAAACTATTCACGTCTCGAACTTTGCCCGGGTACACGGCGTTCTAATCGCTTTTGCTTTATTAAACTTAGGTATGTAACATTATGTGAATGAAAAAAAAAATCCAAATACTGATCAAGGCTATGCGAGTCGCAAAAAAAGTCGATAACGATTTTTTTTGCGAATCGGACAGCCTCGATCAGTATCTGGATTTTATGACGATTTTAAGAGCTAACCTACAAAAGGGAAAGTTTGTATGTGCATAGTGAGGGACTTGAAAATCTGAAAAATCTATTACAGAAAAAAAAATGAACAAAAATTTGGCGGTGAAGATTTTATTATTATTATTTGTTCTTGCTATATTTATGGTTAAAATTAAAATGAGTGAAGTGTCTCTTTTGGTTTATTTAATGTTCAATTTGATTTGGAAAATGTTCAGTTTGATTTGAACAGTTTCCAATTTGATTTGTAAGTGTCTAATTTTAGGAAGTAAGAGAAACATTGCCTCCTCAAACAAAAGCTTTGTGAACGGAAAAAATTAATACAGTAATAAAAATGGCTATGGAAGCCAAAACGTGACCCATATGAAAAAAATATAACAACGAATTGATTTAAAATACTGAAAATTTAGGCTTTTTAACTGACTGAACAGCAGGATTAAAACTTTTTCGCAATTTTTATCTTATTTCTTTATCTTTAACTCTCTCCTACATACCAGCGCTGGTCTTACAACTCTCCTATCTTCTCCACAACCCACATCCTCTTCTTCTCGTGAGCCCTCTTGATGGCTCATGTCCTACTACTGTAGATCAGCGCTGGTCTCACAACTCTCCTAAACATCCAGCCCCTGATTTTACTGACTATCCTCCCAAAGCACAACGCCCCCGATATTCTCTTCCAGATCCTCTACCCCATCTGAATCCTGTGGTTCACTTCTCTACTGAGGCCAACATCTTCCGATACGAACGACCCCAAATATTTAAAAGTTCCTATACGTTTTAGTTTCTCTGCTAGGAACGCCACAAACGCGTTGTTACCACTTCCTCCAAACCACAGGTATTCAGTTTTCATCCTGCTGATCTGAGCCGCTAATAATTTTTATATATATATTTTTTTTTTTAATACGGAAAGTTCTCAATCAACTTAGTAATATCCATCTTTGTTAGTGTTACTTTTAATAACAAGACGTTGTTCTAATTTTTGATGAGGCAATTCAAAGTTAAAGACCTCATCAATTGAGGAACAGTTTTTAACATGTTTCACACAAACAATTTCAAATGAATACTCTGCTCATAAGCTTTCACATTTCAACAACTATGAGACGAGGCCAGCACGAATTAAAGATCAGTACCAAGCGATTTTCTATGTTGGACTAATATGAACACAATTTCAATTGCATTCAAATGCTTTCACACGTCTTATTTCAGTGAATGTTGCAGTAAACTTTGTAACGCTCAAACATGTTAAAGCATCCACAATAAACGTGTTAAGATCCTCGGACAAATAGAAGTAAAGGAAAGACTTTTGGAAACAAATGTGACATTTCGTTCATCAGGAAATTTTCAACTTTCCTATTTTAAGTGAATCGTTATATTCTCCCCTTATAAAAATGCAGTGGCATTCTGCTGAAATGATCTGTGATTGTTTATTGTAGATATTAGGTTTTTTTTACATTTGAATGAAATTATAACTCCAGTTACTTCGACATCATATAAATTCTGAAATGGTTGTTTTAAACTCCCGTTAAGCTCGACCTCGTCAACAGATGTAGTGGACATTGAGACCTGAACAGATCTTAATAAGTCTTTTTTATTGCGGCTTGAGGATAGTTGGACTAATTGAATGTTTCAAATACCATGTTTGTGCTTATAAGGCAAGCATTGTCCTTCAAATCTCGAACGTATTCTTCAGTCAATAATATGATCAAGCGGGTTTGGAATATTAACAAAAAGGATCTCATAGTTTATACACAGATAAAGGCACAGAATACAGAAAGCATATATAAAAATGTCACTCTGAGCCATGGCTATGAATTGTAGGTAACCCAATGAGCACATTACGTAACACGAACGTAAAAGTTACATAACGAAACAATGTTCTATTGATGTTACAGAACTGTTTTGTGATGTGCTCATTAGGCAAAGCCATATATCTTTTACGAAAGATTAATTTAAAATCTGGTTCAATTTTGAAATCGGGAAAATAGTTCTAGTTTAGCAGTCGTAGCGCTGTTGGCAGCCAGTAGAGTTCTATTATAAATTTAGAGTTTTTAATGTGGTAATTTTTATTTTTTTTTAATGCCAAGATATATTTCGTTCCAGGACGCTTCATAGCCATGGCTCAAAGGACGAACTCGCGATGGCAGGAACGTTCAACTTCCTGAAGTAAAATAACCGAAAAATTTTTTACTCGCTACCAGTTAAACGTTTGGTGCACTAACAGTTTGTGACACTCAAACAAATCACTTTTGTTGTTTGTACCAGTGGTGGTTCTTTTCTTTTCAATTAACAACTAAATGACGCCAATATTTGTAATTTTATCATAGAAGCCCGAAGGAAAAAACCTTCACAATTTATAAGATTTAATCTTGATCAAGATGTGTACATTGCTCAAAACTCTTTGTCATCAGCCACCACTAGTTTTTACAATTCATTTCACATACATTCATTTCCTAGCGCTAAGCGTTACAAATATCTACAAAATTTGATACAATATGAAAAGTTGATTACTGAGTAAAAAATTAATAAAACGTTTCAATGAGATGAAAATTTTTTTCTTTTATTTGTATGGCCAAGTTAAATTAATGGCTAAAGCACCAACATTAAGGCATTTACTCTCTGAAAAACAAGTTCTGGCACCACATCGTTGAAAAAAAATCTTTAACACATACACGAGTTTAATATACAATGCTTTTACTTATACTCAGAATTATAGCGTGATATTAGCGTTTCATAATCATCATTGAATTATATTAGAAAATTAGAGAACAAGACAAAATAATTATCCATAATAAATGTATAATAACAAAATAGTCATCGCAATACTGAGAAATTTTAAAGTTTAAAATGGCATTTCATGGTTCGCCGCTTTTATTGAACGGCATCTTTTGACACCTGGTGTTGCGGCACCACTCGCACCACCCAAGAAACTGCTTGGCATTTGATTAAGGCAACTGTTTGAAACAAAAAAATACTGTCAAGTCTGGTAGAGTGAGAACTGGGTAAGCGAGAAACATAAACTTCTAAATGAGAAAGTCGTTTTTCATTCGTGAACCTCTACAACTGAGACTGCTACTTGTCTGTACCACTACAAATGATAGTAGAGCCTATTTATTACCTGCAATTTATGACTCTTTGTTAAATTAGACAACAAAATTAACAAGACATATTTGCTGTATGCTATATAAGCCTCGATAAGTGAGGAAAATCAATCATGTACATCTAAAAAATAGGAGTTAGGTTAAATCCTTCATAAGCGAAAAAGAGATACCTTGAACTTTCACTTAGCCAAGTTCGACTGTATTGTAAATTAAAGGTAAATGCAATCCAAGAAAATGATTTCTATTATCATTTTAAGACTAAAGAATCAATTAAGGTGTTCAATTTGCCGTGTTTTTGGTAGCTTCAGCAAATTTATTCCAAATACTTTCTAAGAAATGGAAATACATTTAAAACTGATAAGTCTAATACTTTGAAAATATTTCCATTAACAAAAATGTTTTAAAATAACTAAGTTAACCAGATTCGCTGTATTTTCCTACCGAGAATTATTTTAAACAATATTTAAAAAAAAATTCCTTACTTTAAAAAAAAAGGAAGCTCTAGACTCTGGATAAGTTGGAGGTGACAGAGAGTTGGTCAGGCAGCGTCCAAGAAGACTCGCAATAGAAAAGCCTAAAGGAATAAAAATATTTTTTGAAAAAAGTTTTTATATAAAAAAGAAAACTTGAAAACCAACCAATCAAAGGCAATTTTGATAATGATTCCATCGAGGATCAATTGAGTGAAACTTTGGAACTTGATGAGAAGTACGGTCCATTCCAAAGTAGAACATTTTACAGCGCCATCATAATTTGTGCAGTTATATGGGAAAGTTTTGTTTGGTTTTGTTGGTAAGTTTAAATAATCAACACTTTTCAATTGAAAAATCTTAATCCTTGTTTGATTTCGATGAATTTTGCCTAAGCCAGCTAGCTCTGATTATTGGGGCTTTACTGTTGAGTTGTTTTTTTGACATCGGAATCCCCGATAAGCGAACTTCTGATAAATCCTTGTAGATTCATTTTGACGTCAAACTCATTAAGACGTAACGACGTTAATTTAACGTTCGAAGTCGTTACGGAAATGAGGAACTCGCGATGGCAGGAACGTTCAACTTCCTGAAGCAAAATATCCATAAAATGAATATTTTACCCGCTACCAAACCAAATTTACTTTTGAAGAAGTTTTTTGAGATTCCAACAAATTCATTGTGGCCCAAAATTTTCTTGATTTCGATGAATAATTTGCTTCACTTTCATTTAAATAATGATCTCATACAAAAGCTCTGGCATATGCATTAAAAAGGATAAGATAAATAATAAGCTAAATTATTTAAAAATTAAATTTAATATAATCAAAAAAATTATAAATAAAAATTATACGTACATACTTTTTTACTACAAATCATACAAAAAAGTTGTTAAAAAAATTCATAATTATTATAATTATTAACAATTGACCTACCATTTAATACAATCATTTCATTCGGAATAAAAACCAGTAAGTGCCAATTTTATTCCAATCTTTAACGAGCGTTAAAATAAAATTTAATCAATTATTATAATTTAAAAACATAAGAACTTCATTGATTATTCAAGCAAGTAGAATTATGTTAAAACAAACTTTTATAAAATTATTCATAAACAAATTGTGAAGTATCTTTCCTCTGTAAAGTTGTTAAAAAGACAATTTAATAAAACATGTAGAAATGTTTGCGAGTTGCTCTTTATACACTCGCTTTGTTAATTATTATCTGAAACTATAATGTGACTTTTAAAATAAGTTCTAACAAGACTTTTCCTCACTTTATTCTATTATAAAAGCATTCTGGAAAGGGGAGTATAAACTCCCCAGTCTATCTATATGCAAGCCCTTAACACCTCCATGTCTCATTAGAAACCTAAATCAAGAAGTCAACAAAAATCCGAATAACTCGTTTGCATGAATTACACAGAAAAAAAAGTAAAGACGCACTAATTCTCGAGTACACAAAAAAAATAAGAATATTATATGTGAATTTTTAATGTGATTATGATACCAAAAAAAAAAATTGTTAAAGATATAAGATTTCTATTTGTTTGGTTTAAACAAAATAAAATCGCACCCCTAACCCCCCCAAAACAAAAAAACAAGAAATTAATACAAACACGCTTTCTTAAAAATCCACGTACAAAAAAAAAAATAACTCCTTTAAACGCTTTGTCCCTTAAAAAAAGCAGATAATTCCCTATTTCTCGGGTATAAAAAATTTACTTATATATGAATTTTAAGGTTTTTTACATCGAGGATTGGATATTAAAATTGAAAAAATTATATTAAAAAAATTAAATGAGGCCCGATTAAAATATGATACCAAAACGTGCCTCATGCATGAACAGGCAGACAGCGTAAACATGCCATTACAAAATACAAAGAGAACAAAAATAAGTACTATTTTATGTAAATGAAACCAAAGTTTTTACAAATGGTTGAGTTAATATAATATTCCATAGCGCTATTTGACACGACCAATGGGCCTCAAAAATAGTGACGATTTTGATTAAGAAAGGTTAACCTTATTTGGGTCTTACAAAATTCAATTTTTGTCAAAAACAAAAAAAATTTATCATCAAAATCCAACGAAACATTAATGGAAATATAAATTAACCAATTTTTTCCAAACTTAAGCTTTGTTTCAATGAGACTTTATCTATCAGTTTCTAATCTGAAGCGTTCAAGAAAGGAAAAAAAATTTCCCAGGCTAACTATTACAGCCCTAACTATACCTAAGTCCCATTGGAAACTAATCCCGAGAAGGGAAAAAACTGATTAAAAAATAAAATTTCAATTTTTTTGATTTAAACAAAATAAAATCACACTTCTAGGCCCCCTCCAAGGAACTCATTAAACTCATAATAAATACAAAGAACCTTTCTTACAAATCAAAAAAAAAATGTTATTTAAGAGTCCCGGTTCGGATATTATCCTAAGTCTGGACTCGTGGATGAACTCACGATGCTACTAACGTTAATATTCATTTCGATAGCCCTATTGAGCACGACCAACGGGCCCGCAAATAAAGAAGATTTAAAAAAATTTTCTTATGTGATATCGTAAATAAATAAGGCCATCAATATCGCAAATAACAAGGTCGTTTCTTATGGTAAAATAAGGATGGGTCAATTAGATCAAGTGGAAATTATATAACCGACGGAATGCCAAAATTTTTTTTGATAGAAATCATCAAAATCCAACGAAACATTAATGGAAATATAAATTAACCAATTTTTTCCAAACTTAAGCTTTGTTCCAATGAGACTTTATCCATCAGTTTCTAATCTAAGGCGTTCAAGAAAGGGAAAAATTTTTCCCAGGCTAACTATTACAGCCCTAACTATACCTAAGTCCCATTGGAAATTTATCCCGAGAAGGGAAAAAACTGATTAAAAAATATGATTTCAATTTTTTTGATTTAAACGAAATAAAATCACACCTCTAGGCCCCCTCCAAGGAACTCATTAAACTCATAATAAATACAAACAACCTTTCTTACAAATCAAAAAAAAAAATGTTATTTAAGAGTCCCGGTTCGGGTATTATTCTAAGTTATGCCTCGTGGATGAACTCACGATGCCAGGAAAGTTCAACTTCCTGAAGTGAAATACGAGGAATAAATTACACCCGTTACCAATAAAATTAAAAGGATTATCAGGAATTAAAAAATAAAAAACAATCCTTACATACTTTTAACTATAAATCATTCAAAAACTTGTTAAAATTATTGATTATAACATTTTGGTTGCCATTTGATAGAAAAGTTTCACTTGGAATAGAAACCAGTAAGTACCAATTTTATTCTAATTTTTAACGTAGGACCGATAAAAATAGAATATAATTAATTATTATAATATAAAAACATTAGAACTTCATTGATTATTAAAGCAAATTGAAAAAATTTAAAGCAAACTTTTATAAAATTATTCATAAACAAATTGTTAAATAACCAACGCTTTGTTTATTATCTGAAACTAAATTGTGACTTTTGAATTAAGTTCTAACAAGACTTTTCCTTACTTAATTCGAATCTAAAAGCATTCTGAATAGGGGATTATAAAATCCCCAGTCGATCAATATACAAGCCCTTAACACTTCCATGTCTTATTAGAAACCTAAATCAAGAAATCAACAAAATGTGTACAAAAAAATAACTGCTTTACATGCTTTGTCCCTTAAAAAAAGCAGATAATTCTCTGTTTCTCGGATATAACAAAATGTAACTTATATATGAATTTTAAAAGTATTTTACATCGATGATTGGATATTAAAAATAAAAAAAAAAATTAAATGAGGCACGATAAAAATATGATACCAAAACGTGCCTCATGGATGAACTCACGATGGCAGGAACATTCAGCTTCCTGAAGCGAAATACAGGGAAAATATTTAGCCCGTTACCAATCACAAAGAAAATTGAGAAGAATAGTTACTAATTTTAAGTTCTTTTTAAAATTTTTCAAAAGTGAAAATTCACCATTTTAGTAACTGATCTTCTGAAAGGGTAAAAGTAATAATTCATAGGGATGCAAATTAAACCCTTATCCAAAAACCAGAGGGAATATGGAATAATTTTTGGTGTGCTTATGAAAAAGTCGTTTGAAAATTGAACAACTTTCGAAGACGTGAACATTTCTTACATTTTGAGTAATGTAAATAACAAGGAGAAAAACTGTCACCAGCAATAAAAATTTATAAAATTTATTATGAATTTGCAAAAGATAAAACCGATTTTAAGAAAAATCTGGTTTATATCAAAAACAAACATTTGATATCAGAATACTACAAAATTGTGATGGAATTATTGCTTAACCATTTATTTTCCAAATTTAAGCTTTGTTCCAACGAGATTTTCTCCATTAATAATTAATCGAAAGACATTCAACGAAGGGAAAAATTTGTAATCCTAGTCCAACTATTAAATAGCTTTATCAATTATCCCATTGGAAAATTATCCCGAAAAGGAAAAAAAATTGATTTAGAAAAAACAATTTTGTTAAAAATTGAATCATCAGGATAAAAACTCCATAACTTAAGGAAAAGGTTTTTTTAACTGAGCTTTGTATTAATTCTGCTTTCGTTTATGTTTTGATACAAAATTTAAACTTCAACATAAGAATACAAAAAGTTCCACTCATTATCTCGTTTTCAACGCGTTTTTGTACAAATTGATAGAAAAAAAAACAGGAAGAAAACGTTTCTGTAACACATTGAGGGAACTTCCTACAACAAGCTTCAAACAATCTTCCTTTTTTCTCAGACGAAGAAAATTTAAATTTTAATAACACTAAGGTCGAAAAACTATTCTCAGTGAGGCACGATTTTAAAATGATAGCAACTCGTAACCTTTAAGAATAACTTTTGAATGACCAACACAACTAATTCTCGGAAGAGTAGATTAGGTACTCTGGTAGAAAAATTAGGTAATCTCAACTGAAATAGTTATAAAAGAAGAGATTTATATACGAGGCACGATTCAAATATGATACCAATGCGTGCCTCGTGGATGAACTCACGATGACAGGAACGATCAGCTTCCTGAAGTGAAAAACAAGAAAATTATTTCACCCGCTACCAATAACAGTGAAAAATTTTATTTGAAATCGAAAATCCCAAAGTAGAGTTTTGGGATGCCTTAAAGACAAAGCAAAGAAATTTTTAGTTCTCAAAAATATAAACTATTTGCACCCTTATGAATATTATTGTTATAATAATAAAAATATTATTATAAAAAAAAATTTCAAAATAGAATTATTTAAAAATTCCAGTGTTTGGGTATTATCCTAAGTAAGGCCTCGTGAATTTGGCGAGTTCTCAGGTCAACATGGAGATCAAAACTGAAGTGACTGATAGCGATTCTGATATAAATTATATTATATTATTATATATTATATGTGAATTTTAGAAAAAAGTTTACATAGAAAAATTGAGTAAGGCATGATTTAAACTTGATACCAAGTCGTGGTAAAACAGTGCCCTTTTCAACATAACTAAGATAAGGGTACTAAATAATGATCAAAACAATAAAAATATTTTGTCCAAAAATTGAAAATAGTAACGTTACCTAAGCACGTTCCTTTGAAAGGAAAAAAAATTGGTAAAGAAATAAAATTTCGATTTGTTTGATTTGAAATCGCAGCCCTGAAACCTTCAAAAGCAAAAAAAAAACGAGAAGTTAATACAAACAAGCTTTCTTAAAAATCCACATATAATGTAACAGACATTTATACGTAGTCTGATTGTAAGTATAAAAAATTGTTCTCGTTGTATAAAAAATCAAAACATTTGCCTACTAGTTGGTTACCAACTTTTAAAAAATCGAACTTATTATTTAGTTACGTCAACTTCTTTAAATGCAGAATAACATAAAAAATTCCTCCATAGTGGTTGTTTATACAGGCAGACGGCATAAACGTACCATTACAAAGTACAAAGAGAACAAAAAAGAGTACTATTTTATGTAAATGAAACCAAAGTTTTTACAAATGGTTGAGTTAATATAATATTCCATAGCGCTATTTGACACGACCAATGGGCCTCAAAAATAGTGACGATTTTGATTAAGAAAGGTTAACCTTATTTGGGTCTTACAAAATTCAATTTTTGTCAAAAACAAAAAAAATTATCATCAAAATCCAACGAAATTTTGATGGAAATATTAATTAACCAATTTTTTCCAAACTTAAGCTTTGTTCCAATGAGACTTTATCCATCAGTTTCTAATCTAAGGCGTTCAAGAAAGGGAAAAAAATTTTTCCCAGTCTAACTATTACAGCCCTAACTATACCTAAGTCCCATTGGAAACTTATCCCGAGAAGGGAAAAAACTGATTAAAAAATATGATTTCAATTTTTTTGATTTAAACGAAATAAAATCACACCTCTAGACCCCCTCCATAGAACTCATAAAACACCAAGTTAATACAAAGAACCTTTCTTACAAATCAAAGAAAAAAAAATTATTTTAGAATTCCAGTTCGGGTATTATTCTAAGTTATGCCTCGTGGATGAACTCACGATGGCAGGAAAGTTCAACTTCCTGAAGTGAAATACGAGGAATAAATTACACCTCTTACCAATAAAATTAAAAGGATTATCAGGAATTAAAAAAAAAAAATTAATCCTTACATAATTTTAACAATAAATCATACAAAAACTTGTTAAAATTATTGATTATAACATTTTGGTTGCCATTTGATAGAAAAGTTTCACTCGGAATAAAAACCAGTAAGTGCCAATTTTATTCTAATTTTTAACGTAGGACCGATAAAAATAGAATATAATTAATTATTATAATATAAAAACATTAGAACTTCATTGATTATTAAAGCAAATTGAAAAAATTTAAAGCAAACTTTTATAAAATTATTCATAAACAAATTGTTAAATAACCAACGCTTTGTTTATTATCTGAAACTAAATTGTGACTTTTGAATTAAGTTCTAACAAGACTTTTCCTTACTTAATTCGAATCTAAAAGCATTCTGGAAAGGGGAGTATAAACTCCCCAGTCTTTCTATATGCAAGCCCTTAACACCTCCATGTCTCATTAGAAACCTAAATCAAGAAGTCAACAAAAATCCGAATAACTCGTTTGCATGAATTACACAGAAAAAAAAGTAAAGACGCACTAATTCTCGAGTACACAAAAAAAATAAGAATATTATATGTGAATTTTTAATGTGATTATGATACAAAAAAAAAAAAAAATTGTTAAAGAAATAAGATTTCTATTTGTTTGATTTGAACAAAATAAAATCGCACTCCTAACCCCCCCAAAACAAAAAACAAGAAATTAATACAAACACGCTTTCTAAAAATCCACTTACAAAAAAAAAAATAACTCCTTTAAATGCTTTGTCCTTTAAAAAAGCAGATATTTCCCTATTTCTCGGGTATAAAAAAAATTTACTCATATATGAATTTTACAAGGTTTTTTACATCGAGGATTGGATATTAAAATTGAAAAAATAATATTAAAAAAATTAAATGAGGCACGATTAAAATATGATACGTAAACGTGCCTCATGGATGAACTCACGATGGGAGGGAAATTCAGCTTCCTCAAGCGAAATACAGGGAAAATATTTCACCCGTTACCAATCACAAAGAAATTTGAGAAGAATAGTTACTAATTTTAAATTTTTTTTAAATTTTCAAAAGTGAAAATCTACCATTTTAGTAACTGATTTTCTGAAAGGGTGAAAATAATTATTCATAAGGATGCAAATTAAATCCTTATCCAAAAACCAGAGGGAATTTGGAACAATTTTTTGATGTGCTGCGGAAAAAGTATTTTGAAAATTGAATAACTTTCGAAGACGTAAACATTTCTTATATTTTGAGTAAAACAACAAGGAGAAAAACTGTCACCAGCAATAAAAATTTATAAAATTTATTATCAATTTGCAAAAGATAAATCCGATTTTGATTTAGAAAAGTTATCCTTATTTGAGTATAAGAAAAATTGGTTTTTATCAAAAACCAAAAAATTGATCATCAGAATCCTACAAAATTGAGATGGAATTATCGCTTTACCATTTCTTTTCCAAACTAAAGCTTTGTTCCAACGAGATTTTCTCCATGAATAATTAATCGAAAGACATTCAAGGAAGGGAAAATTTGTAACCCTAGTCCAACTATTAAATAGCGTTATCAATTATCCCATTGAAAACTTATCCCGAGAAGGATAAAAAATTGATTTAGAAAAAACAATTTTGTTAAAAATTGAATCATCAGGATAAAAACTCCATGACTTAAGGAAAAGGTTTTTTTAACTGAGCTTTGTATTAATTCTGCTTTCGTTTATGTTTTGATACAAAATTTAAACTTCAACATAAGAATACAAAAAGTTCCACTCATTATCTCGTTTTCAACGCGTTTTTGTACAAATTGATAGAAAAAAAACAGGAAGAAAACGTTTCTGTAACACATTGAGGGAACTTCTTACAACAAGCTTCAAACAATCTCCCTTTTTTCTCAGACGAAGAAAATTTAAATTTTAATAACACTAAGGTCGAAAAACTTTTCTCAGTGAGGCACGATTTTAAAATGATAGCAACTCGTAACCTTTAAGAATAACTTTTGAATGACCAACACAACTAATTCTCGGAAGAGTAGATTAGGTACTCTGGTAGAAAAATTAGGTAATCTCAACTGAAATAGTTATAAAAGAAGAGATTTATATACGAGGCACGATTCAAATATGATACCAATGCGTGCCTCGTAGATGGACTTACGATGGCAGGAACGATCAGCTTCCTGAAGTGAAAAACAAGAAAATTATTTCACCCGGTACCAATAACAGTGAAAAATTTTATTTGAAATCGAAAATCCCAAACCGAGTATTGGGATGCCGTATAGACAAAACCAAGAAATTTTTAGTTCTCAAAAATATAGACTATTTGCACCCTTATGAATATTATTGTTATAACAATAAAAATATAGTTATAAAAAAAAAAATTCAAAATAGAATTATTTAAGAATTCCTGTTCGGGTATTATCCTAAGTAAGGCCTCGTGGATTAGGCGAGTTCTCAGGTCAATATGGAGATCAAAACTGAAGTGACTGATAACGTTTCTAATATAAATTATATTATTTTATTATATATTATATGTGAATTTTAGAAAAAAGTTTACATAGAAAAATTGAGTAAGGCATGATTTAAATTTGATACCAAGTCGTGGTTAAACAGTGCCCTTTTCAACATAACTAAGATAAGGGTACTAAATAATTATCAAAACAATAAAAATATTTTGTCCAAAAATTGAGAATAGTAACGTTACCTAAGCACGTTCCTTTGAAAGGAAAAAAAATTGGTAAAGAAATAAAATTTCTATTTGTTTAATTTGAAATCGCAGCCCTGAAACCTTCAAAAGTAAAAAAAACGAGAAGTTAATACAAACAAGCTTTCTTAAAAATCCACATATAATGTAACAGACATTTATACCTAGTCTGATTGTAAGTATAAAAAATTGTTCTCGTTGTATAAAAAATCAAAACATTTGCCTACTACTTGGTTACCAACTTTTAAAAAATCGAACTTATTATTTAGTTACGTCAACTTCTTTAAATGCAGAATAACATAAAAAATTCCTCCATAGTGGTTGTTTATACAGGCAGACGGCATAAACGTACCATTACAAAGTACAAAGAGAACAAAAAAGAGTACTAATTTAGGTAAATGAAACCAAAGTTTTTACAAATGGTTGAGTTAATATAATATTCCATAGCGCTATTTGACACGACCAATGGGCCTCAAAAATAGTGACGATTTTGATTAAGAAAGGTTACCCTTATTAGGGTCTTACAAAATTCAATTTTTGTCAAAAACAAAAAAAATTATCATCAAAATCCAACAAAACTTTGATGGAAATATAAATTAACCAATTTTTTCCAAACTTAAGCTTTGTTCCAATGAGACTTTATCCATCAGTTTCTAATCTAAGGCGTTCAAGAAAGGGAAAAAAATTTTCCCAGTCTAACTATTACAGCCCTAACTATACCTAAGTCCCATTGGAAACTTATCCCGAGAAGGGAAAAAACTGATTAAAAAATATGATTTTAATTTTTTTGATTTAAACAAAATAAAATCACACTTCTAGGCCCCCTCCATAGAACTCATTAAACTCATAATAAATACAAACAACCTTTCTTACAAAGCAAAAAAAAATTTTATTTAAGAGTCCGGGTTCGGATATTATCCTTAGTTGGCCTCATGGATGAACTCACGATGCTACTAACGTTAATATTCATTTCGATAGCCCTATTGAGCACGACCAACGGGCCCGCAAATAAAGAAGATTTAAAAAAATTTGCTTATGTGATATCGTAAATAAATAAGGCCATCAATATCACAAATAACAAGGTCTTTCTTATGGTAAAATAAGGATGGGTCAACTAGACCAAGTGGAAATTATATAACCGCCGGAATGCCAAAATTTTTTTGGATAGAAACCAAATGTTGATTCAAAAACCAGAAGGAAGTTGGAAAACTATTAGTTTTATTCAAAAATATATTTTCAACATCAGTCATTGTGAACGCCAAAAATATCGTAGAGAGACAAAAAATTAAAAATGTGGGTTAAAAAGAAATTGGGAATGCTTTATTGTTCCCATTTCACAAGCAGACTGATTTAGAGTCTGATTGAATGGGTCTCTGAATGTTTTAAAAAGACTCAAAAATTCTCTTTTCGTACCCACGGGGGGTTCCATGAAGTCGCCTTTTACGACAGGCAGGAACATCACCATGGTTGTATTCTACAGATAACTCCCGCAACCATACGGGGGTTCGAGAATTGCATGACTGGATTAACAGAAAGACAGATAGATTGTAGTTTTGAAGTTCTTCTTAGATATCAGTAAACTTACTTTTTCACAAGTCCAGTCACATACTCCGAAGCAACAGAGGGGTTTTTAAATTAAAATTTAGTAATTAAGAAAACATTTGACTTTTAAACAAAAAGCAACTCCAACAAAAATGGAGTTTTTATTAAGTCGTCGATTATATGAAAAAATTATATTTGAAATCCAAAACCCAAAACCGAGTATTGGGATGCCGTAAAGACAAAACCAAGAAATTGTTAGTTCTCAAAAATATATATATATATCCATTGCACTTAGGAATATTATTGCTATAATAATTAAAATATAGTTATAAAAAAAAATTCAAAATAGAAACATCTACAAGTTGGTTACACCGACTTTAAAAAATTCTAATTGTCATTCAGATTCGTCAACTTCTTTATGCAGAATATCAATAAAAATTTCACTATCGTGGTCAGAAAACCCAAAAGTATGGTGTATCCTAAACTAAGAGGCATAGTCCAACCACCTATACAAGGCACGATTTTGAAATGATACCAAATCGTGTCTTGAAGATGAACTCAAAATGGCAGGAACGTTCAGCTTCCTAAAGTGAAACACATAGAAATTATTTTACCTGCTACTTATATCAAAAAAAAAAAAATAGTAAAGAATACCAGAAAATAAAGAGTTTACGACATCAAAAAACAAAATCGCACAAAAATTACACAAAAATTACACATCTTTTCCTAAACTACGTTCAAATAAGACTTTTGTTTACTAATCGTTAAAGGACGGGAGAATATTTCTCCAGCCTATCTTTATGCAAGTTGTAGCACCTCATTCGCTTCTAGCCAAAAAGAGAAAAAAAAACAACTGGAATTAAAAACAGAGGAGCTATTTTACATGTATAGTAAAAAAAAATTTTAATGCGAGGCACGATTTGGATAATTTACCAAATCGGGCCTCGTGGATGAACTCACGATGGCAGGAACGTTCAGCTTCCTGAAGTGAAATACGAAGCATAAATTTCACCCGTTACCAATTAAATAAAAAGTCTTCAACATAAATTGAGATTTTGCAAAAAAATTTCCAATTTCTGGACCATAAATAATACTTAGAAACGGTGGCTCGTATTTTTCGCATATATTTTCACCAAAAAAACTGATTCAAAAAATTGTGGAAAATGGGAAAAATATTCGAAGGTCTCGAGAAAAGTAAAAATTTTTACATTTGTTTCTACAATTTACGGGCTCACGATAACAGGAACGTTCATCTTCCCGGAGCAAAATACACGAAAAATATTACACCCGTTACCAATCAAAATGAAGTCTGATCTCTATATATGTACATAGAGTTTGCATATTTAAAGCACAAAGCATCTTTTATTTGGGTGAATACAAACTAACCCAAGTTCATCTACCGGAAAACAAAACTTAATCGTTATCTTTCAAAAAATTGACTTTACCCAAATTCATTTGAAAATGCAGGCCTTCTTACAAAACTTATAAATTCATATTCAGACATTGAAATAATTTACAATTTGTCTAAACGCAGACAACGTTGAATTATAAAAATTTCAATTTAATGATGTTAGAATTTATATGGCTTATCAACTCATTGTTCAATATAATTATTGCAAAACAAAATCAAATTTTTATAATGACGAACAACAAACAACGATATGATAATATGGCCGTTTTATAGAGAACGAAATTGCCTTAAAAATATTGGAATATTCGAAACTAATTTTAACCGCTGCCATGAGAAATGTTTAACATTTTGTCGATTTAAGATTTCACATTAAATATTTTTTAACTTATTTTCATTAAATGAATTATGTTTGGTTTTTTTAATAAGCTAATGAATTAATTATTTATTTAGACAGCAATATTTTTTCCTCAAAAACTTAATACAATTATAATTGTTTCCTACTTTTTGAACAGTCCTCGAAATGAAACAGCTGACAACGAAATAGAGTCGATGATTGAAATTTTGATGTACCTCGATCCTGATGAATTGATGTTGGGGTTGATGTTGAACGGCAGGTTGAAGTTGGTCGGAGTGGATATCAAGGACTTTTCTTTAAAAGTTCCTGAGACCAATTAAGAAGAGATAATGTGTTAATAAAGAAAATGTATTATTGTTAGTAAATATCCATTACCTTACTCAGGAAGCATTGTATCAATTTGATTGCCTTGGCAAGATACCAAAAAGTCGAGATGACGGTATGTTGAAGAAAATTTTTAGACATTTTCAAAAAAAGAACTTCCAAAAATCTTAGTGATTGTTGAATGCTCTAAAGATAGTCTTGGTTGTTGAGCGTCGCTTTGAATATGAATTGAATTGAATAATCATAATATCCCTTGGAACCTCGTTATCAGTCAGATAATGGGGCTCACTTTTGGCTCACAGCGTGCATCACCGTAAGTTTGCCGTCACATCTCAAACAAATTCTTGGAATCGATCTATCAAGAATGTGTCGATGCGAGAATACGGTGGGCCCAACTCTCAATCTGGCCAAGAGGCATTGGACAGCACGGGAATCGAGCGACGGAGATATTATCCCGGGCCGTTTAAAATTTTGTCATAGTGGTTCTCCACCTCTGGTTCTAGATCACCGCCACATGTTTTCAAGTTTTAATCTCAAGTCGTTAAATGTCAAGGGGATATTTGATCTGCCGAAGACCTCTGTGGTAGTGTTCTTTTCGGCTTTGTCGGTTATTTCATGATAATCGAGTTCATTGTGTGCCGTTTTTCAAGCAATAACTAGGTAGCTCTCCTGTGGTAGAGCATGTAGTCTCGCCAGGCATTTCCGGAACAGTTCATTTGTGGTGTTGTAGTTGGATAGAGCCGCGATAGCCACTTCAAAGTCCAAACCGATGAAAATGCTTGCTTTTGAGTTGTTTATTGGTTTGGGAAACTTTCGGATTTTGTGTTCTTCGTGAATTCATTTTGGGATTGTATTCTTATTTCTGAACTGATGAAGTAGGGGACAGAATGATTGTATGTAAAACCTTTAGTGTATCACAACATTTCAAGCACTGCGTGGATGCTGTTCTTTTCCAGTATGTAAATACTTGTGAACAAAGTATAATCTGGACTTAACGATTTTCTTGAAATCATACTCATTAGAACGTAGCAACTTGGCTTGTCATTTTAAGTCGCTACGGCCATGAGGAACTCGCGATGGCAGGAGCGTTCAACTTCCTGAAGCAAAATATTCAAAGATTGAATATTTTACCCGCTACCAAAGCTAAATTCGATTGAATGTCCTAAATATTCTGCTACAATGTTGCCATTTAAAAAGAAAAAGAAATCATGCAGTACACAATAAGAAAAAAAAAACGCCATCTTCGCCCTACGATACGAATTTCCGCTATCCTATTCCCGTTTATTACTGATTGTATTTGAAAAGCTTCTGCTGCTACTTTCCTTTACTTAAAAGAACATAAAGAAATCCCACGATTGGGTAAAAAAGATAGAATAATTTTTAAATATCAATATAAACAGTTCTATGTGTATGTATGTACATACATTCTTTTTGTTTATACGAACTCCCACCCAATACCCCAGATTATACTCCTACTTATTAATATCCTTGCTTGAATTTTCCTCGAAAAACGTTTCAAATAAAAGTTGCAGGCATAGAATAAAAAAAGTCTAAGAATCTATAGCATGTTTAGAGAAAATCGCCGAATTAAAAAAACTCAAACCCCATAGAAAAAAGTGGGGTTTCCTGTCAACCGATTTCAACCAAAAGCTTCGCGGCACGACTAGATGTAATGTGAAGACAAAATATCAAGTTTGGTGAAATTCGGATGAAACTTTTGATATAATATCGTTGTCATGCTAGGACATTTATTAAACCACTTTTTTGAACTCAAGGGGCTTCAAAATGTATATTTCCTGTAAAATTTCAAAAATGAACACTCGACCCGATTACAATACTTCTGAAATATTAAAAGAAAGCAATTGGAATTCAAAATGATAGAGATGGAAAATGTTTAAACATAAAATCATGTTTAAAGTAAAAATGAAATCATGCAAGAAAATCAAATGAACTTTTCATGTTTCTTCACAACAAGAGAAAATTCTTTAATATTTATATTTATAATAAAATTATTACAACTTCTGACAAAGTATATGCTAAATAGAAACAAACAGAAGCGTCAAAAGTAAACTTGGCTTCCTGATTTAAAACATTATATATTGCTTAATATTGCTTTGAACACGTACCAATACTGTTAGGTATTTTACTTAACTTAATAGTACTTGATATCAGGGGTGGTGAATCTATCGAAAAATGAAAACTTTGTTTGTATAAAATTGAATTAGAATCCAACAATGTGTGAGTTGCAAAATATTTGATGACTTGAATTTAAAGATCTGTCTATGAATACATCGACAAAACACACAAAGCATGATGAAATCTTAACAGTTAATGCTTTAGAATTTTCACATTAGTTTATCATTAATTTGTTTACAATGTAGGATTATCACTAGTCAGGCAACCAGCAAATCTAAATACCTTCATATATCAATAAATTTTGCTACAACTTTCCTACTATCCTGGGTGTTAACTTTATCCCCCTGTCCCATTACATACTATTGACATATACATTTAATTGAACATATATAAACGGAAACGTACCCATCAAAAAGCATCATGTCATAACTCCGGCACATAGCTTCTTGGACAACCTGAACTTTTGTGTCTAGTGACTCGTCCAAAAAACATCAAAATTCAATGGCTGTAGAAAATATACTTACGTTTTAGACGCTTGACTACTGTTTCAAATTTCGACGCCCTAGAGATAGCACCACAAGATTTTGATAGTTTAAAAGGGATGAAATCCCAAAAACTACATGGCTACTGGGACGAAAATATGCTACAATTTTACTCTGCAAAATGTTAACTGATAGGATAGATTTAAAAAAAAAAACATTTAAAAATATGTGTATTGAAATTTATTAGAAGAATTTGTAGAGAACGTCACAGTAGGCAACAGTTCTGTGACATCAAGAAAACATTATTTCGTCACGTAACTATAACATTCATGTTACATAGTGTGACGTTTTGTGATTACCAGGACTATATTATTAAAATCTATTGCATACCGTATAGTTAATGTTAAACATTATAATAACAGAGAAAGAACAATGGTGGATTGAAAGATTTTCGGTTGTTTTTATAATGCTAGATGGTAATAGGAAAATGCGAGTTTATGGTTCTCCACTCGAGTACTCCCCTGGAGGACTGGAGTAGAGGATCATAACTTCGCATTCTGGGCAGTTATATGTGCATATGCAATGAGACCATTGTGATGAGAATATATCGTATCTTCTTATTATCGACTGAACTATAGGTCAGAGGTTCGAAGGTTAAAACTTGCTGAACAAGTTTGAACCGAGCATTGAAAGCATCCACTTAGCGACGATATCCTCTAGTGAAAATCATACCAAAAAGACGAATCAAAAACTCTTCAAGGCTCATTGCCGCCAACATCAGCTGTCGAGAATGAGCCTAACATGAAAACAGAACAACAAAATCAGGTATTATATGATGTCCAAGCAACCTACATATAACTTGTTGGAAATGCACAGCAAGCATAATATGTACAAAAACAATCACAGACTTATTCAACGGAACGAGGGTGCAAGTTTGTAAAAAGATAACACAACTGCCCTCTTAAAATTCGAAAATAAAACATTTCCTGGTGAATAAAAAGTCACATTTGTTTCCAAAAATGTTTCCTTCGCTTCGAGGCGTTCGAGAATAGTAATACGTTCATTCCAGATGCTTTGACACGTGCAAGCGTCACCAAAGTTATCTGCAACACTAACTGAATTTGGATTTGTGTCGACATTTTAATAGATCTGATTAAGTAATATAAGACGAAACGTCGCGACTTGATACTCTTGTTACATTTATTTTAAAATCACTATCCATTAACTCTCTAACCATATCTATCAATAAAAAAAGTAACAAGGATTTGAATGAATATTATAATTATTAACATCAAAACAAAATGGAATTACTAAGTTAATTGATAACTAATCTCACCATTTATGTTATAATTATTCTGGAAAATTGGATGAAAATTATGAAAATTGAGCAAACCTGTTCTTTTTAACCTTGACCTAAAATTTTAAATCGCTACCTTACACTTAACCACTTACGGATTAAAATCAACTCACTTCAATCTACCAAAGACCCTTATACTTATTTGTTCTTGTTATATTGATGGTTAAAATGAAAATATGTTACGGATACAGTTAGGCAACCACTAAAAACGTAGGGTTATCCGGCTAAAATGAGTGAAGTGTCTCTTTTGGTTTATTTAATGTTCAATTTGATTTGGAAAATGTTCAGTTTGATTTGAACAGTTTCCAATTTGATTTGTAAGTGTCTAATTTTAGGAAGTAAGAGAAACATTGCCTCCTCAAACAAAAGCTTTGTGAACGGAAAAAATTAATACAGTAATAAAAATGGCTATGGAAGCCAAAACGCGACCCATATGAAAAAAATATAACAACGAATTGATTTAAAATATTGAAAATTTAGGCTTTTTAACTGACTGAACAGCAGGCTTAAACATTTTTCGCAATTTTTATCTTATTTCTTTATCTTTAACTCTCTCCTACATACCAGCGCTGGTCTTACAACTCTCCTATCTTCTCCACAACCCACATCCTCTTCTTCTTGTGAGCCCTCTTGATGGCTCATGTCCTACTACTGTAGATCAGCGCTGGTCTCACAACTCTCCTAAACATCCAGCCCCTGATTTTACTGGCTATCCTCCCAAAGCACAACGCCCCCGATATTCTCTTCCAGATCCTCTACCCCATCTGAATCCTGTGGTTCACTTCTCTACTGAGGCCATCATCTTCCGATACGAACGACCCCAAATATTTAAAAGTTCCTATACGTTTTAGTTTCTCTGCTAGGAACGCCACAAACGCGTTGTTACCACTTCCTCCAAACCACAGGTATTCAGTTTTCATCCTGCTGATCTGAGCCACTAATAATTTTTATATATATATATTTTTTTTTAATACGGAAAGTTCTCAATCAACTTAGTAATATCCATCTTTGTTAGTGGTACTTTTAATAACAAGACGTTGTTCTAATTTTTGATGAGGCAATTAGACGTTAATGACCTCATTAATCGTGGAACAGTTTTTAACATGTCTCACACAAACAATTTCAAATGAATACTCTGCTCATAAGCTTTCACATTTCAACAACTATGAGACGAGGCCAGCACGAATTAAAGATCAGTACCAAGCGATTTTCTATGTTGGACAAATATGAACACAATTTCAATCGCATTCAAATGCTTTCACACGTCTAATTTCAGTGAATGTTGCAGTAAACTTTGTAACGCTCAAACATGTTAAAGCATCCACAATAAACGTGTTAAGATCCTCGGACAAATAGAAGTAAAGGAAAGACTTTTGGAAACAAATGTGACATTTCGTTCATCAGGAAATTTTCAACTTTCCCATTTTAAGTGAATCGTTATATTCTCCCCTTATAAATTTGCAGTGGCATTCTGCTGAAATGATCTGTGATTGTTTATTGTAGATATTAAGTTTTTTTTTACATTTGAATGAAATTATAACTCCAGTTACTTCGACATCATATAAATTCTGAAATGGTTGTTTTAAATTCCCGTTAAGCTCGACCTCGTCAACAGATGTAGTGGACATTGAGACCTGAACAGATCTTAATAAGTCTTTTTTATTGCGGCTTGAGGATAGTTGGACTAATTGAATGTTTCAAATACCATGTTTGTGCTTATAAGGCAAGCATTGTCCTTCAAATCTCGAACGTATTCTTCAGTCAATAATATGATCAAGCGGGTTTGGAATATTAACAAAAAGGATCTCATAGTTTATACACAGATAAAGGCACAGAATACAGAAAGCATATATAGAAATGTCACTCTGAGCCATGGCTATGAATTGTAGGTAACCCAATGAGCACATTACGTAACATGAACGTAAAAGTTACATAACGAAACAATGTTCTATTGATGTTACAGAACTGTTATGTGATGTCCTCATTAGGCAAAGCCATATATCTTTTACGAAAGATTATTTTAAATCCTGGTTCAATTTTAAAATCGGGAAAATAGTTCTAGTTTAGCAGTCGTAGCGCTGTTGGCAGCCAGTAGAGTTCTATTATAAATTTAGAGTTTTTAATGTGGTAATTTTTTTTTTTTTAATGCCAAGATATATTTCGTTCCAGGACGCTTCATAGCCATGGCTCAAAGGACGAACTCGCGATGGCAGGAACGTTCAACTTCCTGAAGTAAAATAACCGAAAAATTTTTTACTCGCTACCAATTAAACGTTTGGTGCACTAACAGTTTGTGACACTCAAAAAAATCACTTTTGTTGTTTGTACCAGTGGTGGTTCTTTTCTTTTCAATTAACAACTAAATGACGCCAATATTTGTATTTTTATCATAGAAGCCCGAAGGAAAAAACCTTCACAATTTATAAGATTTAATCTTGATCAAGATGTGTACATTGCTCAAAACCCTTTGTCATCAGCCACCACTAGTTTTTACAATTCATTTCACATACATTCATTTCCTAGCGCTAAGCGTTACAAATATCTACAAAATTTGATACAATATGAAAAGTTGATTACTGAGTAAAAAATTAATAAAACGTTTCAATGAGATGAAAATTTTTTTTTATTTGTATGGCCAAGTTAAATTAATGGCTAAAGCACCAACATTAAGGCATTAACCCTCTGAAAAACAAGTTCTGGCACCACATCGTTGAAAAAAAATCTTTAACACATACACGAGTTTAATATACAATGCTTTTACTTACACTCAGAATTATAGCGTGATATTAGCGTTTCATAATCATCATTAAATTTTATTAGAAAATTAGAGAACAAGACAAAATAATTATCCATAATAAATGTATAATAACAAAATAGTCATCGCAATACTGAGAAATTTTAAAGTTTAAAATGGCATTTCATGGTTCGCCGCTTTTATTGAACGGCATCTTTTGACACCTGGTGTTGCGGCACCACTCGCACCACCCAAGAAACTGCTTGGCATTTGATTAAGGCAACTGTTTGAAACAAAAAAATACTGTCAATTCTGAGTGAGTGAGAACTGGGTAAGCGAGAAACATAAACTTCTAAATGAGAAAGTCGTTTTCATTCGTGAACCTCTACAACTGAGACTGCTACTTGTCTGTACCACTACAAATGATAGTAGAGCCTATTTATTACCTGCAATTTATAACTAATTGTTAAATTAGACAACAAAATAAACAAGACATATTTGCTGTATGCTATATAAGCCTCGATAAGTGAGGAAAATCAATCATGTACATCTAAAAAATAGGAGTTAGGTTAAATCCTTCATAAGCGAAAAAGAGATACCTTGAACTTTCACTTAGCCAAGTTCGACTGTATTGTAAATTAAAGGTAAATGCAACCCAAACAAATGATTTCTATTATCATTTTAAGACTAAAGAATGAATTAAGGTGTTCAATTTGCCGTGTTTTTGGTAGCGTCAGCAAATTTATTCCAAATACATTCTAAGAAATGGAAATAAATCTAAAACTGATAAGTCTAATACTTTGAAAATATTCCCATAAAACGAAAATATTTTAACATAACTAAGTTAACCAGATTCGCTGTATTTTCCTATCGAGAATTATTTTAAACAATATTTTAAAAAAAGTTCCTTACTTTAAAAAAAAGGAAGCTCTGCACTCTGGTCAAGTTGGAGGTGACAGAAAGTTGGTCAGGCAGCGTCCAAGAAGACTCGCAATAGAAAAGCCTAAAGGAATAAAAATATTTTTTGAAAAAAGTTTTTATATAAAAAAAGAAAACTTGAAAACCAACCAATCAAAGGCAATTTTGATAATGATTCCATCGAGGATCAATTGAGTGAAACTTTGGAACTTGATGAGAAGTACGGTCCATTCCAAAGTAGAACATTTTACAGCGCCATCATGATTTGTGCAGTTATATGGCAAAGTTTTGTTTGGTTTTGTTGGTAATTTTAAATGATCAACACTTTTCAATTGAAAAATCTTAATCCTTGTTTGATTTCGATGAATTTTGCCTAAGCCAGCTAGCTCTGATCATTGTGGCTTTACTGTTGAGTTGTTTTTTTTACATCGGAATCCCCATTTAGCGAACTTCTGATAAATCCTTGTAGATTCATTTTGACGTCATACTCATTAAGACGTAACGACGTTAATTTAACGTTCGAAGTCGTTACGGAAATGAGGAACTCGCGATGGCAGGAACGTTCAACTTCCTGAAGCAAAATATCCATAAAATGAATATTTTACCCGCTACCAAACCAAATTTACTTTTGAAGAAGTTTTTTCAGATTCCAACAAATTCATTGTGGCCCAAAATTTTCTTGATTTCGATGAATAATTTGCTTCACTTTCATTTAAATAATGATCTCATACAAAAGCTCTGGCATATGCATTAAAAAGGATAAGATAAATAATAAGCTAAATTTTTTAAAAATTAAAATTTTTATAATCAAAAAAATTATAAATAAAAATTATACGTACATACTTTTTTACAACAAATCATACAAAAAGTTGTTAAAATATTCATAATTATTAACAATTGAGCTACCATTTAATACAATCATTACACTTGGAATAAAAACCAGTAATTGCCAATTTTATTCCAATCTTCATTGTACGTTTAAAATAAATTATAATCAATTATTATAATTTAAAAACATAAGAACTTCATTGATTATTCAAGCAAGTAGAATTATGTTAAAACAAGCTTTTATAAAATTATTCATAAACAAATTGTGAAATATCTTTTCTCTGTAAAGTTGTTAAAAAGACAATTTAATCAAACATGTAGAAATTTTTGCGAGTTGCCTTTAAACACTCGCTTTGTTTATTATTATCTGAAACTAAAATGTGACTTTTGAAATAAGTTCTAACAAGACTTTTCCTCACTTTATTCTATTCTAACAGCATTCTGGAAAGGGGAGTATAAACTCCCCAGTCTATCTATACGCAAGCCCTTAACACCTCCATGTCTCATTAGAAACCTAAATCAAGAAGCCAACAAAAATCCAAATAACTCGTTTGCATGAATTACACAGAAAAAAAAGTAAAGACGCACTAATTCTCGAGTACACAAAAAAAATAAGAATATTATATGTGAATTTTAAATGTGATTATGATACAAAAAAAAAAAAAATTGTTAAAGAAATAAGATTTCTATTTGTTTGATTTGAACAAAATAAAATCGCACTCCTAACCCCCCCAAAACAAAAAACAAGAAATTAATACAAACACGCTTTCTTAAAAATCCACGTACAAAAAAAAAAAAATAACTCCTTTAAATGCTTTGTCCTTTAAAAAAGCAGATAATTCCCTATTTCTCGGGTATAAAAAAAATTTACTTATATATGAATTTTACAAGGTTTTTTACATCGAGGATTGGATATTAAAATTGAAAAAATAATATTAAAAACATTAAATGAGGCCCGATTAAAATATGATACCAAAACGTGCCTCATGGATGAACAGGCAGACAGCATAAACATGCCATTACAAAATACAAAGAGAACAAAAAAGAGTACTATTTTATCTAAATGAAACCAAAGTTTTTACAAATGGTTGAGTTAATATAATATTCCACAGCAATATTTGACACGACCAATGGGCCTCAAAAATAGTGACGATTTTGATTAAGAAAGGTTAACCTTATTTGGGTCTTACAAAATTCAATTTTTGTCAAAAACAAAAAAAATTATCATCAAAATCCAACGAAACATTAATGGAAATGTAAATTAACCAATTTTTTCCAAACTTAAGCTTTGTTCCAATGAGACTTTATCCATCAGTTTCTAATCTAAGGCGTTCAAGAAAGGGAAAAAAATTTTCCCAGGCCAACTTTTACAGCCCTAACTTTACCTAAGTTCCATTGGAAACTTATCCCGAGAAAGGAAAAAAAAGGTTAAGAAATTTAATTTCAATTTTTTTGCTCTCCCCACCGAACTACAAAAACATAAAATTAATACAAACAACATTTCTTACAAATCAAAGAAAAAAAATTTCCCAGGCTAACTATTACAGCCCTTACATACTTTTAACAATTAATCATACAAAAACTTGTTAAAATTATTGATTATAACATTTTGGTTGCCATTTGATACAAAAATTTCACTTGGAATAGAAACCAGTAAGTGCCAATTTTATTTTATTCATAATAAAAATTGTTAAATAACTAACGCTTTGTTCATTATCTGAAACTAAATTGTGACTTTTGAATTAAGCTCTAACAAGACTTTTCCTTACTTAATTCGAATCTAAAAGCATTCTGAATAGGGGATTATAAAATCCCCAGTCTATCAATATACAAGCCCTTGACACTTCCATGTCTCATTAGAAACCTAAACCAAGAAGTCAACAAAAATCCAACTAACTCGTTTGCATGCATTACACAGAAAAAAAAATTAAAGACGCACTAATTCTCGAGTACACAAAAAAAATAAGAATATTATATGTGAATTTTTAATGTGATTATGATACAAAAAAAAAAAAATTGTTAAAGAAATAAGATTTCTATTTGTTTGATTTGAACAAAATAAAATCGCACTCCTTACCCCCCCAAAACAACAGAACAAGAAATTAATACAAACAAGCTTTCTTAAAAATCCACGTACAAAAAAAAAATAACTCCTTTAAACGCTTTGTTTCTTAAAAAAAGCAGATAATTCCCTATATCTCGGGTATAAAAAAAATTTACTCATATATGAATTTTACAAGGTTTTTTACATCGAGGATTGGATATTAAAATTGAAAAAATAATATTAAAAAAATTAAATGAGGCACGGTTAAAATATGATACGTAAACGTGCCTCATGGATGAACTCACGATGGCAGGAACGTTCAGCTTCCTCAAGCGAAATACAGGGAAAATATTTCACCCGTTACCAATCACAAAGAAATTTGAGAAGAATAGTTACTAATTTTAAATTTTTTTTAAATTTTCAAAAGTGAAAATCTACCATTTTAGTAACTGATTTTCTGAAAGGGTGAAAATAATTATTCATAAGGATGCAAATTAAATCCTTATCCAAAAACCAGAGGGAATTTGGAACAATTTTTTGATGTGCTGCGGAAAAAGTATTTTGAAAATTGAATAACTTTCGAAGACGTAAACATTTCTTACATTTTGAGTAAAAAAACAAGGAGAAAAACTGTCACCAGCAATAAAAATTTATAAAATTTATTATCAATTTGCAAAAGATAAATCCGATTTTGATTTAGAAAAGTTATCCTTATTTGAGTATAAGAAAAATTGGTTTTTATCAAAAACCAAAAAATTGATCATCAGAATCCTACGAAATTGAGATGGAATTATCGCTTTACCATTTCTTTTCCAAACTAAAGCTTTGTTCCAACGAGATTTTCTCCATGAATAATTAATCGAAAGACATTCAAGGAAGGGAAAATTTGTAACCCTAGTCCAACTATTAAATAGCGTTATCAATTATCCCATTGGAAACTTATCCCGAGAAGGATAAAAAATTGATTTAGAAAAAACAATTTTGTTAAAAATTGAATCATCAGGATAAAAACTCCATAACTTAAGGAAAAGGTTTTTTTAACTGAGCTTTGTATTAATTCTGCTTTCGTTTATGTTTTGATACAAAATTTAAACTTCAACATAAGAATACAAAAAGTTCCACTCATTATCTCGTTTTCAACGCGTTTTTGTACAAATTGATAGAAAAAAAAACAGGAAGAAAACGTTTCTGTAACACATTGAGGGAACTTCCTACAACAAGCTTCAAACAATCTCCCTTTTTTCTCAGACGAAGAAAATTTAAATTTTAATAACACTAAGGTCGAAAAACTATTCTCAGTAAGGCACGATTTTAAAATGATAGCAACTCGTAACCTTTAAGAATAACTTTTGAATGACCAACACAACTAATTCTCGGAAGAGTAGATTAGGTACTCTGGTAGAAAAGTTAGGTAATCTCAACTGAAATAGTTATAAAAGAAGAGATTTATATACGAGGCACGATTCAAATATGATACCAATGCGTGCTTCGTAGATGAACTTACGATGGCAGGAACGATCAGCTTCCTGAAGTGAAAAACAAGAAAATTATTTCACCCGCTACCAATAACAGTGAAAAATTTTATTTGAAATCGAAAATCCCAAACCGAGTATTGGGATGCCGTATAGACAAAACCAAGAAACTTTTAGTTCTCAAAAATATAGACTATTTGCACCCTTATGAATATTATTGTTATAACAATAAAAATATAGTTATAAAAAAAAAAATTCAAAATAGAATTATTTAAGAATTCCTGTTCGGGTATTATCCTAAGTAAGGCCTCGTGGATTTGGCGAGTTCTCAGGTCAATATGGAGATCAAAACTGAAGTGACTGATAACGTTTCTAATATAAATTATATTATTTTATTATATATTATATGTGAATTTTAGAAAAAAGTTTACATAGAAAAATTGAGTAAGGCATGATTTAAATTTGATACCAAGTCGTGGTTAAACAGTGCCCTTTTCAACATAACTAAGATAAGGGTACTAAATAATGATCAAAACAATAAAAATATTTTGTCCAAAAATTGAGAATAGTAACGTTACCTAAGCACGTTCCTTTGAAAGGAAAAAAAATTGGTAAAGAAATAAAATTTCTATTTGTTTAATTTGAAATCGCAGCCCTGAAACCTTCAAAAGTAAAAAAAACGAGAAGTTAATACAAACAAGCTTTCTTAAAAATCCACATATAATGTAACAGACACTTATACGTTGTCTAATTGTAAGTATAAAAAATTGTTCTCGTTGTATAAAAAATCAAAACATTTGCCTACTACTTGGTTACCAACTTTTAAAAAATCGAACTTATTATTTAGTTACGTCAACTTCTTTAAATGCAGAATAACATAAAAAATTCCTCCATAGTGGTTGTTTATACAGGCAGACGGCATAAACGTACCATTACAAAGTACAAAGAGAACAAAAAAGAGTACTAATTTAGGTAAATGAAACCAAAGTTTTTACAAATGGTTGAGTTAATATAATATTCCATAGCGCTATTTGACACGACCAATGGGCCTCAAAAATAGTGACGATTTTGATTAAGAAAGGTTACCCTTATTAGGGTCTTACAAAATTCAATTTTTGTCAAAAACAAAAAAAATTATCATCAAAATCCAACAAAACTTTGATGGAAATATAAATTAACCAATTTTTTCCAAACTTAAGCTTTGTTCCAATGAGACTTTATTCATCAGTTTCTAATCTAAGGCGTTCAAGAAAGGGAAAAAAATTTTCCCAGTCTAACTATTACAGCCCTAACTATACCTAAGTCCCATTGGAAACTTATCCCGAGAAGGGAAAAAACTGATTAAAAAATATGATTTTAATTTTTTTGATTTAAACAAAATAAAATCACACTTCTAGGCCCCCTCCATAGAACTCATTAAACTCATAATAAATACAAACAACCTTTCTTACAAAGCAAAAAAAAATTTTATTTAAGAGTCCGGGTTCGGATATTATCCTTAGTTGGCCTCGTGGATGAACTCACGATGCTACTAACGTTAATATTCATTTCGATAGCCCTATTGAGCACGACCAACGGGCCCGCAAATAAAGAAGATTTAAAAAAATTTGCTTATGTGATATCGTAAATAAATAAGGCCATCAATATCACAAATAACAAGGTCTTTCTTATGGTAAAATAAGGATGGGTCAACTAGACCAAGTGGAAATTATATAACCGCCGGAATGCCAAAATTTTTTTGGATAGAAACCAAATGTTGATTCAAAAACCAGAAGGAAGTTGGAAAACTATTAGTTTTATTCAAAAATATATTTTCAACATCAGTCATTGTGAACGCCAAAAATATCGTAGAGAGACAAAAAATTAAAAATGTGGGTTAAAAAGAAATTGGGAATGCTTTATTGTTCCCATTTCACAAGCAGACTGATTTAGAGTCTGATTGAATGGGTCTCTGAATGTTTTAAAAAGACTCAAAAATTCTCTTTTCGTACCCACGGGGGGTTCCATGAAGTCGCCTTTTACGACAGGCAGGAACATCACCATGGTTGTATTCTACAGATAACTCCCGCAACCATACGGGGGTTCGAGAATTGCATGACTGGATTAACAGAAAGACATATAGATTGTAGTTTTGAAGTTCTTCTTAGATATCAGTAAACTTACTTTTTCACAAGTCCAGTCACATACTCCGAAGCAACAGAGGGGTTTTTAAATTAAAATTTAGTAATTAAGAAAACATTTGACTTTTAAACAAAAAGCAACTCCAACAAAAATGGAGTTTTTATTAAGTCGTCGATTATATGAAAAAATTATATTTGAAATCCAAAACCCAAAACCGAGTATTGGGATGCCGTAAAGACAAAACCAAGAAATTGTTAGTTCTCAAAAATATATATATATATCCATTGCACTTAGGAATATTATTGCTATAATAATTAAAATATAGTTATAAAAAAAAATTCAAAATAGAAACATCTACAAGTTGGTTACACCGACTTTAAAAAATTCTAATTGTCATTCAGATTCGTCAACTTCTTTATGCAGAATATCAATAAAAATTTCACTATCGTGGTCAGAAAACCCAAAAGTATGGTGTATCCTAAACTAAGAGGCATAGTCCAACCACCTATACAAGGCACGATTTTGAAATGATACCAAATCGTGTCTTGAAGATGAACTCAAAATGGCAGGAACGTTCAGCTTCCTAAAGTGAAACACATAGAAATTATTTTACCTGCTACTTATATCAAAAAAAAAAAAATAGTAAAGAATACCAGAAAATAAAGAGTTTACGACATCAAAAAACAAAATCGCACAAAAATTACACATCTTTTCCTAAACTACGTTCAAATAAGACTTTTGTTTACTAATCGTTAAAGGACGGGAGAATATTTCTCCAGCCTATCTTTATGCAAGTTGTAGCACCTCATTCGCTTCTAGCCAAAAAGAGAAAAAAAAACAACTGGAATTAAAAACAGAGGAGCTATTTTACATGTATAGTAAAAAAAAATTTTAATGCGAGGCACGATTTGGATAATTTACCAAATCGGGCCTCGTGGATGAACTCACGATGGCAGGAACGTTCAGCTTCCTGAAGTGAAATACGAAGCATAAATTTCACCCGTTACCAATTAAATAAAAAGTCTTCAACATAAATTGAGATTTTGCAAAAAAATTTCCAATTTCTGGACCATAAATAATACTTAGAAACGGTGGCTCGTATTTTTCGCATATATTTTCACCAAAAAAACTGATTCAAAAAATTGTGGAAAATGGGAAAAATATTCGAAGGTCTCGAGAAAAGTAAAAATTTTTACATTTGTTTCTACAATTTACGGGCTCACGATAACAGGAACGTTCATCTTCCCGGAGCAAAATACACGAAAAATATTACACCCGTTACCAATCAAAATGAAGTCTGATCTCTATATATGTACATAGAGTTTGCATATTTAAAGCACAAAGCATCTTTTATTTGGGTGAATACAAACTAACCCAAGTTCATCTACCGGAAAACAAAACTTAATCGTTATCTTTCAAAAAATTGACTTTACCCAAATTCATTTGAAAATGCAGGCCTTCTTACAAAACTTATAAATTCATATTCAGACATTGGAATAATTTACAATTTGTCTAAACGCAGACAACGTTGAATTATAAAAATTTCAATTTAATGATGTTAGAATTTATATGGCTTATCAACTCATTGTTCAATATAATTATTGCAAAACAAAATCAAATTTTTATAATGACGAACAACAAACAACGATATGATAATATGGCCGTTTTATAGAGAACGAAATTGCCTTAAAAATATTGGAATATTCGAAACTAATTTTAACCGCTGCCATGAGAAATGTTTAACATTTTGTCGATTTAAGATTTCACATTAAATATTTTTTAACTTATTTTCATTAAATGAATTATGTTTGGTTTTTTTAATAAGCTAATGAATTAATTATTTATTTAGACAGCAATATTTTTTCCTCAAAAACTTAATACAATTATAATTGTTTCCTACTTTTTGAACAGTCCTCGAAATGAAACAGCTGACAACGAAATAGAGTCGATGATTGAAATTTTGATGTACCTCGATCCTGATGAATTGATGTTGGGGTTGATGTTGAACGGCAGGTTGAAGTTGGTCGGAGTGGATATCAAGGACTTTTCTTTAAAAGTTCCTGAGACCAATTAAGAAGAGATAATGTGTTAATAAAGAAAATGTATTATTGTTAGTAAATATCCATTACCTTACTCAGGAAGCATTGTATCAATTTGATTGCCTTGGCAAGATACCAAAAAGTCGAGATGACGGTATGTTGAAGAAAATTTTTAGACATTTTCAAAAAAAGAACTTCCAAAAATCTTAGTGATTGTTGAATGCTCTAAAGATAGTCTTGGTTGTTGAGCGTCGCTTTGAATATGAATTGAATTGAATAATCATAATATCCCTTGGAACCTCGTTATCAGTCAGATAATGGGGCTCACTTTTGGCTCACAGCGTGCATCACCGTAAGTTTGCCGTCACATCTCAAACAAATTCTTGGAATCGATCTATCAAGAATGAAATGAAAATCGATGAAAATGCTTGCTTTTGAGTTGTTTATTGGTTTGGGAAACTTTCGGATTTTGTGTTCTTCGTGAATTCATTTTGGGATTGTATTCTTATTTCTGAACTGATGAAGTAGGGGACAGAATGATTGTATGTAAAACCTTTAGTGTATCACAACATTTCAAGCACTGCGTGGATGCTGTTCTTTTCCAGTATGTAAATACTTGTGAACAAAGTATAATCTGGACTTAACGATTTTCTTGAAATCATACTCATTAGAACGTAGCAACTTGGCTTGTCATTTTAAGTCGCTACGGCCATGAGGAACTCGCGATGGCAGGAGCGTTCAACTTCCTGAAGCAAAATATTCAAAGATTGAATATTTTACCCGCTACCAAAGCTAAATTCGATTGAATGTCCTAAATATTCTGCTACAATGTTGCCATTTAAAAAGAAAAAGAAATCATGCAGTACACAATAAGAAAAAAAAAACGCCATCTTCGCCCTACGATACGAATTTCCGCTATCCTATTCCCGTTTATTACTGATTGTATTTGAAAAGCTTCTGCTGCTACTTTCCTTTACTTAAAAGAACATAAAGAAATCCCACGATTGGGTAAAAAAGATAGAATAATTTTTAAATATCAATATAAACAGTTCTATGTGTATGTATGTACATACATTCTTTTTGTTTATACGAACTCCCACCCAATACCCCAGATTATACTCCTACTTATTAATATCCTTGCTTGAATTTTCCTCGAAAAACGTTTCAAATAAAAGTTGCAGGCATAGAATAAAAAAAGTCTAAGAATCTATAGCATGTTTAGAGAAAATCGCCGAATTAAAAAAACTCAAACCCCATAGAAAAAAGTGGGGTTTCCTGTCAACCGATTTCAACCAAAAGCTTCGCGGCACGACTAGATGTAATGTGAAGACAAAATATCAAGTTTGGTGAAATTCGGATGAAACTTTTGACATAATATCGTTGTCATGCTAGGACATTTATTAAACCACTTTTTTGAACTCAAGGGGCTTCAAAATGTATATTTCCTGTAAAATTTCAAAAATGAACACTCGACCCGATTACAATACTTCTGAAATATTAAAAGAAAGCAATTGGAATTCAAAATGATAGAGATGGAAAATGTTTAAACATAAAATCATGTTTAAAGTAAAAATGAAATCATGCAAGAAAATCAAATGAACTTTTCATGTTTCTTCACAACAAGAGAAAATTCTTTAATATTTATATTTATAATAAAATTATTACAACTTCTGACAAAGTATATGCTAAATAGAAACAAACAGAAGCGTCAAAAGTAAACTTGGCTTCCTGATTTAAAACATTATATATTGCTTAATATTGCTTTGAACACGTACCAATACTGTTAGGTATTTTACTTAACTTAATAGTACTTGATATCAGGGGTGGTGAATCTATCGAAAAATGAAAACTTTGTTTGTATAAAATTGAATTAGAATCCAACAATGTGTGAGTTGCAAAATATTTGATGACTTGAATTTAAAGATCTGTCTATGAATACATCGACAAAACACACAAAGCATGATGAAATCTTAACAGTTAATGCTTTAGAATTTTCACATTAGTTTATCATTAATTTGTTTACAATGTAGGATTATCACTAGTCAGGCAACCAGCAAATCTAAATACCTTCATATATCAATAAATTTTGCTACAACTTTCCTACTATCCTGGGTGTTAACTTTATCCCCCTGTCCCATTACATACTATTGACATATACATTTAATTGAACATATATAAACGAAAACGTACCCATCAAAAAGCATCATGTCATAACTCCGGCACATAGCTTCTTGGACAACCTGAACTTTTGTGTCTAGTGACTCGTCCAAAAAACATCAAAATTCAATGGCTGTAGAAAATATACTTACGTTTTAGACGCTTGACTACTGTTTCAAATCTCGACGCCCTAGAGATAGCACCACAAGATTTTGATAGTTTAAAAGGGATGAAATCCCAAAAACTACGTGGCTACTGGGACTAAAATATGCTACAATTTTACTCTGCAAAATGTTAACTGATAGGATAGATTAAAAAAAAAAAACATTTAAAAATATGTGTATTGAAATTTATTAGAAGAATTTGTAGAGAACGTCACAGTAGGCAACAGTTCTGTGACATCAAGAAAACATTATTTCGTCACGTAACTATAACATGCATGTTACATAGTGTGACGTTTTGTGATTACCAGGACTATATTATTAAAATCTATTGCATACCGTATAGTTAATGTTAAACATTATAATAACAGAGAAAGAACAATGGTGGATTGAAAGATTTTCGGTTGTTTTTATAATGCTAGATGGTAATAGGAAAATACGAGTTTATGGTTCTCCACTCGAGTACTCCCCTGGAGGACTGGAGTAGAGGATCATAACTTCGCATTCTGGGCAGTTATATGTGCATATGCAATGAGACCATTGTGATGAGAATATATCGTATCTTCTTATTATCGACTGAACTATAGGTCAGAGGTTCGAAGGTTAAAACTTGCTGAACAAGTTTGAACCGAGCATTGAAAGCATCCACTTAGCGACGATATCCTCTAGTGAAAATCATACCAAAAAGACGAATCAAAAACTCTTCAAGGCTCATTGCCGCCAACATCAGCTGTCGAGAATGAGCCTAACATGAAAACAGAACAACAAAATCAGGTATTATATGATGTCCAAGCAACCTACATATAACTTGTTGGAAATGCACAGCAAGCATAATATGTACAAAAACAATCACAGACTTATTCAACGGAACGAGGGTGCAAGTTTGTAAAAAGATAACACAACTGCCCTCTTAAAATTCGAAAATAAAACATTTCCTGGTGAATAAAAAGTCACATTTGTTTCCAAAAATGTTTCCTTCGCTTCGAGGCGTTCGAGAATAGTAATACGTTCATTCCAGATGCTTTGACACGTGCAAGCGTCACCAAAGTTATCTGCAACACTAACTGAATTTGGATTTGTGTCGACATTTTAATAGATCTGATTAAGTAATATAAGACGAAACGTCGCGACTTGATACTCTTGTTACATTTATTTTAAAATCACTATCCATTAACTCTCTAACCATATCTATCAATAAAAAAAGTAACAAGGATTTGAATGAATATTATAATTATTAACATCAAAACAAAATGGAATTACTAAGTTAATTGATAACTAATCTCACCATTTATGTTATAATTATTCTGGAAAATTGGATGAAAATTATGAAAATTGAGCAAACCTGTTCTTTTTAACCTTGACCTAAAATTTTAAATCGCTACCTTACACTTAACCACTTACGGATTAAAATCAACTCACTTCAATCTACCAAAGACCCTTATACTTATTTGTTCTTGTTATATTGATGGTTAAAATGAAAATATGTTACGGATACAGTTAGGCAACCACTAAAAACGTAGGGTTATCCGGCTAAAATGAGTGAAGTGTCTCTTTTGGTTTATTTAATGTTCAATTTGATTTGGAAAATGTTCAGTTTGATTTGAACAGTTTCCAATTTGATTTGTAAGTGTCTAATTTTAGGAAGTAAGAGAAACATTGCCTCCTCAAACAAAAGCTTTGTGAACGGAAAAAATTAATACAGTAATAAAAATGGCTATGGAAGCCAAAACGCGACCCATATGAAAAAAATATAACAACGAATTGATTTAAAATATTGAAAATTTAGGCTTTTTAACTGACTGAACAGCAGGCTTAAAAATTTTTCGCAATTTTTATCTTATTTCTTTATCTTTAACTCTCTCCTACATACCAGCGCTGGTCTTACAACTCTCCTATCTTCTCCACAACCCACATCCTCTTCTTCTTGTGAGCCCTCTTGATGGCTCATGTCCTACTACTGTAGATCAGCGCTGGTCTCACAACTCTCCTAAACATCCAGCCCCTGATTTTACTGGCTATCCTCCCAAAGCACAACGCCCCCGATATTCTCTTCCAGATCCTCTACCCCATCTGAATCCTGTGGTTCACTTCTCTACTGAGGCCATCATCTTCCGATACGAACGACCCCAAATATTTAAAAGTTCCTATACGTTTTAGTTTCTCTGCTAGGAACGCCACAAACGCGTTGTTACCACTTCCTCCAAACCACAGGTATTCAGTTTTCATCCTGCTGATCTGAGCCACTAATAATTTTTATATATATATATTTTTTTTTAATACGGAAAGTTCTCAATCAACTTAGTAATATCCATCTTTGTTAGTGGTACTTTTAATAACAAGACGTTGTTCTAATTTTTGATGAGGCAATTAGACGTTAATGACCTCATTAATCGTGGAACAGTTTTTAACATGTCTCACACAAACAATTTCAAATGAATACTCTGCTCATAAGCTTTCACATTTCAACAACTATGAGACGAGGCCAGCACGAATTAAAGATCAGTACCAAGCGATTTTCTATGTTGGACAAATATGAACACAATTTCAATCGCATTCAAATGCTTTCACACGTCTAATTTCAGTGAATGTTGCAGTAAACTTTGTAACGCTCAAACATGTTAAAGCATCCACAATAAACGTGTTAAGATCCTCGGACAAATAGAAGTAAAGGAAAGACTTTTGGAAACAAATGTGACATTTCGTTCATCAGGAAATTTTCAACTTTCCCATTTTAAGTGAATCGTTATATTCTCCCCTTATAAATTTGCAGTGGCATTCTGCTGAAATGATCTGTGATTGTTTATTGTAGATATTAAGTTTTTTTTTACATTTGAATGAAATTATAACTCCAGTTACTTCGACATCATATAAATTCTGAAATGGTTGTTTTAAATTCCCGTTAAGCTCGACCTCGTCAACAGATGTAGTGGACATTGAGACCTGAACAGATCTTAATAAGTCTTTTTTATTGCGGCTTGAGGATAGTTGGACTAATTGAATGTTTCAAATACCATGTTTGTGCTTATAAGGCAAGCATTGTCCTTCAAATCTCGAACGTATTCTTCAGTCAATAATATGATCAAGCGGGTTTGGAATATTAACAAAAAGGATCTCATAGTTTATACACAGATAAAGGCACAGAATACAGAAAGCATATATAGAAATGTCACTCTGAGCCATGGCTATGAATTGTAGGTAACCCAATGAGCACATTACGTAACATGAACGTAAAAGTTACATAACGAAACAATGTTCTATTGATGTTACAGAACTGTTATGTGATGTCCTCATTAGGCAAAGCCATATATCTTTTACGAAAGATTATTTTAAATCCTGGTTCAATTTTAAAATCGGGAAAATAGTTCTAGTTTAGCAGTCGTAGCGCTGTTGGCAGCCAGTAGAGTTCTATTATAAATTTAGAGTTTTTAATGTGGTAATTTTTTTTTTTTTAATGCCAAGATATATTTCGTTCCAGGACGCTTCATAGCCATGGCTCAAAGGACGAACTCGCGATGGCAGGAACGTTCAACTTCCTGAAGTAAAATAACCGAAAAATTTTTTACTCGCTACCAATTAAACGTTTGGTGCACTAACAGTTTGTGACACTCAAAAAAATCACTTTTGTTGTTTGTACCAGTGGTGGTTCTTTTCTTTTCAATTAACAACTAAATGACGCCAATATTTGTATTTTTATCATAGAAGCCCGAAGGAAAAAACCTTCACAATTTATAAGATTTAATCTTGATCAAGATGTGTACATTGCTCAAAACCCTTTGTCATCAGCCACCACTAGTTTTTACAATTCATTTCACATACATTCATTTCCTAGCGCTAAGCGTTACAAATATCTACAAAATTTGATACAATATGAAAAGTTGATTACTGAGTAAAAAATTAATAAAACGTTTCAATGAGATGAAAATTTTTTTTTATTTGTATGGCCAAGTTAAATTAATGGCTAAAGCACCAACATTAAGGCATTAACCCTCTGAAAAACAAGTTCTGGCACCACATCGTTGAAAAAAAATCTTTAACACATACACGAGTTTAATATACAATGCTTTTACTTACACTCAGAATTATAGCGTGATATTAGCGTTTCATAATCATCATTAAATTTTATTAGAAAATTAGAGAACAAGACAAAATAATTATCCATAATAAATGTATAATAACAAAATAGTCATCGCAATACTGAGAAATTTTAAAGTTTAAAATGGCATTTCATGGTTCGCCGCTTTTATTGAACGGCATCTTTTGACACCTGGTGTTGCGGCACCACTCGCACCACCCAAGAAACTGCTTGGCATTTGATTAAGGCAACTGTTTGAAACAAAAAAATACTGTCAATTCTGAGTGAGTGAGAACTGGGTAAGCGAGAAACATAAACTTCTAAATGAGAAAGTCGTTTTCATTCGTGAACCTCTACAACTGAGACTGCTACTTGTCTGTACCACTACAAATGATAGTAGAGCCTATTTATTACCTGCAATTTATAACTAATTGTTAAATTAGACAACAAAATAAACAAGACATATTTGCTGTATGCTATATAAGCCTCGATAAGTGAGGAAAATCAATCATGTACATCTAAAAAATAGGAGTTAGGTTAAATCCTTCATAAGCGAAAAAGAGATACCTTGAACTTTCACTTAGCCAAGTTCGAGTGTATTGTAAATTAAAGGTAAATGCAACCCAAACAAATGATTTCTATTATCATTTTAAGACTAAAGAATGAATTAAGGTGTTCAATTTGCCGTGTTTTTGGTAGCGTCAGCAAATTTATTCCAAATACATTCTAAGAAATGGAAATAAATCTAAAACTGATAAGTCTAATACTTTGAAAATATTCCCATAAAACGAAAATATTTTAACATAACTAAGTTAACCAGATTCGCTGTATTTTCCTATCGAGAATTATTTTAAACAATATTTTAAAAAAAGTTCCTTACTTTAAAAAAAAGGAAGCTCTGCACTCTGGTCAAGTTGGAGGTGACAGAAAGTTGGTCAGGCAGCGTCCAAGAAGACTCGCAATAGAAAAGCCTAAAGGAATAAAAATATTTTTTGAAAAAAGTTTTTATATAAAAAAAGAAAACTTGAAAACCAACCAATCAAAGGCAATTTTGATAATGATTCCATCGAGGATCAATTGAGTGAAACTTTGGAACTTGATGAGAAGTACGGTCCATTCCAAAGTAGAACATTTTACAGCGCCATCATGATTTGTGCAGTTATATGGCAAAGTTTTGTTTGGTTTTGTTGGTAATTTTAAATGATCAACACTTTTCAATTGAAAAATCTTAATCCTTGTTTGATTTCGATGAATTTTGCCTAAGCCAGCTAGCTCTGATCATTGTGGCTTTACTGTTGAGTTGTTTTTTTTACATCGGAATCCCCATTTAGCGAACTTCTGATAAATCCTTGTAGATTCATTTTGACGTCATACTCATTAAGACGTAACGACGTTAATTTAACGTTCGAAGTCGTTACGGAAATGAGGAACTCGCGATGGCAGGAACGTTCAACTTCCTGAAGCAAAATATCCATAAAATGAATATTTTACCCGCTACCAAACCAAATTTACTTTTGAAGAAGTTTTTTCAGATTCCAACAAATTCATTGTGGCCCAAAATTTTCTTGATTTCGATGAATAATTTGCTTCACTTTCATTTAAATAATGATCTCATACAAAAGCTCTGGCATATGCATTAAAAAGGATAAGATAAATAATAAGCTAAATTTTTTAAAAATTAAAATTTTTATAATCAAAAAAATTATAAATAAAAATTATACGTACATACTTTTTTACAACAAATCATACAAAAAGTTGTTAAAATATTCATAATTATTAACAATTGAGCTACCATTTAATACAATCATTACACTTGGAATAAAAACCAGTAATTGCCAATTTTATTCCAATCTTCATTGTACGTTTAAAATAAATTATAATCAATTATTATAATTTAAAAACATAAGAACTTCATTGATTATTCAAGCAAGTAGAATTATGTTAAAACAAGCTTTTATAAAATTATTCATAAACAAATTGTGAAATATCTTTTCTCTGTAAAGTTGTTAAAAAGACAATTTAATCAAACATGTAGAAATTTTTGCGAGTTGCCTTTAAACACTCGCTTTGTTTATTATTATCTGAAACTAAAATGTGACTTTTGAAATAAGTTCTAACAAGACTTTTCCTCACTTTATTCTATTCTAACAGCATTCTGGAAAGGGGAGTATAAACTCCCCAGTCTATCTATACGCAAGCCCTTAACACCTCCATGTCTCATTAGAAACCTAAATCAAGAAGCCAACAAAAATCCAAATAACTCGTTTGCATGAATTACACAGAAAAAAAAGTAAAGACGCACTAATTCTCGAGTACACAAAAAAAATAAGAATATTATATGTGAATTTTAAATGTGATTATGATACAAAAAAAAAAAAAATTGTTAAAGAAATAAGATTTCTATTTGTTTGATTTGAACAAAATAAAATCGCACTCCTAACCCCCCCAAAACAAAAAACAAGAAATTAATACAAACACGCTTTCTTAAAAATCCACGTACAAAAAAAAAAAAATAACTCCTTTAAATGCTTTGTCCTTTAAAAAAGCAGATAATTCCCTATTTCTCGGGTTTAAAAAAAATTTACTTATATATGAATTTTACAAGGTTTTTTACATCGAGGATTGGATATTAAAATTGAAAAAATAATATTAAAAACATTAAATGAGGCCCGATTAAAATATGATACCAAAACGTGCCTCATGGATGAACAGGCAGACAGCATAAACATGCCATTACAAAATACAAAGAGAACAAAAAAGAGTACTATTTTATCTAAATGAAACCAAAGTTTTTACAAATGGTTGAGTTAATATAATATTCCACAGCAATATTTGACACGACCAATGGGCCTCAAAAATAGTGACGATTTTGATTAAGAAAGGTTACCCTTATTTGGGTCTTACAAAATTCAATTTTTGTCAAAAACAAAAAAAATTATCATCAAAATCCAACGAAACATTAATGGAAATGTAAATTAACCAATTTTTTCCAAACTTAAGCTTTGTTCCAATGAGACTTTATCCATCAGTTTCTAATCTAAGGCGTTCAAGAAAGGGAAAAAAATTTTCCCAGGCCAACTTTTACAGCCCTAACTTTACCTAAGTTCCATTGGAAACTTATCCCGAGAAAGGAAAAAAAAGGTTAAGAAATTTAATTTCAATTTTTTTGCTCTCCCCACCGAACTACAAAAACATAAAATTAATACAAACAACATTTCTTACAAATCAAAGAAAAAAAATTTCCCAGGCTAACTATTACAGCCCTTACATACTTTTAACAATTAATCATACAAAAACTTGTTAAAATTATTGATTATAACATTTTGGTTGCCATTTGATAAAAAAAGTTTCACTTGGAATAGAAACCAGTAAGTGCCAATTTTATTTTATTCATAATAAAAATTGTTAAATAATTAACGCTTTGTTCATTATCTGAAACTAAATTGTGACTTTTGAATTAAGTTCTAACAAGACTTTTCATTACTTAATTCGAATCTAAAAGCATTCTGAATAGGGGATTATAAAATCCCCAATCGATCAATATACAAGCCCTTAACACTTCCATGTCTCATTAGAAACTTAAATCAAGAAATCAACAAAATGTGTGCAGAAAAATAACTCCTTTAAATGCTTTGTTCCTTTAAAAAAAAAAGGATAATTCCTTATTTCTCGAGTATAAAAAAAAATACCTTATATATGAATTTAACAAAGTTTTTTACATCGAGGATTGGATATTAAAATTGAAAAAATAATATTAAAAAAATTAAATGAGGCCCGACTAAAATATGATACCAAAACGTGCCTCATGGATGAACAGGCAGACAGCATAAACATGCCATTACAAAATACAAAGAGAACAAAAAAGAGTACTATTTTATCTAAATGAAACCAAAGTTTTTACAAATGGTTGAGTTAATATAATATTTTACAGCGATATTTGACACGACCAATGGGTCTCAAAAATAGTGACGATTTTGATTAAGTAAGGTTAACCTTATTTGGGTCTTACAAAATTCAATTATTGTCAAAAACAAAAAAAATTATCATCAAAATCCAACGAAACATTAATGGAAATATAAATTAACCAATTTTTTCCAAACTTAAGCTTTGTTCCAATGAGACTTTATCCATCAGTTTCTAATCTAAGGCGTTCAAGAAAGGGAAAACAATTTTCCCAGGCCAACTATTACAGCCCTAACTTTACCTAAATCCCATTGGAAACTTATCCCGAGAAGGAAAAAAATTGATTAAGAAATTTAATTTCAATTTTTTTGCTCTCCCCACCGAACTACAAAAACATAAAATTAATACAAACAACATTTCTTACAAATCAAAGAAAAAAAAAATTTCCCAGGCTAACTATTACAGCCCTTACATACTTTTAACAATTAATCATACAAAAACTTGTTAAAATTATTGATTATAACATTTTGGTTGCCATTTGATAGAAAAGTTTCACTTGGAATAGAAACCAGTAAGTGCCAATTTTATTTTATTCATAATAAAAATTGTTAAATAACTAACGCTTTGTTCATTATCTGAAACTAAATTGTGACTTTTGAATTAAGTTCTAACAAGACTTTTCCTTACTTAATTTGAATCTAAAAGCATTCTGAATAGGGGATTATAAAATCCCCAGTCTATCAATATACAAGCCCTTAACACTTCCATGTCTCATTAGAAACCTAAACCAAGAAGTCAACAAAAATCCAACTAACTCGTTTGCATGCATTACACAGAAAAAAAAATTAAAGACGCACTAATTCTCGAGTACACAAAAAAAATAAGAATATTATATGTGAATTTTTAATGTGATTATGATACAAAAAAAAAAAAAATTGTTAAAGAAATAAGATTTCTATTTGTTTGATTTGAACAAAATAAAATCGCACTCCTTACCCCCCCAAAACAACAGAACAAGAAATTAATACAAACAAGCTTTCTTAAAAATCCACGTACAAAAAAAAAATAACTCCTTTAAACGCTTTGTTTCTTAAAAAAAGCAGATAATTCCCTATATCTCGGGTATAAAAAAAATTTACTCATATATGAATTTTACAAGGTTTTTTACATCGAGGATTGGATATTAAAATTGAAAAAATAATATTAAAAAAATTAAATGAGGCACGGTTAAAATATGATACGTAAACGTGCCTCATGGATGAACTCACGATGGCAGGAACGTTCAGCTTCCTCAAGCGAAATACAGGGAAAATATTTCACCCGTTACCAATCACAAAGAAATTTGAGAAGAATAGTTACTAATTTTAAATTCTTTTTTAAATTTTCAAAAGTGAAAATCTACCATTTTAGTAACTGATTTTCTGAAAGGGTGAAAATAATTATTCATAAGGATGCAAAATCCTTATCCAAAAACCAGAGGGAATTTGGAACAATTTTTTGATGTGCTGCGGAAAAAGTATTTTGAAAATTGAATATATTTCGAAGGCGTAAACATTTCTTACATTTTGAGTAAAACAACAAGGAGAAAAACTGTCACCAGCAATAAAAATTTATAAAATTTATTATCAATTTGCAAATGAAAAATCCGATTTTGATTTAGAAAAGTTATCCTTATTTGAGTATAAGAAAAATTGGTTTTTATCAAAAACCAAAAAATTGATCATCAGAATCCTACGAAATTGAGATGGAATTATCGCTTTACCATTTCTTTTCCAAACTAAAGTTTTGTTCCAACGAGATTTTCTCCATGAATAATTAATCGAAAGACATTCAAGGAAGGGAAAATTTGTAACCCTAGTCCAACTATTAAATAGCGTTATCAATTATCCCATTGAAAACTTATCCCGAGAAGGATAAAAAATTGATTTAGAAAAAACAATTTTGTTAAAAATTGAATCATCAGGATAAAAACTCCATGACTTAAGGAAAAGGTTTTTTTAACTGAGCTTTGTATTAATTCTGCTTTCGTTTATGTTTTGATACAAAATTTAAACTTCAACATAAGAATACAAAAAGTTCCACTCATTATCTCGTTTTCAACGCGTTTTTGTACAAATTGATAGAAAAAAAAAACAGGAAGAAAACGTTTCTGTAACACATTGAGGGAACTTCTTACAACAAGCTTCAAACAATCTCCCTTTTTTCTCAGACGAAGAAAATTTAAATTTTAATAACACTAAGGTCGAAAAACTATTCTCAGTGAGGCACGATTTTAAAATGATAGCAACTCGTAACCTTTAAGAATAACTTTTGAATGACCAACACAACTAATTCTCGGAAGAGTAGATTAGGTACTCTGGTAGAAAAATTAGGTAATCTCAACTGAAATAGTTATAAAAGAAGAGATTTATATACGAGGCACGATTCAAATATGATACCAATGCGTGCCTCGTAGATGAACTTACGATGGCAGGAACGATCAGCTTCCTGAAGTGAAAAACAAGAAAATTATTTCACCCGCTACCAATAACAGTGAAAAATTTTATTTGAAATCGAAAATCCCAAACCGAGTATTGGGATGCCGTATAGACAAAACCAAGAAACTTTTAGTTCTCAAAAATATAGACTATTTGCACCCTTATGAATATTATTGTTATAACAATAAAAATATAGTTATAAAAAAAAAATTCAAAATAGAATTATTTAAGAATTCCTGTTCGGGTATTATCCTAAGTAAGGCCTCGTGGATTTGGCGAGTTCTCAGGTCAATATGGAGATCAAAACTGAAGTGACTGATAACGTTTCTAATATAAATTATATTATTTTATTATATATTATATGTGAATTTTAGAAAAAAGTTTACATAGAAAAATTGAGTAAGGCATGATTCAAATTTGATACCAAGTCGTGGTAAAAACAGTGCCCTTTTCAACATAACTAAAATAAGGGTACTAAATAATGATCAAAACAATAAAAATATTTTGTCCAAAAATTGAGAATAGTAACGTTACCTAAGCACGTTCCTTTGAAAGGAAAAAAAAGTGGTAAAGTAATAAAATTTCTATTTGTTTGATTTGAAATCGCAGCCCTGAAACCTTCAAAAGCAAAAAAAACGAGAAGTTAATACTAACAAGCTTTCTTAAAAATCCACATATAATGTAACAGACATTTATACCTAGTCTGATTGTAAGTATAAAAAATTGTTCTCGTTGTATAAAAAATCAAAACATTTGCCTACTACTTGGTTACCAACTTTAAAAAAATCGAACTTATTATTTAGTTACGTCAACTTCTTTAAATGCAGAATAACATAAAAAATTCCTCCATAGTGGTTGTTTATACAGGCAGACGGCATAAACGTACCATTACAAAGTACAAAGAGAACAAAAAAGAGTACTAATTTAGGTAAATGAAACCAAAGTTTTTACAAATGGTTGAGTTAATATAATATTCCATAGCGCTATTTGACACGACCAATGGGCCTCAAAAATAGTGACGATTTTGATTAAGAAAGGTTACCCTTATTAGGGTCTTACAAAAAAACAAAAACAAAAAAAAGTTATCATCAAAATCCAACGAAATTTTGATGGAAATATTAATTAACCAATTTTTTCCAAACTTAAGCTTTGTTCCAATGAGACTTTATCCATCAGTTTCTAATCTAAGGCGTTCAAGAAAGGGAAAAAAATTTTCCCAGTCTAACTATTACAGCCCTAACTATACCTAAGTCCCATTGGAAACTTATCCCGAGAAGGGAAAAAACTGATTAAAAAATATGATTTCAATTTTTTTGATTTAAACGAAATAAAATCACACCTCTAGACCCCCTCCATAGAACTCATAAAACACCAAGTTAATACAAAGAACCTTTCTTACAAATCAAAGAAAAAAAAATTATTTTAGAATTCCAGTTCGGGTATTATTCTAAGTTATGCCTCGTGGATGAACTCACGATGGCAGGAAAGTTCAACTTCCTGAAGTGAAATACGAGGAATAAATTACACCTCTTACCAATAAAATTAAAAGGATTATCAGGAATTAAAAAAAAAAAATTAATCCTTACATAATTTTAACAATAAATCATACAAAAACTTGTTAAAATTATTGATTATAACATTTTGGTTGCCATTTGATAGAAAAGTTTCACTCGGAATAAAAACCAGTAAGTGCCAATATTATTCTAATTTTTAACGTAGGACCGATAAAAATAGAATATAATTAATTATTATAATATAAAAACATTAGAACTTCATTGATTATTAAAGCAAATTGAAAAAATTTAAAGCAAACTTTTATAAAATTATTCATAAACAAATTGTTAAATAACCAACGCTTTGTTTATTATCTGAAACTAAATTGTGACTTTTGAATTAAGTTCTAACAAGACTTTTCCTTACTTAATTCGAATCTAAAAGCATTCTGGAAAGGGGAGTATAAACTCCCCAGTCTATCTATATACAAGCCCTTAACACCTCCATGTCTCATTAGAAACCTAAATCAAGAAGTCAACAAAAATCCGAATAACTCGTTTGCATGAATTACACAGAAAAAAAAGTAAAGACGCACTAATTCTCGAGTACACAAAAAAAATAAGAATATTATATGTGAATTTTTAATGTGATTATGATACAAAAAAAAAAAAAAATTGTTAAAGAAATAAGATTTCTATTTGTTTGATTTGAACAAAATAAAATCGCACTCCTAACCCCCCCAAAACAACAGAACAAGAAATTAATACAAACAAGCTTTCTTAATAATCCACGTTACAAAAAAAAAAAAAATAACTCCTTTAAATGCTTTGTCCTTTAAAAAAAAGCAGATAATTCCCTATTTCTCGGGTATAAAAAAAATTTACTTTTATATGAATTTTACAAGGTTTTTTACATCGAGGATTGGATATTAAAATTGAAAAAATAATATTAAAAAAATTAAATGAGGCCCGATTAAAATATGATACCAAAACGTGCCTCATGGATGAACAGGCAGACAGCATAAACATGCCATTACAAAATACAAAGAGAACAAAAAAGAGTACTATTTTATCTAAATGAAACCAAAGTTTTTACAAATGGTTGAGTTAATATAATATTCCACAGCAATATTTGACACGACCAATGGGTCTCAAAAATAGTGACGATTTTGATTAAGTAAGGTTAACCTTATTTGGGTCTTACAAAATTCAATTTTTATCAAAAACAAAAAAAATTATCATCAAAATCCAACGAAACATTAATGGAAATATAAATTTACCAATTTTTTCCAAACTTAAGCATTGTTCCAATGAGACTTTATCCATCAGTTTCTAATCTAAGACGTTCAAGAAGGGGAAAAAAATTTTCCCAGGCTAACTATTACAGCCCTAACTATACCTAAGTCCGATTGGAAACTTATCCCGAGTAGGGAAAAAACTGATTAAAAAATATGATTTCAATTTTTTTTTATTTAAACGAAATAAAATCACACCTCTAGGCCCCCTCCATAGAACTCATTAAACTCCAAATAAATACAAACAACCTTTCTTACAAAGCAAAAAAAATTTTTTTATTTAAGAATCCCGGTTCGGATATTATCCTAAGTCTGGCCTCGTGGATGAACTCACGATGCTACTAACGTTAATATTCATTTCGATAGCCCTATTGAGCACGACCAACGGGCCCGCATATAGAGAAGATTTAAAAAAATTTGCTTATGTGATATCGTAAATATATAAGGCCATCAATATCGCAAGTAACAAGGTCGTTTTTTATGGTAAAATAAGGATGGGTCAATTAGACCAAGTGACCAAGTGGAAATTATATAACCGACGGAATGCCAAAAATTTTTTGGATAGAAATCATCAAAATCCAACGAAATTTTGATGGAAATATTAATTAACCAATTTTTTCCAAACTTAAGCTTTGTTCCAATGAGACTTTATCCATCAGTTTCTAATCTAAGGCGTTCAAGAAAGGGAAAAAAATTTTCCCAGGCCAACTATTACAGCCCTAACTTTACCTAAGTCCCATTGGAAACTTATCCCGAGAAGGGAAAAAATTGATTAAGAAATTTAATTTCAATTTTTTTGCTCTCCCCACCGAACTACAAAAACATAAAATTAATACAAACAACATTTCTTACAAATCAAAGAAAAAAAAATTTCCCAGGCTAACTATCACGGTGTCCGACCAGTTTTTCGAATCACAATTCTTCGAATCACAATTTTTCGAATCACAATTTTTCGAATGCACAATTTTTCGAATGCACAATTTTTCGAAAGAACAATTTTTCGAAAAACTATTACAGCCCTAACTATACCTAAGTCCCATTGGAAACTTATCCCGAGAAGGGAAAAAACTGATTAAAAAATATGATTTCTTTTTTTTTGATTTAAACGAAATAAAATCACACCTCTAGACCCCCTCCATAGAACTCATAAAACACCAAGTTAATACAAAGAACCTTTCCTACAAATCAAAGAAAAAAAAATTATTTTAGAATTCCAGTTCAGGTATTATTCTAAGTTATGCCTCGTGGATGAACTCACGATGGCAGGAAAGTTCAACTTCCTGAAGTGAAATACGAGGAATAAATTACACCTCTTACCAATAAAATTAAAAGGATTATCAGGAATTAAAAAATAAAAATTAATCCTTACATACTTTTAACAATAAATCATACAAAAACTTGTTAAAATTATTGATTATAACATTTTGGTTGCCATTTGATAGAAAAGTTTCACTCGGAATAAAAACCAGTAAGTGCCAATTTTATTCTAATTTTTAACGTAGGGCCGATAAACATAGAATATAATTAATTATTATAATATAAAAACATTAGAACTTCATTGATTATTAAAGCAAATTAAAAAAATTTAAAGCAAACTTTTATAAAATTATTCATAAACAAATTGTTAAATAACCAACGCTTTGTTTATTATCTGAAACTAAATTGTGACTTTTGAATTAAGTTCTAACAAGACTTTTCCTTACTTAATTCGAATCTAAAAGCATTCTGGAAAGGGGAGTATAAACTCCCCAGTCTATCAATATACATAAGCCCTTGACACCTCCATGTCTCATTAGAAACCTAAATCAAGAAGTCAACAAAAACCCGAATAACTCGTTTGCATGAATTACACAGAAAAAAAAGTAAAGACGCACTAATTCTCGAGTACACAAAAAAAATAAGAATATTATATGTGAATTTTTAATGTGATTATGATACAAAAAAAAAAAAAAATTGTTAAAGAAATAAGATTTCTATTTGTTTGATTTGAACAAAATAAAATCGCACTCCTAACCCCCCCAAAACAAAAAACAAGAAATTAATACAAACACGCTTTCTTAAAAATCCACGTACAAAAAAAAAAAATAACTCCTTTAAATGCTTTGTCCTTTAAAAAAGCAGATATTTCCCTATTTCTCGGGTATAAAAAAAATTTACTCATATATATATAAATATAAATTAACCATTTTTTTCCAAACTTAAGCTTTGTTCCAATGAGACTTTATCCATCAGTTTCTAATCTAAGGCGTTCAAGAAAGGGAAAAAAAAAATTCCCAGGCTAACTATTACAGCCCTAACTATACCTAAGTCCCATTGGAAACTTATCCCGAGAAGGGAAAAAACTGATTAAAAAATATGATTTTAATTTTTTTGATTTAAACAAAATAAAATCACACTTCTAGGCCCCCTCCATAGAACTCATTAAACTCATAATAAATACAAACAACCTTTCTTACAAAGCAAAAAAAAATTTTATTTAAGAGTCCGGGTTCGGATATTATCCTTAGTTGGCCTCGTGGATGAACTCACGATGCTACTAACGTTAATATTCATTTCGATAGCCCTATTGAGCACGACCAACGGGCCCGCAAATAAAGAAGATTTAAAAAAATTTGCTTATGTGATATCGTAAATAAATAAGGCCATCAATATCACAAATAACAAGGTCTTTCTTATGGTAAAATAAGGATGGGTCAACTAGACCAAGTGGAAATTATATAACCGCCGGAATGCCAAAATTTTTTTGGATAGAAACCAAATGTTGATTCAAAAACCAGAAGGAAGTTGGAAAACTATTAGTTTTATTCAAAAATATATTTTCAACATCAGTCATTGTGAACGCCAAAAATATCGTAGAGAGACAAAAAATTAAAAATGTGGGTTAAAAAGAAATTGGGAATGCTTTATTGTTCCCATTTCACAATCAGACTGATTTAAAGTCTGATTGAATGGGTCTCTGAATGTTTTAAAAAGACTCAAAAATTCTCTTTTCGTACCCACGGGGGGTTCCATGAAGTCGCCTTTTACGACAGGCAGGAACATCACCATGGTTGTATTCTACAGATAACTCCCGCAACCATACGGGGGTTTGAGAATTGCATGACTGGATTAACAGAAAGACAGATAGATTGTAGTTTTGAAGTTCTTCTTAGATATCAGTAAACTTACTTTTTCACAAGTCCAGTCACATACTCCGAAGCAACAGAGGGGTTTTTAAATTAAAATTTAGTAATTTAGAAAACATTTGACTTTTAAACAAACAGCAACTCCAACAAAAATGGAGTTTTTATTAAGTCGTCGATTATATGAAAAATTTATATTTGAAATCCAAAACCCAAAACCGAGTATTGGGATGCCGTAAAGACAAAGCAAAGAAATTATTAGTTCTCAAAAATATAGACTATTTGCACTCTTAGGAATATTATTGTTAAAATAATAAAAATATAGTTATAAAAAAAAATTCAAAATAGAAACATCTACAAGTTGGTTACACCGACTTTAAAAAATTCTAAAATGTCATTCAGATTCGTCAACTTCTTTATGCAGAATATCAATAAAAATTTCTCTATCGTGGTCAGAAAACCCAAAAGTATGGTGTATCCTAAACTAAGAGGCATAGTCCAACCACCTATACAAGGCACGATTTTGAAATGATACCAAATCGTGTCTTGAAGATGAACTCAAAATGGCAGGAACGTTCAGCTTCCTAAAGTGAAACACATAAAAATTATTTTACCTGCTACTTATATCAAAAAAAAAAAAAATAGTAAAGAATACCAGAAAATAAAGAGTTTACGACATCAAAAAACAAAATCGCACAAAAATTACACAAAAATTACACATCTTTTCCTAAACTACGTTCAAATAAGACTTTTGTTTACTAATCGTTAAAGGACGGGAGAATATTTCTCCAGCCTATCTTTATGCAAGTTGTAGCACCTCATTCGCTTCTAGCCAAAAAGAGAAAAAAAAACAACTGGAATTAAAAACAGAGGAGCTATTTTACATGTATAGTAAAAAAAAATTTTAATGCGAGGCACGATTTGGATAATTTACCAAATCGGGCCTCGTGGATGAACTCACGATGGCAGGAACGTTCAGCTTCCTGAAGTGAAATACGAAGCATAAATTTCACCCGTTACCAATTAAATAAAAAGTCTTCAACATAAATTGAGATTTTGCAAAAAAATTTCCAATTTCTGGACCATAAATAATACTTAGAAACGGTGGCTCGTATTTTTCGCATATATTTTCACCAAAAAAACTGATTCAAAAAATTGTGGAAAATGGGAAAAATATTCGAAGGTCTCGAGAAAAGTAAAAATTTTTACATTTGTTTCTACAATTTACGGGCTCACGATAACAGGAACGTTCATCTTCCCGGAGCAAAATACACGAAAAATATTACACCCGTTACCAATCAAAATGAAGTCTGATCTCTATATATGTACATAGAGTTTGCATATTTAAAGCACAAAGCATCTTTTATTTGGGTGAATACAAACTAACCCAAGTTCATCTACCGGAAAACAAAACTTAATCGTTATCTTTCAAAAAATTGACTTTACCCAAATTCATTTGAAAATGCAGGCCTTCTTACAAAACTTATAAATTCATATTCAGACATTGGAATAATTTACAATTTGTCTAAACGCAGACAACGTTGAATTATAAAAATTTCAATTTAATGATGTTAGAATTTATATGGCTTATCAACTCATTGTTCAATATAATTATTGCAAAACAAAATCAAATTTTTATAATGACGAACAACAAACAACGATATGATAATATGGCCGTTTTATAGAGAACGAAATTGCCTTAAAAATATTGGAATATTCGAAACTAATTTTAACCGCTGCCATGAGAAATGTTTAACATTTTGTCGATTTAAGATTTCACATTAAATATTTTTTAACTTATTTTCATTAAATGAATTATGTTTGGTTTTTTTAATAAGCTAATGAATTAATTATTTATTTAGACAGCAATATTTTTTCCTCAAAAACTTAATACAATTATAATTGTTTCCTACTTTTTGAACAGTCCTCGAAATGAAACAGCTGACAACGAAATAGAGTCGATGATTGAAATTTTGATGTACCTCGATCCTGATGAATTGATGTTGGGGTTGATGTTGAACGGCAGGTTGAAGTTGGTCGGAGTGGATATCAAGGACTTTTCTTTAAAAGTTCCTGAGACCAATTAAGAAGAGATAATGTGTTAATAAAGAAAATGTATTATTGTTAGTAAATATCCATTACCTTACTCAGGAAGCATTGTATCAATTTGATTGCCTTGGCAAGATACCAAAAAGTCGAGATGACGGTATGTTGAAGAAAATTTTTAGACATTTTCAAAAAAAGAACTTCCAAAAATCTTAGTGATTGTTGAATGCTCTAAAGATAGTCTTGGTTGTTGAGCGTCGCTTTGAATATGAATTGAATTGAATAATCATAATATCCCTTGGAACCTCGTTATCAGTCAGATAATGGGGCTCACTTTTGGCTCACAGCGTGCATCACCGTAAGTTTGCCGTCACATCTCAAACAAATTCTTGGAATCGATCTATCAAGAATGTGTCGATGCGAGAATACGGTGGGCCCAACTCTCAATCTGGCCAAGAGGCATTGGACAGCACGGGAATCGAGCGACGGAGATATTATCCCGGGCCGTTTAAAATTTTGTCATAGTGGTTCTCCACCTCTGGTTCTAGATCACCGCCACATGTTTTCAAGTTTTAATCTCAAGTCGTTAAATGTCAAGGGGATATTTGATCTGCCGAAGACCTCTGTGGTAGTGTTCTTTTCGGCTTTGTCGGTTATTTCATGATAATCGAGTTCATTGTGTGCCGTTTTTCAAGCAATAACTAGGTAGCTCTCCTGTGGTAGAGCATGTAGTCTCGCCAGGCATTTCCGGAACAGTTCATTTGTGGTGTTGTAGTTGGATAGAGCCGCGATAGCCACTTCAAAGTCCAAACCGATGAAAATGCTTGCTTTTGAGTTGTTTATTGGTTTGGGAAACTTTCGGATTTTGTGTTCTTCGTGAATTCATTTTGGGATTGTATTCTTATTTCTGAACTGATGAAGTAGGGGACAGAATGATTGTATGTAAAACCTTTAGTGTATCACAACATTTCAAGCACTGCGTGGATGCTGTTCTTTTCCAGTATGTAAATACTTGTGAACAAAGTATAATCTGGACTTAACGATTTTCTTGAAATCATACTCATTAGAACGTAGCAACTTGGCTTGTCATTTTAAGTCGCTACGGCCATGAGGAACTCGCGATGGCAGGAGCGTTCAACTTCCTGAAGCAAAATATTCAAAGATTGAATATTTTACCCGCTACCAAAGCTAAATTCGATTGCATGTCCTAAATATTCTGCTACAATGTTGCCATTTAAAAAGAAAAAGAAATCATGCAGTACACAATAAGAAAAAAAAAACGCCATCTTCGCCCTACGATACGAATTTCCGCTATCCCATTCCCGTTTATTACTGATTGTATTTGAAAAGCTTCTGCTGCTACTTTCCTTTACTTAAAAGAACATAAAGAAATCCCACGATTGGGTAAAAAAGATAGAATAATTTTTAAATATCAATATAAACAGTTCTATGTGTATGTATGTACATACATTCTTTTTGTTTATACGAACTCCCACCCAATACCCCAGATTATACTCCTACTTATTAATATCCTTGCTTGAATTTTCCTCGAAAAACGTTTCAAATAAAAGTTGCAGGCATAGAATAAAAAAAGTCTAACAATCTATAGCATGTTTAGAGAAAATCGCCGAATTAAAAAAACTCAAACCCCATAGAAAAAAGTGGGGTTTCCTGTCAACCGATTTCAACCAAAAGCTTCGCGGCACGACTAGATGTAATGTGAAGACAAAATATCAAGTTTGGTGAAATTCGGATGAAACTTTTGACATAATATCGTTGTCATGCTAGGACATTTATTAAACCACTTTTTTGAACTCAAGGGGCTTCAAAATGTATATTTCCTGTAAAATTTCAAAAATGAACATTCGACCCGATTACAATACTTCTGAAATATTAAAAGAAAGCAATTGGAATTCAAAATGATAGAGATGGAAAATGTTTAAACATAAAATCATGTTTAAAGTAAAAATGAAATCATGCAAGAAAATCAAATGAACTTTTCATGTTTCTTCACAACAAGAGAAAATTCTTTAATATTTATATTGTATCTTATTATATTTTTATATTGTGTGAGTTTCAAAATATTTGATGACTTGAATTTAAAGATCTGTCTATGAATACACCGACAAAACACACAAAGTATGATGAAATCTTAACAGTTAATGCTTTAGAATTTTCACATTAGTTTATCATTAATTTGTTTACAAAGTAGGATTATCAGAAGTCAGGCAATTAGCAAGTCTAAATTCCTTCATATATCAATAAGTTTTGCTACAACTTTCCTACTGTCCTAGGTGTAAACTTTATCCCCCTGTCCCATTACATACTATTGACATATACATTTAATTGAACATATATAAACGAAAACGTACCCATCAAAAAGCATCATGTCATAACTCCGGCACATAGCTTCTTGGACAACCTGAACTTTTGTGTCTAGTGACTCGTCCAAAAAACATCAAAATTCAATGGCTGTAGAAAATATACTTACGTTTTAGACGCTTGACTACTGTTTCAAATCTCGACGCCCTAGAGATAGCACCACAAGATTTTGATAGTTTAAAAGGGATGAAATCCCAAAAACTACGTGGCTACTGGGACGAAAATATGCTACAATTTTACTCTGCAAAATGTTAACTGATAGGATAGATTAAAAAAAAAAACATTTAAAAATATGTGTATTGAAATTTATTAGAAGAATTTGTAGAGAACGTCACAGTAGGCAACAGTTCTGTGACATCAAGAGAACATTATTTCGTCACGTAACTATAACATGCATGTTACATAGTGTGACGTTTTGTGATTACCAGGACTATATTATTAAAATCTATTGTATACCGTATAGTTAATGTTAAACATTATAATAACAGAGAAAGAACAATGGTGGATTGAAAGATTTTCGTTTGTTTTTATAATGCTAGATGGTAATAGGAAAATACGAGTTTATGGTTCTCCACTCGAGTACTCCCCTGGAGGACTGGAGTAGAGGATCATAACTTCGCATTCTGGGCAGTTATATGTGCATATGCAATGAGACCATTGTGATGAGAATATATCGTATCTTCTTATTATCGACTGAACTATAGGTCAGAGGTTCGAAGGTTAAAACTTGCTGAACAAGTTTGAACCGAGCATTGAAAGCATCCACTTAGCGACGATATCCTCTAGTGAAAATCATACCAAAAAGACGAATCAAAAACTCTTCAAGGCTCATTGCCGCCAACATCAGCTGTCGAGAATGAGCCTAACATGAAAACAGAACAACAAGATCAGGTATTATATGATGTCCAAGCAACCTACATATAACTTGTTGGAAATGCACAGCAAGCATAATATGTACAAAAACAATCACAGACTTATTCAACGGAACGAGGGTGCAAGTTTGTAAAAAGATAACACAACTGCCCTCTTAAAATTCGAAAATAAAACATTTCCTGGTGAATAAAAAGTCACATTTGTTTCCAAAAATGTTTCCTTCGCTTCGAGGCGTTCGAGAATAGTAATACGTTCATTCCAGATGCTTTGACACGTGCAAGCGTCACCAAAGTTATCTGCAACACTAACTGAATTTGGATTTGTGTCGACATTTTAATAGATCTTATTAAGTAATATAAGACGAAACGTCGCGACTTGATACTCTTGTTACATTTATTTTAAAATCACTATCCATTAACTCTCTAACCATATCTATCAATAAAAAAAGTAACAAGGATTTGAATGAATATTATAATTATTAACATCAAAACAAAATGGAATTACTAAGTTAATTGATAACTAATCTCACCATTTATGTTATAATTATTCTGGAAAATTGGATGTAAATTATGAAAATTGAACAAACCTGTTCTTTTTAACCTTGACCTAAAATTTTAAATCGCTACCTCCCACTTAACCACTTACGGATTAAAATCAACTCACTTAAATCTACCAAAGACCCTTATACTTATTTGTTCTCGTTATATTGATGGTTAAAATGAAAATATGTTACGGATACAGTTAGGCAACCACTAAAAATGTAGGGTTATCCGGCTAAACTGGGGAACAGGGGTGAAATTCAAAATATTTTCAAAACTATTCACGTCTCGAACTTTGCCCGGGTACACGGCGTTTTAATCGCTTTCGCTTTATTAAACTTAGGTATGTAATATTATGTGAATGAAAAAAAAAAATCCAAATACTGATCAAGGCCGTGCGAGTCGCAAAAAAAGTCGATAACGATTTTTTTTGCGAATCGGACTGCCTCGATCAGTATCTGGATTTTATGACGATTTTTAGAGCTAACCTACAAAAGGGGAAATTTGTATGTGCATAGTGAAGGACTTGAAAATCTGAAAAATCTATTACAGAAAAAGAAAATGAACAAAAATTTGGTGGTGAAGATTTACATTGATGCAACTGTAAACTAAATGTATTTGTGAAGTTATTGGAAATTTATGGCCTTGGAATTTTTATTTCACCCAAGTTTAACCAAGCGAAAGCCGATAGAACGTGTTTTGCCTGGGTACAGTCCGAAAAGTTTTCAATTGTAAGTATATATTTGCCCTTACCCATGTTTCTTAGAGGTTACATAATTTACCCGGGTAACGCTAGGTTTAATCGTTTTACCTGTAACCAATATATCAAGATGTTTTAGTATTTCATTTTATTGACTGTGATTTTTTTGTTTTTAATATTGAACATCGAAAATTCGAAAAACTGTTTGAGCTTTTATCTAAAAATGTTCACATTAAATATCTCAATAAGCTTGTTATGATTCTACAGTGCTAACACTCCAAATCGGACATTTTACGAATTTAGACGTAAAATAATCTTAAATTTCTATTTATAAAAAACACATACGAGTGAAGTGTCCAATTTGGTTTATAAAATGTTCAGTTTATTATAGCATTACCTCCTCAAACAAAAGCTAAGCTTTGTGAAGGGAAAAAATTAATAACAGTAATAAAAATGGCTATTGAAACCAAAACGTATAGTGACCTATTTGAAAAAAAACAAACAATGAATTGACTTTAAAATATTCATAATTTTGGCTTTTTAACTGACTGAACAACAGGCTTAAAAAATTTTCATAATTTTTATCTTATTTCTTTATTTAAAGCTCTCTTCTATATTCGAAGTCGCTGTTTCTGTTCGTTGTCTTTAATCCTATCCTATTCCTTTCAGTCCCACCACTTCCTCCAAACCACAGGTATTCAGTTTTCATCCTGCTGATCTGAACCGTAAATATTTTTTTTATATTTTTTTTTTTAATACGGAAAGTTCTCAATCAACTTAGTAATATCCATCTTTGTTAGTGGTACTTTTAATAACAAGACGTTGTTCTAATTTTTGATGAGGCAATTCAAAGTTAAAGACCTCATCAATTGAGGAACAGTTTTTAACATGTCTCACACAAACAATTAAATCAAATGAATACTCTGCTCATAAGCTTTCACATTTCAACAACTATAAGACGAGGCCAGCACGAATTAAAGATCAGTATCAAGCGATTTCCAATGTTGGACAAATATGAAGAACACAATTTCAATCGCATTCAAATGCTTTCACACGTCTAATTTCAGTGAATGTTGCAGTAAACTTTGTAACGCTCAAACATGTTAAAGCATCCACAATAAACGTGTTAAGATCCTCGGACAAATAGAAGTAAAGGAAAGACTTTTGGAAACAAATGTGACATTTCGTTCATCAGGAAATTTTCAACTTTCCCATTTTAAGTGAATCGTTATATTCTCCCCTTATAACATTGCAGTGGCGTTCTGCTGAAATGATCTGTGATTGTTTATTGTAGATATTAAGTTTTTTTTTACATTTGAATGAAATTATAACTCCAGTTACTTCGACATCATATAAATTCTGAAATGGTTGTTTTAAATTCCCGTTAAGCTCGACCTCGTCAACAGATGTAGTGGACATTGAGACCTGAACAGATTTTAATATGTCTTTTTTATTGCGGCTTGAGGATAGTTGGACTAATTGAATGTTTCAAATACCATGTTTGTGCTTATACGGCAAGCATTGTCCTTCAAATCTCGAACGTATTCTTCAGTCAATAATTTTGATCAAGCGGGTTTGGGATATTAACAAAAAGGATCTCATAGTTTATACACAGATAAAGGCACAGAATACAGAAAGCATATATAAAAATGTCACTCTGAGCCATGGCTATGAATTGTAGGTAACCCAATGAGCACATTACGTAACATGAACGTAAAAGTTACATAACGAAACAATGTTCTATTGATGTTACAGAACTGTTTTGTGATGTGCTCAGTAGGCAAAGCCATATATCTTTTACGAAAGATTAATTTAAAATCTGGTTCAATTTTGAAATCGGGAAAATAGTTCTAGTTTAGCAGTCGTAGCGCTGTTGGCAGCCAGTAGAGTTTTATTATAAATTTAGAGTTTTTAATGTGGTAAATTTTTTTTTTTTTTTAATACCAAGATATATATCGTTCCAGGACGCTTCATAGCCATGGCTCAAAGGTCGAACTCGCGATGGCAGGAACGTTCAACTTCCTGAAGTAAAATAACCGAAAAATTTTTTACTCGCTACCAATTAAACGTTTGGTGCACTAACAGTTTGTGACACTCAAAAAAATCACTTTTGTTGTTTGTACCAGTGGTGGATCTTTGCTTTTCAATTAACAACTAAATGACGCCAATATTTGTAATTTTATCATAGAAGCCCGAAGGAAAAAACCTTCACAATTTATAAGATTTAATCTTGATCAAGATGTGTACATTGCTCAAAACTCTTTGTCATCAGCCACCACTAGTTTTTACAATTCATTTCACATACATTCATTTCCTAGCGCTAAGCGTTACAAATATCTACAAAATTTGATACAATCTGAAAATTTGATTACTGAGTAAAAAATTAATAAAACGTTTCAATGAGATGAAAATGTTTTTCTTTTATTTGTATGGCCAAGTTAAATTAATGGCTAAAGCACCAACATTAAGGCATTTACCCTCTGAAAAACAAGTTCTGGCACCACATCGTTGAAAAAAAATCTTTAACACATACACGAGTTTAATATATAATGCTTTTACTTATACTCAGAATTAAATTATTATTATACTCAGAACAAGACAAAATAATTATCCATAATAAATGTATAATAACAAAATAGACATCGCAATACTGAGAAATTTTAAAGTTTAAAATGGCATTTCATGGTTCGCCGCTTTTATTGAACGGCATCTTTTGACACCTGGTGTTGCGGCACCACTCGCACCACCCACGAAACTGCTTGGCATTTGATTTAGGCAACTGTTTCAAACAAAAAAATACTGTCAAGTCTGGGTGAGTGAGAACTGGGTAAGCGAGAAACATAAACTTCTAAATGAAAAAGTCGTTTTTCATTCGTGAACCTCTACAACTGAGACTGCTACTTGTCTGTACCACTACAAATGATAGTAGAGCCTATTTATTACCTGCAATTTATAACTCATTGTTAAATTAGACAACAAAATTAACAAGACATATTTCTGTATGCTATATAAGCCTTGTGATAAGTAAGAAAAATCAATCATGTACATCTAAAAAATAGGGGTTAGGGTAAATCCTTCATAAGCGAAAAAAGATACCTTGAACTTTCACTTAGCCAAGTTCGACTGTATTGTAAATTAAAGGTAAATGCAACCCAAACAAATGATTTCTATTATCATTTTAAGACTAAAGAATGAATTAAGGTGTTCAATTTGCCGTGTTTTTGGTAGCGTCAGCAAATTTATTCCAAATACATTCTAAGAAATGGAAATAAATCTAAAACTGATAAGTCTAATACTTTGAAAATATTCCCATAAAACGAAAATATTTTAACATAACTAAGTTAACCAGATTCGCTGTATTTTCCTATCGAGAATTATTTTAAACAATATTTTAAAAAAAGTTCCTTACTTTAAAAAAAAGGAAGCTCTGCACTCTGGTCAAGTTGGAGGTGACAGAAAGTTGGTCAGGCAGCGTCCAAGAAGACTCGCAATAGAAAAGCCTAAAGGAATAAAAATATTTTTTGAAAAAAGTTTTTATATAAAAAAGAAAACTTGAACACCAACCAATCAAAGGCAATTTTGATAATGATTCCATCGAGGATCAATTGAGTGAAACTTTGGAACTTGATGAGAAGTACGGTCCATTCCAAAGTAGAACATTTTACAGCGCCATCATGATTTGTGCAGTTATATGGCAAAGTTTTGTTTGGTTTTGTTGGTAATTTTAAATGATCAACACTTTTCAATTGAAAAATCTTAATTCTTGTTTGATTTTAATGAATTTTGCCTAAGCCAGCTAGCTCTGATCATTGTGGCTTTACTGTTGAGTTGTTTTTTTTTACATCGGAATCCCCATTTAGCGAACTTCTGATAAATCCTTATAGATTCATTTTGACGTCATACTCATTTAGACGTAACGACGTTAATTTAACGTTCGAAGTCGTTACGGAAATGAGGAACTCGCGATGGCAGGAACGTTCAACTTCCTGAAGCAAAATATCCATAAAATGAATATTTTACCCGCTACCAAACCAAATTTACTTTTGAAGAAGTTTTTTGAGATTCCAACAAATTCATTGTGGCCCAAAATTTTCTTGATTTCGATGAATAATTTGCTTCATCTTTCATTTAAATAATGATCTCATACAAAAGCTCTGACATATGCATTAAAAAGGATAAGATAAATAATAAGCTAAATTATTTAAAAATTAAATTTAATATAATCAAAAAAGTTATAAATAAAAATTATACGTACATACTTTTTTACTAAAAATAATACAAAAAAGTTGTTAAAAATATTCATAATTATTAACAATTGAGCTACCATTTAATACAATCATTACACTTGGAATAAAAACCAGTAGTTGCCAATTTTTTTCCAATCTTCATTGTACGTTTAAAATAAATTATAATCAATTATTATAATTTAAAAACATAAGAACTTCATTGATTATTCAAGCAAGTAGAATTATGTTAAAACAAACTTTTATAAAATTATTCATAAACAAATTGTGAAATATCTTTTCTCTGTAAAGTTGTAAAAAAGACAATTTAATCAAACATGTAGAAATTTTTGCAAGTTGCCAATAAACACTCGCTTTGTTTATTATTATCTGAAACTAAAATGTGACTTTTGAAATAAGTTCTAACAAGACTTTTCCTCACTTTATTCTATTCTAACAGCATTCTGGAAAGGGGAGTATAAACTCCCCAGTCTATCTATACGCAAGCCCTTAACACCTCCATGTCTCATTAGAAACCTAAATCAAGAAGCCAACAAAAATCCAAATAACTCGTTTGCATGAATTACACAGAAAAAAAAACAAAAAAAAAAAAATTGTTAAAGATATAAGATTTCTATTTGTTTGATTTGAACAAAATAAAATCGCACCCCTAACCCCCCCAAAACAAAAAAACAAGAAATTAATACAAACACGCTTTCTTAAAAATCCACGTACAAAGAAAAAATAACTCCTTTAAACGCTTTGTCCCTTAAAAAAAGCAGATAATTCCCTATTTCTTGGGTATAAAAAATTTACTTATATATGAATTTTACAAGGTTTTTTACATCGAGGATTGGATATTAAAATTGAAAAAATAATATTAAAAAAATTAAATGAGGCCCGATTAAAATATGATACCAAAACGTGCCTCATGGATTACCAGGCAGACAGCATAAACATGCCATTACAAAATACAAAGAGAACAAAAAAGAGTACTATTTTATCTAAATGAAACCAAAGTTTTTACAAATGGTTGAGTTAATATAATATTTTACAGCGATATTTGACACGACCAATGGGTCTCAAAAATAGTGACGATTTTGATTAAGTAAGGTTAACCTTATTTGGGTCTTACAAAATTCAATTATTGTCAAAAACAAAAAAAATTATCATCAAAATCCAACGAAACATTAATGGAAATATAAATTAACCAATTTTTTCCAAACTTAAGCTTTGTTCCAATGAGACTTTATCCATCAGTTTCTAATCTAAGGCGTTCAAGAAAGGGAAAAAAATTTTCCCAGGCCAACTATTACAGCCCTAACTTTACCTAAATCCCATTGGAAACTTATCCCGAGAAGGAAAAAAATTGATTAAGAAATTTAATTTCAATTTTTTTGCTCTCCCCACCGAACTACAAAAACATAAAATTAATACAAACAACATTTCTTACAAATCAAAGAAAAAAAAATTTCCCAGGCTAACTATTACAGCCCTTACATACTTTTAACAATTAATCATACAAAAACTTGTTAAAATTATTGATTATAACATTTTGGTTGCCATTTGATAGAAAAATTTCACTTGGAATAGAAACCAGTAAGTGCCAATTTTATTTTATTCATAATAAAAATTGTTAAATAACTAACGCTTTGTTCATTATCTGAAACTAAATTGTGACTTTTGAATTAAGTTCTAACGAGACTTTTCCTTACTTAATTCGAATCTAAAAGCATTCTGAATAGGGGATTATAAAATCCCCAATCGATCAATATACAAGCCCTTAACACTTCCATGTCTTATTAGAAACCTAAATCAAGAAATCAACAAAATGTGTACAAAAAAAATAACTGCTTTACATGCTTTGTCCCTTAAAAAAAGCAGATAATTCTCTGTTTCTCGGGTATAAAAAACTGTAACTTATATATGAATTTTAAAAGTATTTTACATCGAGGATTGGATATTAAAAATTAAAAAAAAAAATTAAATGAGGCACGATAAAAATATGATACCAAAACGTGCCTCATGGATGAACTCACGATGGCAGGAACGTTCAGCTTCCTCAAGCGAAATACAGGGAAAATATTTCACCCGTTACCAATCACAAAGAAATTTGAGAAGAATAGTTACTAATTTTAAATTCTTTTTTAAATTTTCAAAAGTGAAAATCTACCATTTTAGTAACTGATTTTCTGAAAGGGTGAAAATAATTATTCATAAGGATGCAAATTAAATCCTTATCCAAAAACCAGAGGGAATTTGGAACAATTTTTTGATGTGCTGCGGAAAAAGTATTTTGAAAATTGAATAACTTTCGAAGACGTAAACATTTCTTACATTTTGAGTAAAACAACAAGGAGAAAAACTGTCACCAGCAATAAAAATTTATAAAATTTATTATCAATTTGCAAAAGATAAATCCGATTTTGATTTAGAAAAGTTATCCTTATTTGAGTATAAGAAAAATTGGTTTTTATCAAAAACCAAAAAATTGATCATCAGAATCCTACAAAATTGAGATGGAATTATCGCTTTACCATTTCTTTTCCAAACTAAAGCTTTGTTCCAACGAGATTTTCTCCATGAATAATTAATCGAAAGACATTCAAGGAAGGGAAAATTTGTAACCCTAGTCCAACTATTAAATAGCGTTATCAATTATCCCATTGAAAACTTATCCCGAGAAGGATAAAAAATTGATTTAGAAAAAACAATTTTGTTAAAAATTGAATCATCAGGATAAAAACTCCATAACTTAAGGAAAAGGTTTTTTTAACTGAGCTTTGTATTAATTCTGCTTTCGTTTATGTTTTGATACAAAATTTAAACTTCAACATAAGAATACAAAAAGTTCCACTCATTATCTCGTTTTCAACGCGTTTTTGTACAAATTGATAGAAAAAAAAAACAGGAAGAAAACGTTTCTGTAACACATTGAGGGAACTTCTTACAACAAGCTTCAAACAATCTCCCTTTTTTCTCAGACGAAGAAAATTTAAATTTTAATAACACTAAGGTCGAAAAACTATTCTCAGTGAGGCACGATTTTAAAATGATAGCAACTCGTAACCTTTAAGAATAACTTTTGAATGACCAACACAACTAATTCTCGGAAGAGTAGATTAGGTACTCTGGTAGAAAAATTAGGTAATCTCAACTGAAATAGTTATAAAAGAAGAGATTTATATACGAGGCACGATTCAAATATGATACCAATGCGTGCCTCGTAGATGAACTTACGATGGCAGGAACGATCAGCTTCCTGAAGTGAAAAACAAGAAAATTATTTCACCCGCTACCAATAACAGTGAAAAATTTTATTTGAAATCGAAAATCCCAAACCGAGTATTGGGATGCCGGATAGACAAAACCAAGAAATTTTTAGTTCTCAAAAATATAGACTATTTGCACCCTTATGAATATTATTGTTGTAACAATAAAAATATAGTTATAAAAAAAAAATTCAAAATAGAATTATTTAAGAATTCCTGTTCGGGTATTATCCTAAGTAAGGCCTCGTGGATTTGGCGAGTTCTCAGGTCAATATGGAGATCAAAACGGAAGTGACTGATAACGTTTCTAATATAAATTATATTATTTTATTATATATTATATGTGAATTTTAGAAAAAAGTTTACATAGAAAAATTGAGTAAGGCATGATTTAAATTTCATACCAAGTCTTGGTTAAACAGTGCCCTTTTCAACATAACTAAGATAAGGGTACTAAATAATGATCAAAACAATACAAATATTTTGTCCAAAAATTGAGAATAGTAACGTTACCTAAGCACGTTCCTTTGAAAGGAAAAAAAATTGGTAAAGAAATAAAATTTCTATTTGTTTGATTTGAAATCGCAGCCCTGAAACCTTCAAAAGCAAAAAAAACGAGAAGTTAATACAAACAAGCTTTCTTAAAAATCCACATATAATGTTACAGACATTTATACCTAGTCTGATTGTAAGTATAAAAAATTGTTCTCGTTGTATAAAAAATCAAAACATTTGCCTACTAGTTGGTTACCAACTTTTAAAAAATCGAACTTATTATTTAGTTACGTCAACTTCTTTAAATGCAGAATAACATAAAAAATTCCTCCATAGTGGTTGTTTATACAGGCAGACGGCATAAACGTGCCATTACAAAGTACAAAGAGAACAAAAAAGAGTACTATTTTATGTAAATGAAACCAAAGTTTTTACAAATGGTTGAGTTAATATAATATTCCATAGCGCTATTTGACACAACCAATGGGCCTCAAAAATAGTGACGATTTTGATTAAGAAAGGTTACCCTTATTAGGGTCTTACAAAAAAACAAAAACAAAAAAAATTATCATCAAAATCCAACGAAATTTTGATGGAAATATTAATTAACCAATTTTTTCCAAACTTAAGCTTTGTTCCAATGAGACTTTATCCATCAGTTTCTAATCTAAGGCGTTCAAGAAAGGGAAAAAAATTTTTCCCAGTCTAACTATTACAGCCCTAACTATACCTAAGTCCCATTGGAAACTTATCCCGAGAAGGGAAAAAACTGATTAAAAAATATGATTTCAATTTTTTTGATTTAAACGAAATAAAATCACACCTCTAGACCCCCTCCATAGAACTCATAAAACACCAAGTTAATACAAAGAACCTTTCCTACAAATCAAAGAAAAAAAAATTATTTTAGAATTCCAGTTCGGGTATTATTCTAAGTTATGCCTCGTGGATGAACTCACGATGGCAGGAAAGTTCAACTTCCTGAAGTGAAATACGAGGAATAAATTACACCTCTTACCAATAAAATTAAAAGGATTATCAGGAATTAAAAAATAAAAATTAATCCTTACATACTTTTAACAATAAATCATACAAAAACTTGTTAAAATTATTGATTATAACATTTTGGTTGCCATTTGATAGAAAAGTTTCACTCGGAATAAAAACCAGTAAGTGCCAATTTTATTCTAATTTTTAACGTAGGGCCGATAAACATAGAATATAATTAATTATTATAATATAAAAACATTAGAACTTCATTGATTATTAAAGCAAATTAAAAAAATTTAAAGCAAACTTTTATAAAATTATTCATAAACAAATTGTTAAATAACCAACGCTTTGTTTATTATCTGAAACTAAATTGTGACTTTTGAATTAAGTTCTAACAAGACTTTTCCTTACTTAATTCGAATCTAAAAGCATTCTGGAAAGGGGAGTATAAACTCCCCAGTCTATCAATATACATAAGCCCTTGACACCTCCATGTCTCATTAGAAACCTAAATCAAGAAGTCAACAAAAACCCGAATAACTCGTTTGCATGAATTACACAGAAAAAAAAGTAAAGACGCACTAATTCTCGAGTACACAAAAAAAATAAGAATATTATATGTGAATTTTTAAAGTGATTATGATACAAAAAAAAAAAAAAATTGTTTAGGAGAAATAAGATTTCTATTTGTTTGATTTGACAAAATAAAATCGCACTCCTAACCCCCCCAAAACAACAGAACAAGAAATTAATACAAACAAGCTTTCTTAAAAATCCACGTACAAAAAAAAAAAATAACTCCGTTAAATGCTTTGTCCTTTAAAAAAGCAGATATTTCCCTATTTCTCGGGTATAAAAAAAATTTACTTATATATGAATTTTACAAGGTTTTTTACATCGAGGATTGGATATTAAAATTGAAAAAATAATATTAAAAAAATTAAATGAGGCCCGATTAAAATATGATACCAAAACGTGCCTCATGGATGAACAGGCAGACAGCATAAACATGCCATTACAAAATACAAAGAGAACAAAAAAGAGTACTATTTTATCTAAATGAAACCAAAGTTTTTACAAATGGTTGAGTTAATATAATATTCCACAGCGATATTTGACACGACCAATGGGTCTCAAAAATAGTGACGATTTTGATTAAGTAAGGTTAACCTTATTTGGGTCTTACAAAATTCAATTATTGTCAAAAACAAAAAAAATTATCATCAAAATCCAACGAAACATTAATGGAAATATAAATTAACCAATTTTTTCCAAACTTAAGCTTTGTTCCAATGAGACTTTATCCATCAGTTTCTAATCTAAGGCGTTCAAGAAAGGGAAAAAAATTTTCCCAGGCCAACTATTACAGCCCTAACTTTACCTAAATCCCATTGGAAACTTATCCCGAGAAGGAAAAAAATTGATTAAGAAATTTAATTTCAATTTTTTTGCTCTCCCCACCGAACTACAAAAACATAAAATTAATACAAACAACATTTCTTACAAATCAAAGAAAAAAAAATTTCCCAGGCTAACTATTACAGCCCTTACATACTTTTAACAATTAATCATACAAAAACTTGTTAAAATTATTGATTATAACATTTTGGTTGCCATTTGATAGAAAAATTTCACTTGGAATAGAAACCAGTAAGTGCCAATTTTATTTTATTCATAATAAAAATTGTTAAATAACTAACGCTTTGTTCATTATCTGAAACTAAATTGTGACTTTTGAATTAAGTTCTAACGAGACTTTTCCTTACTTAATTCGAATCTAAAAGCATTCTGAATAGGGGATTATAAAATCCCCAATCGATCAATATACAAGCCCTTAACACTTCCATGTCTTATTAGAAACCTAAATCAAGAAATCAACAAAATGTGTACAAAAAAAATAACTGCTTTACATGCTTTGTCCCTTAAAAAAAGCAGATAATTCTCTGTTTCTCGGGTATAAAAAACTGTAACTTATATATGAATTTTAAAAGTATTTTACATCGAGGATTGGATATTAAAAATTAAAAAAAAAAATTAAATGAGGCACGATAAAAATATGATACCAAAACGTGCCTCATGGATGAACTCACGATGGCAGGAACGTTCAGCTTCCTCAAGCGAAATACAGGGAAAATATTTCACCCGTTACCAATCACAAAGAAATTTGAGAAGAATAGTTACTAATTTTAAATTCTTTTTTAAATTTTCAAAAGTGAAAATCTACCATTTTAGTAACTGATTTTCTGAAAGGGTGAAAATAATTATTCATAAGGATGCAAATTAAATCCTTATCCAAAAACCAGAGGGAATTTGGAACAATTTTTTGATGTGCTGCGGAAAAAGTATTTTGAAAATTGAATAACTTTCGAAGACGTAAACATTTCTTACATTTTGAGTAAAACAACAAGGAGAAAAACTGTCACCAGCAATAAAAATTTATAAAATTTATTATCAATTTGCAAAAGATAAATCCGATTTTGATTTAGAAAAGTTATCCTTATTTGAGTATAAGAAAAATTGGTTTTTATCAAAAACCAAAAAATTGATCATCAGAATCCTACAAAATTGAGATGGAATTATCGCTTTACCATTTCTTTTCCAAACTAAAGCTTTGTTCCAACGAGATTTTCTCCATGAATAATTAATCGAAAGACATTCAAGGAAGGGAAAATTTGTAACCCTAGTCCAACTATTAAATAGCGTTATCAATTATCCCATTGAAAACTTATCCCGAGAAGGATAAAAAATTGATTTAGAAAAAACAATTTTGTTAAAAATTGAATCATCAGGATAAAAACTCCATAACTTAAGGAAAAGGTTTTTTTAACTGAGCTTTGTATTAATTCTGCTTTCGTTTATGTTTTGATACAAAATTTAAACTTCAACATAAGAATACAAAAAGTTCCACTCATTATCTCGTTTTCAACGCGTTTTTGTACAAATTGATAGAAAAAAAAAACAGGAAGAAAACGTTTCTGTAACACATTGAGGGAACTTCTTACAACAAGCTTCAAACAATCTCCCTTTTTTCTCAGACGAAGAAAATTTAAATTTTAATAACACTAAGGTCGAAAAACTATTCTCAGTGAGGCACGATTTTAAAATGATAGCAACTCGTAACCTTTAAGAATAACTTTTGAATGACCAACACAACTAATTCTCGGAAGAGTAGATTAGGTACTCTGGTAGAAAAATTAGGTAATCTCAACTGAAATAGTTATAAAAGAAGAGATTTATATACGAGGCACGATTCAAATATGATACCAATGCGTGCCTCGTAGATGGACTTACGATGGCAGGAACGATCAGCTTCCTGAAGTGAAAAACAAGAAAATTATTTCACCCGCTACCAATAACAGTGAAAAATTTTATTTGAAATCGAAAATCCCAAACCGAGTATTGGGATGCCGGATAGACAAAACCAAGAAATTTTTAGTTCTCAAAAATATAGACTATTTGCACCCTTATGAATATTATTGTTATAACAATAAAAATATAGTTATAAAAAAAAAATTCAAAATAGAATTATTTAAGAATTCCTGTTCGGGTATTATCCTAAGTAAGGCCTCGTGGATTTGGCGAGTTCTCAGGTCAATATGGAGATCAAAACGGAAGTGACTGATAACGTTTCTAATATAAATTATATTATTTTATTATATATTATATGTGAATTTTAGAAAAAAGTTTACATAGAAAAATTGAGTAAGGCATGATTTAAATTTCATACCAAGTCTTGGTTAAACAGTGCCCTTTTCAACATAACTAAGATAAGGGTACTAAATAATGATCAAAACAATACAAATATTTTGTCCAAAAATTGAGAATAGTAACGTTACCTAAGCACGTTCCTTTGAAAGGAAAAAAAATTGGTAAAGAAATAAAATTTCTATTTGTTTGATTTGAAATCGCAGCCCTGAAACCTTCAAAAGCAAAAAAAACGAGAAGTTAATACAAACAAGCTTTCTTAAAAATCCACATATAATGTTACAGACATTTATACCTAGTCTGATTGTAAGTATAAAAAATTGTTCTCGTTGTATAAAAAATCAAAACATTTGCCTACTAGTTGGTTACCAACTTTTAAAAAATCGAACTTATTATTTAGTTACGTCAACTTCTTTAAATGTAGAATAACATAAAAAATTCCTCCATAGTGGTTGTTTATACAGGCAGACGGCATAAACGTGCCATTACAAAGTACAAAGAGAACAAAAAAGAGTACTATTTTATGTAAATGAAACCAAAGTTTTTACAAATGGTTGAGTTAATATAATATTCCATAGCGCTATTTGACACGACCAATGGGCCTCAAAAATAGTGACGATTTTGATTAAGAAAGGTTAACCTTATTTGGGTCTTACAAAATTTAATTTTTGTCAAAAACAAAAAAAATTATCATCAAAATCCAACAAAACTTTGATGGAAATATAAATTAACCAATTTTTTCCAAACTTAAGCTTTGTTCCAATGAGACTTTATCCATCAGTTTCTAATCTAAGGCGTTCAAGAAAGGGAAAAAAAAAATTCCCAGGCTAACTATTACAGCCCTAACTATACCTAAGTCCCATTGGAAACTTATCCCGAGAAGGGAAAAAACTGATTAAAAAATATGATTTTAATTTTTTTGATTTAAACAAAATAAAATCACACTTGTAGGCCCCCTCCATAGAACTCATTAAGCTCATAATAAATACAAACAACCTTTCTTACAAAGCAAAAAAACATTTTATTTAAGAGTCCCGGTTCGGATATTATCCTTAGTTGGCCTCATGGATGAACTCACGATGCTACTAACGTTAATATTCATTTCGATAGCCCTATTGAGCACGACCAACGGGCCCGCAAATAAAGAAGATTTAAAAAAATTTGCTTATGTGATATCGTAAATAAATAAGGCCATCAATATCACAAATAACAAGGTCTTTCTTATGGTAAAATAAGGATGGGTCAACTAGACCAAGTGGAAATTATATAACCACCGGAATGCCAAAATTTTTTTGGATAGAAACCAAATGTTGATTCAAAAACCAGAAGGAAGTTGGAAAACTATTAGTTTTATTCAAAAATATATTTTCAACATCAGTCATTGTGAACGCCAAAAATATCGTAGAGAGACAAAAAATTAAAATTGTGGGTTAAAAAGAAATTGGGAATGCTTTATTGTTCCCATTTCACAATCAGACTGATTTAAAGTCTGATTGAATGGGTCTCTGAATGTTTTAAAAAGACTCAAAAATTCTCTTTTCGTACCCACGGGGGGTTCCATGAAGTCGCCTTTTACGACAGGCAGGAACATCACCATGGTTGTATTCTACAGATAACTCCCGCAACCATACGGGGGTTCGAGAATTGCATGACTGGATTAACAGAAAGACAGATAGATTGTAGTTTTGAAGTTCTTCTTAGATATCAGTAAACTTACTTTTTCACAAGTCCAGTCACATACTCCGAAGCAACAGAGGGGTTTTTAAATTAAAATTTAGTAATTTAGAAAACATTTGACTTTTAAACAAACAGCAACTCCAACAAAAATGGAGTTTTTATTAAGTCGTCGATTATATGAAAAATTTATATTTGAAATCCAAAACCCAAAACCGAGTATTGGGATGCCGTAAAGACAAAGCAAAGAAATTATTAGTTCTCAAAAATATAGACTATTTGCACTCTTAGGAATATTATTGTTAAAATAATAAAAATATAGTTATAAAAAAAAATTTCAAAATAGAAACATCTACAAGTTGGTTACACCGACTTTAAAAAATTCTAAAATGTCATTCAGATTCGTCAACTTCTTTATGCAGAATATCAATAAAAATTTCTCTATCGTGGTCAGAAAACCCAAAAGTATGGTGTATCCTAAACTAAGAGGCATAGTCCAACCACCTATACAAGGCACGATTTTGAAATGATACCAAATCGTGTCTTGAAGATGAACTCAAAATGGCAGGAACGTTCAGCTTCCTAAAGTGAAACACATAAAAATTATTTTACCTGCTACTTATATCAAAAAAAAAAAAAATAGTAAAGAATACCAGAAAATAAAGAGTTTACGACACCAAAAAACAAAATCGCACAAAAATTACACAAAAATTACACATCTTTTCCTAAACTACGTTCAAATAAGACTTTTGTTTACTAATCGTTAAAGGACGGGAGAATATTTCTCCAGCCTATCTTTATGCAAGTTGTAGCACCTCATTCGGTTCTAGCCAAAAAGAGAAAAAAAAACAACTGGAATTAAAAACAGAGGAGCTATTTTACATGTATAGTAAAAAAAAATTTTAATGCGAGGCACGATTTGGATAATTTACCAAATCGGGCCTCGTGGATGAACTCACGATGGCAGGAACGTTCAGCTTCCTGAAGTGAAATACGAAGCATAAATTTCACCCGTTACCAATTAAATAAAAAGTCTTCAACATAAATTGAGATTTTGCAAAAAAATTTCCAATTTCTGGACCATAAATAATACTTAGAAACGGTGGCTCGTATTTTTCGCATATATTTTCACCAAAAAAACTGATTCAAAAAATTGTGGAAAATGGGAAAAATATTCGAAGGTCTCGAGAAAAGTAAAAATTTTTACATTTGTTTCTACAATTTACGGGCTCACGATAACAGGAACGTTCATCTTCCCGGAGCAAAATACACGAAAAATATTACACCCGTTACCAATCAAAATGAAGTCTGATCTCTATATATGTACATAGAGTTTGCATATTTAAAGCACAAAGCATCTTTTATTTGGGTGAATACAAACTAACCCAAGTTCATCTACCGGAAAACAAAACTTAATCGTTATCTTTCAAAAAATTGACTTTACCCAAATTCATTTGAAAATGCAGGCCTTCTTACAAAACTTATAAATTCATATTCAGACATTGGAATAATTTACAATTTGTCTAAACGCAGACAACGTTGAATTATAAAAATTTCAATTTAATGATGTTAGAATTTATATGGCTTATCAACTCATTGTTCAATATAATTATTGCAAAACAAAATCAAATTTTTATAATGACGAACAACAAACAACGATATGATAATATGGCCGTTTTATAGAGAACGAAATTGCCTTAAAAATATTGGAATATTCGAAACTAATTTTAACCGCTGCCATGAGAAATGTTTAACATTTTGTCGATTTAAGATTTCACATTAAATATTTTTTAACTTATTTTCATTAAATGAATTATGTTTGGTTTTTTTAATAAGCTAATGAATTAATTATTTATTTAGACAGCAATATTTTTTCCTCAAAAACTTAATACAATTATAATTGTTTCCTACTTTTTGAACAGTCCTCGAAATGAAACAGCTGACAACGAAATAGAGTCGATGATTGAAATTTTGATGTACCTCGATCCTGATGAATTGATGTTGGGGTTGATGTTGAACGGCAGGTTGAAGTTGGTCGGAGTGGATATCAAGGACTTTTCTTTAAAAGTTCCTGAGACCAATTAAGAAGAGATAATGTGTTAATAAAGAAAATGTATTATTGTTAGTAAATATCCATTACCTTACTCAGGAAGCATTGTATCAATTTGATTGCCTTGGCAAGATACCAAAAAGTCGAGATGACGGTATATTGAAGAAAATTTTTAGACATTTTCAAAAAAAGAACTTCCAAAAATCTTAGTGATTGTTGAATGCTCTAAAGATAGTCTTGGTTGTTGAGCGTCGCTTTGAATATGAATTGAATTGAATAATCATAATATCCCTTGGAACCTCGTTATCAGTCAGATAATGGGGCTCACTTTTGGCTCACAGCGTGCATCACCGTAAGTTTGCCGTCACAGCTCAAACAAATTCTTGGAATCGATCTATCAAGAATGTGTCGATGCGAGAATACGGTGGGCCCAACTCTCAATCTGGCCAAGAGGCATTGGACAGCACGGGAATCGAGCGACGGAGATATTATCCCGGGCCGTTTAAAATTTTGTCATAGTGGTTCTCCACCTCTGGTTCTAGATCACCGCCACATGTTTTCAAGTTTTAATCTCAAGTCGTTAAATGTCAAGGGGATATTTGATCTGCCGAAGACCTCTGTGGTAGTGTTCTTTTCGGCTTTGTCGGTTATTTCATGATAATCGAGTTCATTGTGTGCCGTTTTTCAAGCAATAACTAGGTAGCTCTCCTGTGGTAGAGCATGTAGTCTCGCCAGGCATTTCCGGAACAGTTCATTTGTGGTGTTGTAGTTGGATAGAACCGCGATAGCCACTTCAAAGTCCAAACAGATGAAAATGTTTGCTTTTGAGTTGTTTATTGGTTTGGGAAACTTTCGGATTTTGTGTTCTTCGTGAATTCATTTTGGGATTGTATTCTTATTTCTGAACTGATGAAGTAGGGGACAGAATGATTGTATGTAAAACCTTTAGTGTATCACAACATTTCAAGCACTGCGTGGATGCTGTTCTTTTCCAGTATGTAAATACTTGTGAACAAAGTATAATCTGGACTTAACGATTTTCTTGAAATCATACTCATTAGAACGTAGCAACTTGGCTTGTCATTTTAAGTCGCTACGGCCATGAGGAACTCGCGATGGCAGGAGCGTTCAACTTCCTGAAGCAAAATATTCAAAGATTGAATATTTTACCCGCTACCAAAGCTAAATTCGATTGAATGTCCTAAATATTCTGCTACAATGTTGCCATTTAAAAAGAAAAAGAAATCATGCAGTACACAATAAGAAAAAAAAACGCCATCTTCGCCCTACGATACGAATTTCCGCTATCCCATTCCCGTTTATTACTGATTGTATTTGAAAAGCTTCTGCTGCTACTTTCCTTTACTTAAAAGAACATAAAGAAATCCCACGATTGGGTAAAAAAGATAGAATAATTTTTAAATATCAATATAAACAGTTCTACGTGTATGTATGTTAGGGTGTCCCTTATTTTTCAAAGTTTATATTTTTTAACGCATACGTCTTAGTTTTGTTCATGTGTTCCTAAAACACTCGAAAATAAATTTTTACCTCATTTGGAGAACGATAACCCGTGCCGACTTGCATCGAAACATGTTCATACAGGTAACGCCGAACTAGCAGCGTGCACCCGTCGTATTTGTCATTTGTTCACATTAACTCTCGTGATTAACATATTGTTTTAATGTTTAAAAAATGGCATTGGAATTAAGAAGCAATAAAAAAATTATTTTCTTAGTTGGTGACGTGAACCATCAAATAATTGGAGTAAAGTTACCATCTAATCGTCAAGTTCTTGCAGTCCTCGTTTTTAAATTTCGCAAAGTTAAATTTACTGTTAATGAAAGCGCAAGTTTTTCCGTTCGAGAGTGTATTATATTCTGGGAAAAAGCGAGAATCCCTACCAGAGCTGTGCCTAACTGTGTAAAAAAAAACTTTTGGATCTTCATCGTGCTAAGAGAGGGTTACAAAAAAATTCAAAAAATAAAAACGCAAGATGTTTACAAGCGCCGTGAGGAGGACTTTCAAAACAATTTAGATAATTTATTCGATATAGCACACGCAATTAATGCTTTGGAATGGATAAAAATAGAAGAAGATAAAATCTTTTTACAAAAACAAAGAGAACCAAGGCGTCCAGGATGTTTAGCGGAAGTAGCTAAAAGTTAGCCGAGAAAGACAAAAGAACAAGACAGAGACAATTAAAAGAAGATAAAAAAGACAAGAGCAAATGTATTCCGAAAGTTTGTCGTCATCTTTAACTTCAGATTTTATATATTATAAGATTTTATCCAAACGCAAGAAAATCCCAATCAATTTACCAGCTCTGACGAAAGCCTTGAGGAACCCTTGCGTTCGACATCTCAAATGGTACGTTCTCTAACAACTTCAAACAGACGAAGGAAAGACTTCAGCACTCCTAAGTTAGTTGCCGCTTTTTTCCCGTTTTGTGGGTCCCAGGATATTTGTTTCCTTTTATCACTGCGACCAAAGAGGTCTATTGTGATGTGACCTTCTGTGTTCACTAGGAGAGCTCCAGGCTTTTAAAGAACGCCAGCGCCTGCCTAGGGGTTGCCGTTGCTATCTCGCCAGGCGCCATGTTCGTCTTTACACGAGATACACATGAGCACAAAATGTGTTCCGCCGTTGCTGGCGCTTTCCAGCAGAGACGACATATGTTAGTGTCGGCTTTACCGATCTTGTGAAGATGATAATTCAGGGTACAGTGGCCCGTATAGAGGTAGTTGCCGCTTTAGATAGATGTCAATTAAGCATAAGGGACTCTGTCTATATACTTCAGGCTGTAGTAGAAGCCCTAGATCTCAGCTGTAATGAGTTCCCGATAAATAAATCGTCTATTCAACGCATTCGCACAGAGTAGAAAAGATAGAGTGGAAGCTATAAAATTAGATTTTCAGAATAATTTGCCTGAAACGGTGACCGTTCACTGGGATGAGAAATTATTACCCGGACTAGACTTAAGAAGTTCTAAAGAAGAACGCCAATTCTTATTTCATTTGGAGAAAAGGAACAACTTTTATCTGTGCCCAAACTGAAAAGCTTCCCGGTCAAAATTAAGCTAAAGCAGTTTTAACTGCACTTCATGACCTCGAGGACAAAGTACAAATAATGTGTTGTGAAACAACTGCATCTAATACAGGGCGGCTGAAAGGAGCCTGTATACTTTTGGAACAAAAACTACAGGGAATTATTACTCTTTGCTTGCCGCCATCACGTTTACGGACTGGTTTTAAAATGAGAGATAAGAGCACAAATTTATTTGCGCGTTTAAACATTTATACAAACTTCTTGAAGCGACCCGTTTCTACATGGGAAGAAGGTGTAATCTATTTGCAAGCAAAAAGAAGGGTGTTTTCTTTAAGAACCATTAATGATACAGCTGAAAAAGCTGTAAAACGTATGCAAGATTTCCATGGTTTAGTCACTGCAAAGGAAGAACAAAAACAATTTTTGCTGCGCTGTGTAAAAGGGCATAGAAATCTGTATCCAGACTGTAAAAAAGAGACCCTTAAAAGAAAATATCCTTCCTGATTTGTGATGTTCTTTTGATTAATAAATACCTCGTTTCTAACTTTCTCTTCGATTATTATTTTTATACAGTATAAACATTTTATTATACATACACAACGATAAGCGTTAAAGACAAAGATTTTTATAATTTTCAAGGCTCTGTCGGCACGGGTTAATGTTAACATATAAGAATAAAATTTCGTATTTGATTAAGTTTAGGTAGTTTAAAAAAAATTAAGGGGTATGCATTTCGATATCTAAAAAAAATTTTTTTTCTCCCATATAAGGGACACCCTAATGTGTATGAATGCGTATATATATACCTACTAAGTCAGTAGAGAATAATTGGCCACAAAGTCTTTATAAAAGACAGGGCCAGATAAATAAATTAAAAAAAAAAAAAAAAACCATCGTTGAATTTTTCTTTGAGATTTTTTCGTTGAAATTTTGACCAAAACTTACAAATACAGGACAAAATTTAAGGGTGTCCTTTTCGAAAACAATTTAGATATCTTTGTGTGTTGATCCTCCAACATCAAAGAAAAGAGATTTTAAACGAAATCGAAAGGATAAAATTTAAAGGCCGAAAAAACCTGTGAACTCTCCATCGTTGATTTTTTCGTTGAAATTTTGACCAAAACTTACAAATACAGGAGAAAATTTAAGGTTGTCCATCTCGAAAAAAAAACTAGATATCTTCGAGTGTTGTTCCTTTAACATCAAGGAAATTAGATTTCAAACGAAATTGAAAGAATATAATTTTAAGGCCGAAAAAAACCGTTAACTAACCATCGTTGATTTTTTCCTCTAGATTTTTTCGTTGAAATTTTGACCAAAGCTCACAATATGAGGACAAAATTTGAAGCTATCCTTTTCGAAATAGAAAATTTGATGTCTTTGTCTGTTAGTCTTTGAACGTCAAGGAAAAGAGATTATTTACGAATACAAAAGGATAAAATTTAGCTTTTTTAACTTCGCAATGCAAAAAAATTAGTAAAATGATAAAATATACTTCGGAAATACATTGTTTCTTATGCATAAGCTAAAAAGCAAATTGTCATTAATACTTGATTTACTTAGATATTAGTTGAAGTTTTTATTTCGGATTTATTAGTTAAAAGTCAACCAAGTGTTTTGACCTGAAAATTGTTAAAAGCTGAAAAGGTAGAGTTAATCGATGTGTGGTCTGACCGGCTTATATATAGGAAAAAAATCTTTGCCTCCAGAAGACTGGTTTGCCAGGATTACAAAAATTTGTAAAAGGAAAAGAAAGCTAATTTTAAATTGCAAAAATCTAATGAGGACACGTGTAGCCCTAAAATCTTTATCACTTGAGATAACACCACAGGTCACTTTTTGATAGATAAAAAAGAGAAAGCTGACTAAAAATTTTTCTTCCAAAACCATCTTCCTTTAAACCACACTGTCAGTCATATTTTCGATAGTTGGATACGGGCCACTGTACCCCAAATTACTATCTTCACATGATCGGTAAAACCGAAACCAACATATTAAGTTGTCTCTGCTGGAAAACGGCAAAAACAGCAAAACACCCTTTAAGGCTCATATGAGTCAGCTTTTGAAAGAGGATTGTAGCATCTCGGAAAGACGGCAATGACACCCAGCGGGATAGCAATGGCATTTATTTACTATATTGTAGTATGAAAAATAAAAAATTAACCAAATCAAATGAAGACATCTGATATAACTTCCGCCTTTCTTAAATATAAGTGTTACAAGGATAATAACTGAAATTCACGTTGTTAATTTATATTATATTTTTAAATTGACTTATACAGTAAAAGTACAAATTATTTTTACATGTTTTTATTAAAGAAAACTTAAACTAAAATATATAATCCTGATATAAACATTTTTAAAAGCCATCCTAAAAATCATAAATCCTGAGTTTAACATATTTTTGACTTCAGAAAGAAAAAATATCCTTTAAAAATGTTTTGATTAATTTAATTCCATATATCGCTTCAAGTTTTGCAGTCCCATGCCTGGCGACTCGTCTTTCCCACTACACATCGTAGTTATTAAATCGATAAAGCTCATTGGAGTATAGTCGATTATTTCCAGCTGAACCGCTAAAGGCTGGATCTTTGTGCATACTTTCCCGTTCCTTTTTCTCCTCCCAATATTTGAGCCATTGTTGTGAACGACGTCGAAATGTGGATTTTTTAGCTTCAGCGTTCTCATGATAGAATTTCTTATCAGAGTCTGAACCAAATTCAGGATCGTTTAAGAAGAATGATGCTCCCGTGGGGAAGACGCGATTGGGCTTACGATTCAACTTTTTGTTTAACGAGTCAATCCACTTATCAAATACGGATTTTGTTGGGACAACGTCCTGAGAATAATAGTCGGACTGTTCAGTAGAATTTGGTGCATCTTCTGTCGAATTTGTAGCGATTGAATCGTTTTTAAGTGCTTGCATTACCAACTTGTACCAAAGGTTCCCGAGTCTTAATTCTTCTGCTACATCAACGTCCACCTCTGTGGTAGCCTCAATGCAGTTCTGAAAAAAAGTATTTAATAAAACCGAAAGTTAAATTTTATTATTATTTACCACATTATGAAGACAAAGCGCAGACAACAAAAGTATAGTAATGAACTTCATGGTACACGGTGATATTATTTGATCAGTTACCTACAAAAGAACTACCAAGATGGAATGAATTAAAACCGATGATTTTCGATGTTATTTATAGGAAAAATCCAAGTTTTTTGGTCATTATCAAACAAAGACATGTTATTACATAAACTTCTTATCAACCATTTAAACTACAAATCCAATGATAATTGAATATCAGTTTTTAATAAATTATTATTTTAATTTAAAGAAAATAAATTGATGATTGTATAACTATAATAAAATGATGTCCATTGTTGTCTTAATTATCGATAATGATAGAACAACGAGTTTTGATATCATTAATGAGCTTTGAAGTAATTGAAGTATCGAACCGATAAACAATTTAATTTCAATTATCTAAACTCATTAAAACTTTTCATTTTTAGTTTTAATATTAAAATTAAATTTTTCTTTATTAGCTATCGTTTATGTTAAGATAAAATGATTGCTCTATGAAAGCTTAAAGGCAGCCTAAAATTACATATTTATTACAGAGTAATAGCGGCTTTTTGATTTTATTAATTAAACTAGCTGTGATACCCGCTCGTTTTGCTGAGAGTACCTTAATTTAATTGTTTGATAATTAGATTCCCTACCTTTATAGCAAATGTTTTTGTGACAGAAAATGATGATAGATACCTACTTCCAGACTTTAGATCCAAAGTTCATAAAAATCCTTAAATCTACTTTTCTTGGAAGAGATATTAGCTATCTTATAGGTTGCATTAAAAATTTAAAATGTTCCATTAGACTTTCACTAGACTCTCAATTCGACTGTATTTTTTTTAATGTTTGTTACCTTAGCATTTCCGACTGGGTGAAGCGATTTTGATGATTCTTTTTTATCTGAAAGCTGGTGCTTCCCGAATGGTCTCATTTTAATTTGAAGGAAATCGTTTACTTCTAAAGGGTTAAAAACTAAGGGATGAATTATTATCTTTTTATTGGATTGCTCGGTTTTGATAATTCTTTTTTTATTTGAAAGCTGGTGTTTTTCGTGGGGTCCACTTTTAATTTGAGGGAAATCTTCCACTTCTAAGGGGTTAAAAACTAAGGGATAAAATATTAACTTCTTACTGGATAGCTCAATTATGATAATTCTTTTTTTATTTGTAGAACACAACCTAAAATTAATCTCCTATCCATTTTAAAAAAAAAAACTCCACTCATAAGGGGTTAAAAATTAGAGATGAAATAATATTATAATTTTTTTCTGGCTAACCCGATTTTAATAATTTTGTTTTTATTACGTACAACGTACCTTTAAATTGTTTACATTTCAATTTGAAGAAAAAAATTCACCCCTTAAGGATGAAAATAGGGGATGAAATAGTGAAATTTAACCGAATTTTGATAATTTTTTCTCTGTTTGAAAGAATAATCCACTTAGTTTTAATTAATTTAAAAGCAAAAAATTTTAACCCTTAAGGGCAAAAAGGAATGATGTAGTAACTTTTAATATTAACAGCGCTGCCTCATATGAGCAGCGCGTTAACGGTTAACGTTAACGGCGTGTAAGGTTAACCATTTTCAAGAAAATAAAATCAGTTATCAAACTTCAGATCACTAAAACGCGAGAAATAAATAAATATTATAAAAAAATGAAAAACCGACTTCAAAATATATAAAAATTCTTAAACAAAAAATGCACTAAAAAGTAACAAAATAATGGCGTATCCTTGCAGTATCTACAACTTACAAATTATTAGGATGATACAATGTACAACTATTGTTATTTTTGGAGTTGGTGTCAGTCAAGAAAATAAATATTAATAGTAATTTGTAAAAATTTTAAAAAGATTTAGTTGGTATTGGTATTTTGTAGTTTAAAGGTCGCTAGATATTGTTACAGTTCGAGTATATTGTTTAAAAGTTCATTTGAAAACTAATTTTCATAAGGTATTGTCGTTTTTTGCTAAGTACCAATATAGTCGTATTTCCTTGGCTGACACCAACTCCAAAAATAACAATAGTTGTACATTCTATCATCCTAATAATTTGTAAGTTGTAGATACTGCAAGGATACGCCATTATTTTGTTACTTTTTAGTGCATTTTTTGTTTCAGAATTTTTATATATTTTGAAGTCGGTTTTTCATTTTTTTATAATATTTATTTATTTATAGGCAAAAAAGAGAAAGCTGACTTAAAAAAAATTTAAATTACCATCTTCACAAGATCGGTAAGCCCGACACCAACATATGTTGTCTCTGCTGGAAAGCCGCAAAAACGGCGGAGCACCTTTTATGCTCATGTGAGGCAGCTTTCAAAAGAGGACTGCAGCATCTCGGAAAGACAGACCTGATGCCTAGTGAGATAGTAATGGCAGTCTCTAGGCAGGTGCTGGCTTTCTTTAATAGCCTGATGCTGCCCTATTTAACACAGGGGGTCACAACACAATAGACATCAATGGTCGCGGTGATAAAGGGATGGAATATCCTAAGACCCGTAGCACGAAACAAAAATTAATTAAACAATCATATTGTCTTACCATAAACGATAAAAAGGTTATTTTGTTATCAAAACCAATGAGGAAAAGTTTTAAATAGCTATTGCGATAAAACTAAAATTGTTTATCGGTTCGACATTTGAAATTCTTCAAAACTAATTCATGATATCAAGACTCGTTTTTCTATCATTATCCATTATAACAAAGTCATAGAAAATTTTATTTTTAACCAAGCAATTATCATTATATTTTCAGTTAAACTAAAAAAATCTTTTATTGAAAGCCTAGTTAAATTTATCATTAAGTTATTACTTTTACTAGCTGCTAAGAAGCTTATATAACAAAGCTCCTTTTTGATAATTACCAATCTTAAAGTCTCACCTTTATAGAGATAAAGGTGACTATAAGGGTCAGGTACAGGTCACTTTTTGATAGGTAAAAAGGAGAAAACTGACTTAAAAAATGTTCCCCCAAAAGCTCTTTCCCTTAAACCATACTATCAGTTATATTTTTGATATTTGTAAGGGAAAATATTAAATTTAAAATTTTTTTGATATCACTGTAGTCTTATAAGGTTTTGTTTAACACAATTACATCTTACATTCTTACAACATCGTTCAAGGTGTCCAACCAATTCGAAATGCCTGAGTCGTAATTTTGAAAACAATTAGAAACTAATTATTAAAAATTTGCAATTATACAGAAAATTGGATCAATTGAATTAGTAAAATCAGTAAGCCAAACCCCTGTAATACCCCAGTAAGTATCCCTTATCTTTGTACAGCAAGGATGCATGAGCACAACAGGGGTACAATAAACCTAACCCTTCAGTGCGGGCGGAACGAGCCCTAATCTAGTTATCTGCCAACGAAAAAAAAAAAACGCAATTCCAAAATTTATTGATATCGTATGGTTCCTTAAGGATCTCTTCAAAACTAAGTTTTTCCGAGAAAATAAACACCTATTTGCTATTTATTTTAGAGAAACTACAGAAGCTATAGAAAATATTCATGAACTATTGGTGCCCCCTACTTTTGCTCCCGATTGTACCTCTCATTCATCATGCCTAACATTCAGAACTTAATTTTCTATAGATAGTATCAGTTGCCATTAATCCATCGGTTTAAGAGGTTAAGGAGTCTATGATATCCAATTTAAAAATTATAGGGGTTGTTGAGACTCCAAACGCTTAAGTACTCATACATTAAGATATATAGATACAAATTTTATATACCAATACCTAAGTCATTTTTTCGATACGGAATAGGGAGAAAACTAAATTAAAATTTTTTTTTCCTCAAAGACTCTACTTCCATTCAACAATACTATCAGTCGGGTTTTCGATAGTTTGAACGGAGAAGATCTAGTTCAAAAATTCCCTGGTATATGACCCCTTAAATTTTTCTAAAAGCCAAATATTCCTTATAATAAATTTTTTTAAATATCGTAAAAACGTTCGCCGAAATGTCGATATGCTAAAGCAGCAGACGGGGAACTTGTTTTACCATTACCCCAAAATGTTTTTGCGTAAGTCGATACTACCCCCTCATTTCGAAAAGGAGACTTATTTGAATTAATTTACACGAAAAAAAAGTTGCCTGAAAGTAGCAAGTATGTAAGTAATAGACAAAGAAAAAAAACTCTCATTTTGGCAAAGATAAAATCAATTGAAAAAAATTTTTCTCCTTCAGATTTTAGAGAAATGAGCTTGCTTCATGTTTGATAAAATAACTTCAGAATTAAGGCTTTTTGGTGTTTGAAAACGATTTGAATACAGTCTTCGGCCATACTTTTTAGGGTAATTTACCCCGGTTCCCCTATGTATTATGGCTAAAGCCATCAGAAGCTGATTGTTTAAAATTTCCAACCATACAGATCATTTCTGTTCAATTACATTAGTAAGAATTATTAATTAAACAATCAGTTTCTTTTAACATAAACGAAAAAAAAAATTATTTTAATATGAAAAACAAAGAGGAAAAGTTTTAATTAATTTAGATAATAGAACTAAAATTGTCTATCGGCTTGATATTTCAATTGCTTCAAAGCTCATTAGTTATATCAAGACTCGTAATTGTATCGTTATCGATAGTTAAGACGTTATGCAATAGTTATGCAATTATCAATTTATTTTCTTTACAATTAAAATAATTATTTATTGAAAACTTAGTTAAAATCATCACTGAATTTATATTTTTAATGGCTGATAAGGAGCTTATATAATAAAAAAGTCTTTGTCTGACAATAACCAATAATTGGGGATTTTGCTATAAATAACGTCAAAAATCAACGTTTCTTATTCATTATGTCTAAACCATTTGTATATTAAACTTATCGAACAGTATAACAGTATACCATGAAGTTCATCACTTTGCTTTTATTGTTTACAATTGGTCTTCATGAACTGGTAAATTAATGTAAGGCTTTAGTTTTGGTTATATTAATTATTTTTTATTCAGATTTGCAGTGATATTACCTCAAAGATTGGCTTTGATGGTGACTCTAGTATGGCAGAAAAATTCAGACGCAAAGAAAATGGGCCCAAATCTGTTAAGCGGTCGCACAATACGACATTTTCATCACTCTCTACAAGTTCAACGGACGATGGTCCAAAAGTTGGATCAGTACCAGAGGTAAAACCCGAATATTATAAAAGGGACGATACAACTACGAAATCCGAATTTGATAAGTGGGTTGAATCGGTATGTAAAAAGACGAATCGTAAACTCAGTCGTGAGTTCCCCATTAGAATGCCATGCTGTTTAATTGATGCGAAAATAGTTAATGAAAAATCGGAATGTTGTTTTGGGGATGCGGCAATTAAAAAATCCACATTTAGGCGACTTTCAAAATGGGTGAAAAGGTTGATCGAAAAAAAGCGACAGCAAAAAAAGAAGGGCGTAGTTCCAGACTTCCCTAAAACCGCGGTTCAGGTGGAAATTCTCGACTATACTCCAATGGACTATTTCGAACCAACAACTGCGACGCTTAGCGAAAGAGACGAGTTGATAGATATGAGATTGCACAGTTTGAATCAATATTATGAATGGGGATAGTCATAGATATGATATAAAAATCGAAATGTGTGCTGGGACACAAAGTAGAAGTGAAACTTCAACAAACAAGTGGAAAAACAAATCGCAACGGATAAGTGGAAAAACAAATCGCAACAAAATTTTAACTTGAAGTTTTACGGGCAGGTTTTCCAATTAGGTAATTATTGACATTATTGTCCATTTGCACATTTTGTTGCGATTCTTTTTTCCACTTCTCCTAAACTATCAAAATTGCATCAGCAGATTGTTAATGTACTTGTCCAAATTGAAAATCTGCCCGTAAAACTTCAAGTTAACGTTTTGTTGCGTTTTGTTTTTCCAATTGTCCGATGAAGTCTCACTTCTACTATGTGTCCCAGCACAAATTTCGATTTTGTCGCAGGTTTACTGCAAATAATGATTTGGTTAGTTTAGGCTAATTTTAATGAATGCATTTTTTATTTAAACATATTTAATAATATTATGCATTATAATATTAAGATGTTATTCATATTTAAAATAAATTTACGTTATATTGCTGTCAATTAAATTTTATTGCTGTTAAATAACCATTGTTGCATTTTTTTTCATACATAGATGCCCAGTATAATATTTGATAATATGATTTTTACCTTTTTTTGCGTACATTTCAATGTGCGCTTTACTTTTTTGATCCCAAATGAATCCCTGCCATGTGTTAAAAATTAATTAGTACGGCACGTAGCTCATACAGGCACCAGCAGTAATATAATCACGGTGCAAGCGCATAATGCATATATGTAATTTGAACCAAGTTGAACATTGCGCTGCCATCTGTGTTTGAAGCGTCGAACTAAAATTCAAAAGATCCGCTTTCCTAATAAAAGTGTCCACCCCATGAGTATATCCAAGTATACCGCCAACCTTTCTCTTCCTCCGCCGCTGTCCACTTCTCACCAAGCCGTGATGGAAAAAATGCCAAGACCCCGTCTACATAGAAGTTTCACTAAAAAAAATGTATTTTCTACCTTTAAAAAAATTTGACTGCATAATGCGTTCGATATGATTGTCATATTTTTTATTTGGATGTCCGAGTTAAGTATAATTTGTGTTCAATGGGTTTGTTCCAATCGTCCAGCTATGGTGGTTCACAGAATGCTGACTGCTGGATGGGGCTCGATGTTCGCACGGAACGAACCAGCTGAAACAGTTCTTCACTCAATCCGATCTCTTGGTCAATGTGTTTTGCTCTTTGTCTTTTTGGCAGTGGTTGAGCATAATCATAGCTAGTCAAATTGAACAAACCTATTATGACATCATCATGACGTTCAATGCACCACTTAATGACCTGCTTTTGAAGTAATGTTTATTTTAAATAATGTATCATTTACAAGAATTTGTAGTTTTGATTTCAAACGAAAATAAATCATTATGTATGCATAAGGATTTTTTTTTTTTTTTTTTTTTTTTTTTTTAAATGATAAAACCTTTTTGCCCCTCTGGCTTTATGGTTAGGCCAATATGTCTTAGAGCTGGCATATAGCCAGATTAACATGCCACCTGACTAAGGTTTCCATCCATTGATGGTCCTTTAGATTCTTTTTATATTTTGTAATTTAATTTTATTTATTTTTTTTTTTTTTTTTTTTTTTTTCAAATAATTAATAAATCGTTGTGCCTCTTTCTCTTTAACCGCCTCTGATTTCGAGGTGGAGGCAAACCAACCAAATTTTCTCTTATGGTTGGATTTTCATGACTGTCGAACGTTTCCCAGAGCTTGGTGTACTTCCTCAGTATAACCTCCTCCACCTCTGGTATTTCCAGATCCTGATGCAGTGAGGTTCCTCTTACGTACCAGGGGCAATCCGTTATTAGCCTCAATGCTCTGTTCTGAAACGTCTGAATTTTTTTAATTTGGCTTTTTGATGCCGTTCCCCAGATTTCGCATCCGTACGTCCATACAGGTCTTATAACTTGGAGGTATATAAGCCGTTTTAGGTGAATTGACAGAGCCTGGTTCCCAATTAGCCATTTTAGCTGTTTGAGACGAAAACGAAGTCGGGTCGTAAGTGACGTAATATGGGCGTTCCACGTCAGTTTGGTGTCCAGTATCAGACCCAAATACTTTGTCGCGCTCTCGACTGGTACAGTCCTTCCATCCAATGTGATGGGAATGTTAACTGTTTTGGTCTTTAGGCTAAACTTTATAATTTTAGACTTATCTGGATTAAGCTTGATTCTCCACTTCTTGCACCATTCCTCCACGAGTGTCGTATGAGCTTGAACCTTTACTGCTGTTTCATAACAATCTCCCTTGCAGAGTATCGCTACATCGTCTGCATATTGTGCTAGAATAGTAGAGCTTGTTTTCGGAAAATCGTAGGTATTCATGGTATACAGAAAAGGCCCTAACACGCTGCCCTGTGGTACACCTGATTGCATTTCCTTGTAAGTGGAATAGGAGTTTTCAACTCTTACGTTAAAAATGCGCTCAGTGAGGTAGGATTGTATAATTCTGTAGAAGGTGTCATTTAACAGTGGCTTTAGTTTATACAGGAGTCCTATGTGCCATACTTTATCGAATGCCTTTTCTGTATCCAAGAAAAGACCCAAACAGACCTTCTTTTCCTCGTATGTCTCCATAATCGTTTTTACGACCCTATGCAGTTGGTGTGGGCAAGAGTGCTGTGCCCTGAATCCATATTGCTCGTTCAGGATTTGGTTAGTTGTTTGCTGAAGAAGGTGTGGTAACAGTAATTTTTCAAAGATTTTTGAGAACATCGAGAGCAAACTAATCGGCCTATAGTTTTCGGGGTCTTTTTTTGGTTTACCCGGTTTGGGAATCATTATAACTACGGCTTTTTTCCACAATTTTGGAAAGTATGTGGTTCGGAGTATGGCGTTATATATTTGGGTCAACTGAACAATAGTCTTTCGTGGAAGTGCTTTGATTAGTGGTTGAGTTATTAAGTCATGCCCGGGAGTTTTATTTGGGATTCTTAATATAGCATTGTAGACTTGAGCGGGTGTAAAATGTAAGTTGAATGGGCTTAAAATAAGAGGCTGCTTTAGTACATTTTCTACCGTCGTTTCGTGTTCATTGTCCTGACAACTATAGGGAGTAAAGTGATTTTGGAGTACCTCACTAAAGAGATCTGCTTTTTCTTTTGTTGTCGTGTACCATTGATTGTTTTTTTGTAAGGGATGTGAGTCTGCTTTTCCGTTTATTTTTGTTTTTATTTTTTTCCAAAATGTGGAGTTTGGTTTATTTATTGCTGCCAGTTCTATTCTCTGAGCATGTTCACGTTCCTCTTTGATGGCTTGTCTCAGGTCTCTTGTAGCTTGATTGTAAGCAATCTTATGCATTGGATATTTTGTTTGCTCCCATCTTCTTCTGCAATTTTTTTTGACCGACAAAAGTTGACTGATTTGGTCTGATATTACGTAACTTTGTGACCTATTCCCTGTATGCTCCCGATTTGGTCCTCCAGAAAGAATTGTTACAGCTTGAACGTTCCTAGTAAGAGTTGCTACCGCGACGTCTATTTCTTGTGGTGTTTTAAGTGGGATTTTTAAATTTGTGATTGTTTGAATTGCGTCTTTGTATAGTTTCCAGTTGAAGGGGTGTTGCATAAGGGATGTCTTCTTTTGCTTTTGATTACAATTGATATTTAAGTTCATTATGAGTGGATAGTGATCAGAGCTCAGTTCGTATTTTACTGAGGGTTCGTCGCAGACGCTCGCGATATTTTTACCAATATAAAAATCGAGAATATCAGGAGCTGCGGCTGAGTCAGGGAAATATGTTGGTTCTGTTGAATGCATAACTACTAGTGACAGTCGTTGTATGATGTCGAACAGTATTTGTCCTCTTGGGTTAGTGACGTTTGAGCCAAAGTGTGGATGCTTACTATTGAAGTCCCCTCCCAGCAAATAATTCGATCCCATGTTGTTAAAAAGGTGTTCATAGTCGGCCGCTGTCATTTGATTGTTCGGAGCAGAATAAAATGATCCAATCAGGCATACTTGCTGGTCTAGGCAGATTTGAATGCGAGAGACCTGCATTTTTTCCTCGGACAAGGGAGGCAAAGCATCATGTTGTATATTATTTTTAATATAGATTGCGGATCCGCCTTTTCTTCGTCCGCTTGGATGGTCTGCCCTATAAACTGTATAGCCAGGGAGGAAAATGTGGATGTTATTGGACAGCTTTGTTTCCGTAGCCAAGAGTATGTCAACTGCTTCAGTTTTCATGAATGTTAGAAGTTCGTGGTATTTATTGTTTATGCCTCTGGCATTCCAAGTGCACACTTTAATGGCTGAGAGAGTCGGAGCCATTTACGGGAGGAGTTTACTTATTAGGGCAGGCAATATTTGTTGTAATGTTTGGATAAGTGGTTGCATTATTTGGATTAGGGAATCCATTCTATCCCCTAATTTGGCAATTAGGGCTGTTAAGGAAGGCTCACTTGATGATTGGTTGTTTGGGTGTTGATAGTTGTTTGTTGCCGCTGCTTGTGCGTACGTCATGCTTGGATTTACGGTTTTTGAGGCAGTTATTTCAGTATGCCTTACGTGTCCACGCAGTTCTACCGGCTTTGGTCTCAGCTGTCCCCCATTCTGAATCTGTTTGTGGACCGGGCATCCGCGGTAGTTGGCTGTGTGGGTCCCTTTGCAGTTCACGCAGATGGGCTCTTTATTGGGACCAATTATGCAGTCCTTAGTGGCGTGCAACCCCTCACATTTTACACAGCGTGGAGTTTTACTACAGTAATTTTTTGTGTGCCCATATTGTTGGCAATTATGGCATTGAACCACAGTACGCCTCGGTCGAGGTGGTTCCACTTTTACCACAGCTCCATACAGGCGCTTGAGATTATAGATGTCCTCATTGTGTTTGTTTGGTTTAAGATCAAGAAAGAACAGTGAAAGGGGCGTTTTGGTCACTGGATGATAGACTGGAAGCATTTGTGCTGGCTCGAATCCTAACTGAGTTAGTTCTTCCATCATTAGTTTAGCATCACAACTATGATGGAGTCCCCTCACCACAACACGAAAGTTCTTTTCGCTTTTGCTTTGGAATGTATAAAACTCCGCTTGATTGGATTGCAGATATTTCGTTGTTGCTCTGTACCCATCCGGAGTTTCACAGGATAATTTTACTTTATTGTCTCTCAGCGTTATGTGTTTAAACTGGCCAACATTCAATTTTTTCAAATCGCTGATTATTGAGTTCATGTTTTTGACATTGTTGATAAATATTGGCGGTGGTGCCAATCTTTTACTTTCCACAACTGCGGTATTTGAGTCGCTCTTGCCATTGTCCAATGCTACTAATGGTTCAAAAGGGTTTGCAGTTATGAAAGAGGGAGATGTCCGGGCCCTCTTTGTTGGCTGGTGTCTAGATAGTATTTCACTATCGCTTTCTGGGTAGTCTTGGTCCATATTTATATTGATATTAATTTATATTTCATCCACTCACATTAAACTATGTTAATTATTGTTCAATTACCCGATATATTTAAATATTAGGCAATAAAAACTATTAAACTTAAAAAAAAAAAACAAAAAAAAAAAAAAAAAAAAAAAAAGTTTCTTATTTCTAATATACGTAAAGATATTTAAACTAATTATTTCTGCTATTTATTAAGATTAATTTTATTAACTGATTGATTGTTGATGGTTTTTTTTTTCGGTTATTTTGGCATAGGTGGTTTTGGTGTTAAATGTGGCCATTGTTATTTTGTTATATTTTCACTTAAATGTATTTGTATTAATTGACTTATTATGAAAATTTTGAGATTTTTATATTGTTTTGATGCAGTGTACTGGTTGCGTCAGGAATACCTGTTTGATTGTCCAATTCAGGTTGGATTGTGGTCTCACACTCACACACACACACTTTCAGTCTTTGTTTCTTTTGGTTCCTTTATTTTCACATACACTCACACTACATTTGTTCAATGTTTTATATATTTATCACTAACTTAACTTAAATTTTTGTCTATTTGAGTACATTATGTTATAATTTAGTTTTAACTACTATTACACTAAATAAAACTAAGAAATGTGCAATACTTAATATAAATTTGCGATCATCTTTTTAAATTTTTTTAATTGAAATTACATTTAACAATTAGGTTGAAATGTTTTGAGATCCAAAGATTCACGTCCGTTTCTGTTCGTGTTTGGATGTCGACTCATAAGGATTTTTATTATTATTTCTGAAGCCAAAAATATGGTAACCGTTCAAAGTTTTCTGTATTTAAAACATGAAAATTGTCTTAAAAGACTCAGAGCTCTTGGAGCCTTTTTAAGGAACCTTTAAAGTACCTGGGAATGTACTTGGACTACAGAATGAGCTGGTCTAGTCATGTATCCTTGAAGATCGAGGGTCAATAATACTATATATAATAATAACAAGCGTCAATAATACTCTATTCCAGTGGTTCTTAACCTGGATTCGATCGAACCCCAGTGGTTGTTGAGTCAGTCTCAGGGGCTCGGCGGAGGTCAAGACACATACCCGACTCAAACAATTTATATAAAATATATACCTATGTTTTGTATTTGAAAATATCATATTTTATTTTTCCAACTAAAAAGGGTTCTATGAATACTCACATGGAATTGGTGGGGGTCACTACCTCCAACAAGGTTATGAACCACTGCCCTAATCACTACTCAGCAAAAGGACAAACTTACGAAATTTTCACTGATGATCTTCAGGGTAATTATAAGACCCATTGGACCCATATGGATAAACACCTCACCTAATAACATCCACAACAAAAAAAAAAAAAAAAAAAAAAATCACAGCAAAGTACTGTGTTTAATCGTAAAGGCTCCCTGGTTTATTCGATATTCCCAAATTCGATATACCCCAGATTATACTTCTACTTATTACTATCCTTGCTTGAATTTTCCCCGGAAAACGTTTCAAATAAAAGTTGCAGGCATGGAATAAAAAAAGTCTAAGAATCTAGAGCATGTTTAAAGAAAATCGTTGAATTAAGAAAACTTAAATCCCATAGAAAAAAGTGGGGTTTCCTATCGACCGATTTCAACCAAAAGCTTTGTGGCACGACTAGATGTAATGTGAAAGCAAAATATCAAGTTTGGTGAAATTTTGGATGAAACTTTTGATATGATATCGTTGTCATGCTAGGACATTTTTTAAACAACTTTTTTGAACTCAGGGGGCTTCAAAATGTATATTTCCTGTAAAAACTCAAAAATGAACATTCGACCCGATAACAATACTTCTGAAATATTAAAAGAAAGCAATTGGAATTCAAAATGATAGAGATGGAAAATGTTTAAACATAAAATCATTTTTTAAGTAAAAATGAAATCATGCAAGAAAATGAATCAGACTTTTCATGTTTCTTCACATCAAAAGAAAATTCTTTAATATTTATTTTTATAATAAAATTATTACAACTACTGACAAATTTGCATATGGTAAATAGAAACAAACAGAAGCGTCAAAAGTAAATTGGCCCCCTGATTTGAAAATTTTTTCAGCCATTCCTATGGGAATGTTTTTATAAGCGTAATATTGCGTTGAACACGTACCAATACTGTTAGGTATTCTACTTAACTATAAATTACTATTTCGCAGGGGTGGTGGATCTATCGGAAAATGAAAACTTTGTTTGTATAAAATTGAATTAGAATCCAACAATGTGTAAGTTTCAAAATATTTGATGACTTTAACTTAAAGACCTGTCTATGAATACACCGACAAAACACACAATGCATGATGAAATCTTAACAGTTAATGCTTTAGAATTTTCACATTAGTTTATCATTAATTTGTTTACAAAGTAGGATTATCAGTAGTCAGGCAATCAGCAAATCTAAATTCCTTCATAGATCAATAAGTTTTGCTACCACTTTCCTACTGTCCTAGGTGTAAACTTTATCCCCCTGTCCCATTACATACTATTGACATATACATTTAATTGAACATATATAAACGAAAACGTACCCATCAAAAAGCATCATGTCATAACTCCGGCACATAGCTTCTTGGACAACCTGAACTTTTGTGTCTAGTGACTCGTCCAAAAAACATCAAAATTCAATGGCTGTAGAAAATATACTTACGTTTTAGATGCTTGACTACTGTTTCAAATCTCGACGCCCTAGAGATAGCACCACAAGATTTTGATAGTTTAAAAGGGATGAAATCTCAAAAACTACGTGGCTACTGGGACGAAAATATGCTACAATTTTACTCTGCAAAATGTTAACTAATAGGATAGATTTAAAAAAAAAACATTTAAAAATATGTGTATTGAAATTTATTAGAAGAATTTGTAGAGAACGTCACAGTAGGCAACAGTTCTGTGACATCAAGAGAACATTATTTCGTCACGTAACTATTACATTCATGTTACATAGTGTGACGTTTTGTGATTACCAGGACTATATTATTAAAATCTATTGTATACCGTATAGTTAATGTTAAACATTAAAATAACAGAGAAAGAACAATGGTGGATTGAAAGATTTTCGGTTGTTTTTATAATGCTAGATGGTAATAGGAAAATACGAGTTTATGGTTCTCCACTCGAGTACTCCCATGGAGGACTGGAGTAGAGGATCATAACTTCGCATTCTGGGCAGTTATATGTGCATATGCAATGAGACCATTGTGATGAGAATATATCGTATCTTCTTATTATCGACTGAACTATAGGTCAGAGGTTCAAAAGTTAAAACTTGCTGAACAAGTTTGAACCGAGCATTGAAAGCATCCACTTAGCGACGATATCCTCTAGTCAAAATCATACAAAAAAGACGAATCAAAAACTCTTCAAGGCTCATTGCCGCCAACATCAGCTGTCGAGAATGAGCCTAACATGAAAACAGAACAACAAAATCAGGTATTATATGATGTCCAAGCAACCTACATATAACTTGTTGGAAATGCACAGCAAGCATAATATGTACAAAAACAATCACAGACTTATTCAACGGAACGAGGGTGCAAGTTTGTAAAAAGATAACACAACTGCCCTCTTAAAATTCGAAAATAAAACATTTCCTGGTGAATAAAAAGTCACATTTGTTTCCAAAAATGTTTCCTTCGCTTCAAGGCGTTCGAGAATAGTAATACGTTCATTCCAGATGCTTTGACACGTGCAAGCGTCACCAAAGTTATCTGCAACACTAACTGAATTTGGATTTGTGTCGACATTTTAATGGATCTGATTAAGTAATATAAGACGAAACGTCGCGACTTGATACTCTTGTTACATTTATTGTAAAATCACTATCCATTAACGCTCTAACCATATCTATCAATAAAAAAAGTAACAAGGATCTGAATGAATATTATAATTATTAACATCAAAACAAAATGGAATTACTAAGTTAATTGATAACTAATCTCACCATTTATGATATAATTATTCTAGAAAATTGGATATCAATTATGAAAATTGAACAAACCTGTTCTTTTTAACCTTGACTTAAAATTTTAAATCGCTACCTCACACTTAACCACTTACGGATTAAAATCAACTCACTTAAATCTACCAAAGACCCTTATACTTATTTGTTCTTGTTATATTGATGGTTAAAATGAAAATATGTTACGGATACAGTTAGGCAACCACTAAAAACGTAGGGTTATCCGGCTAAACTGGGGAACAGGGGTGAAATTCAAAATATTTTCAAAACTATTCACGTCTCGAACTTTGCCCGGGTACACGGCGTTCTAATCGCTTTTGCTTTATTAAACTTAGGTATGTAACATTATGTGAATGAAAAAAAAAATCCAAATACTGATCAAGGCTGTGCGAGTCGCAAAAAAAGTCGATAACGATTTTTTTTGCGAATCGGACAGCCTCGATCAGTATCTGGATTTTATGACGATTTTAAGAGCTAACCTACAAAAGGGAAAGTTTGTATGTGCATAGTGAGGGACTTGAAAATCTGAAAAATCTATTACAGAAAAAAAATGAACAAAAATTTGGCGGTGAAGATTTTATTATTATTATTTGTTCTTGCTATATTTATGGTTAAAATTAAAATGAGTGAAGTGTCTCTTTTGGTTTATTTAATGTTCAATTTGATTTGGAAAATGTTCAGTTTGATTTGAACAGTTTCCAATTTGATTTGTAAGTGTCTAATTTTAGGAAATAAGAGAAACATTGCCTCCTCAAACAAAAGCTTTGTGAACGGAAAAAATTAATACAGTAATAAAAATGGCTATGGAAGCCAAAACGTGACCCATATGAAAAAAATATAACAACGAATTGATTTTAAAATATTGAAAATTTAGGCTTTTTAACTGACTGAACAGCAGGCTTAAAAATTTTTCGCAATTTTTATCTTATTTCTTTATCTTTAACTCTCTCCTACATACCAGCGCTGGTCTTACAACTCTCCTATCTTCTCCACAACCCACATCCTCTTCTTCTCGTGAGCCCTCTTGATGGCTCATGTCCTACTACTGTAGATCAGCGCTGGTCTCACAACTCTCCTAAACATCCAGCCCCTGATTTTACTGGCTATCCTCCCAAAGCACAACGCCCCCGATATTCTCTTCCAGATCCTCTACCCCATCTGAATCCTGTGGTTCACTTCTCTACTGAGGCCAACATCTTCCGATACGAACGACCCCAAATATTTAAAAGTACCTATACGTTTTAGTTTCTCTGCTAGGAACTCCACAAACGCGTTGTTACCACTTCCTCCAAACCACAGGTATTCAGTTTTCATCCTGCTGATCTGAGCCACTAATAATTTTTATATATATATATTTTTTTTTAATACGGAAAGTTCTCAATCAACTTAGTAATATCCATCTTTGTTAGTGGTACTTTTAATAACAAGACGTTGTTCTAATTTTTGATGAGGCAATTAGACGTTAATGACCTCATTAATCGTGGAACAGTTTTTAACATGTCTCACACAAACAATTTCAAATGAATACTCTGCTCATAAGCTTTCACATTTCAACAACTATGAGACGAGGCCAGCACGAATTAAAGATCAGTACCAAGCGATTTTCTATGTTGGACAAATATGAACACAATTTCAATCGCATTCAAATGCTTTCACACGTCTAATTTCAGTGAATGTTGCAGTAAACTTTGTAACGCTCAAACATGTTAAAGCATCCACAATAAACGTGTTAAGATCCTCGGACAAATAGAAGTAAAGGAAAGACTTTTGGAAACAAATGTGACATTTCGTTCATCAGGAAATTTTCAACTTTCCCATTTTAAGTGAATCGTTATATTCTCCCCTTATAAAAATGCAGTGGCATTCTGCTGAAATGATCTGTGATTGTTTATTGTAGATATTAAGTTTTTTTTACATTTGAATGAAATTATAACTCCAGTTACTTCGACATCATATTAATTCTGAAATGGTTGTTTTAAATTCCCGTTAAGCTCGACCTCGTCAACAGATGTAGTGGACATTGAGACCTGAACAGATCTTAATAAGTCTTTTTTATTGCGGCTTGAGGATAGTTGGACTAATTGAATGTTTCAAATACCATGTTTGTGCTTATAAGGCAAGCATTGTCCTTCAAATCTCTAACGTATTCTTCAATCAAAAATATGAAAAAGCGGGTATGGGCTACTTACAAGAAGGATCTCATAGTTTATACACAGATAAAGGCACAGAATACAGAAAGCATATATAAAAATGTCACTCTGAGCCATGGCTATGAATTGTAGGTAACCCAATGAGCACATTACGTAACACGAACGTAAAAGTTACATAACGAAACAATGTTCTATTGATGTTACAGAACTGTTTTGTGATGTGCTCATTAGGCAAACCATATATCTTTTACGAAAGATTAATTTAAAATCTGGTTCAATTTTGAAATCGGGAAAATAGTTCTAGTTTAGCAGTCGTAGCGCTGTTGGCAGCCAGTAGAGTTTTATTATAAATTTAGAGTTTTTAATGTGGTAATTTTTATTTTTTTTTAATGCCAAGATATATTTCGTTCCAGGACGCTTCATAGCCATGGCTCAAAGGACGAACTCGCGATGGCAGGAACGTTCAACTTCCTGAAGTAAAATAACCTAAAAATTTTTTACTCGCTACCAATTAAACGTTTGGTGCACTAACAGTTTGTGACACTCAAACAAATCACTTTTGTTGTTTGTACCAGTGGTGGTTCTTTTCTTTTCAATTAACAACTAAATGACGCCAATATTTGTAATTTTATCATAGAAGCCCGAAGGAAAAAACCTTCACAATTTATAAGATTTAATCTTGATCAAGATGTGTACATTGCTCAAAACTCTTTGTCATCAGCCACCACTAGTTTTTACAATTCATTTCACATACATTCATTTCCTAGCGCTTAGCGTTACAAATATCTACAAAATTTGATACAATATGAAAAGTTGATTACAGAGTAAAAAATTAATAAAACGTTTCAATGAGATGAAAATTTCTTTCTTTTATTTGTATGGCCAAGTTAAATTAATGGCTAAAGCACCAACATTAAGGCATTTTGCCTCTGAAAAACAAGTTCTGGCACCACATCGTTGAAAAAAAATCTTTAACACATACACGAGTTTAATATACAATGCTTTTACTTATACTCAGAATTATAGCGTGATATTAGCGTTTCATAATCATCATTGAATTATATTAGAAAATTAGAGAACAAGACAAAATAATTATCCATAATAAATGTATAATAACAAAATAGTCATCGCAATACTGAGAAACTTTAAAGTTTAAAATGGCATTTTATGGTTTGCCGCTTTTATTGAACGGCATCTTTTGACACCTGGTGTTGCGGCACCACTCGCACCACCCACGAAACTGCTTGGCATTTGATTTAGGCAACTGTTTGAAACAAAAAAATACTGTCAAGTCTGGTAGAGTGAGAACTGGGTAAGCGAGAAACATAAACTTCTAAATGAGAAAGTCGTTTTTCATTCGTGAACCTCTACAACTGAGCCTGCTACTTGTCTGTACCACTACAAATGATAGTAGAGCCTATTTATTACCTGCAATTTATAACTCATTGTTAAATTAGACAACAAAATTTACAAGACATATTTGCTGTATGCTATATAAGCCTTGATAAGTATGAAAAATCAATCATGTACATCTAAAAAATAGGGGTTAGGGTAAATCCTTCATAAGCGTCAAAAGATACCTTGAACTTTCACTTAGCCAAATTTGACTGTATAATAAATTAATGCAATTAATAAAATGCAATCCAAGAAAATGATTTCTATTATCATTTTAAGACTAAAGAATGAATTAAGATGTTCAATTTTCCGTGTTTTTGGTAGCTTCAGCAAATTTATTCCAAATACATTCTAAGAAATGGAAATAAATCTAAAACTGATAAGTCTAATACTTTGAAAATATTCCCATAAAACGAAAATATTTTAACATAACTAAGTTAACCAGATTCGCTGTATTTTCCTATCGAGAATTATTTTAAACAATATTTAAAAAAAAGTTCCTTACTTTAAAAAAAAGGAAGCTCTGCACTCTGGTCAAGTTAGAGGTGACAGAGAGTTGGTCAGGCAGCGTCCAAGAAGACTCGCAATAGAAAAGCCTAAAGGAATAAAAATATTTTTTGAAAAAAGTTTTTATATAAAAAAGAAAACTTGAAAACCAACCAATCAAAGGCAATTTTGATAATGATTCCATCGAGGATCAATTGAGTGAAACTTTGGAATTTGATGAGAAGTACGGTCCATTCCAAAGTAGAACATTTTACAGCGCCATCATAATTTGTGCAGTTATATGGCAAAGTTTTGTTTGGTTTTGTTGGTAATTTTAAATGATCAACACTTTTCAATTGAAAAATCTTAATCCTTGTTTGATTTTAATGAATTTTGCCTAAGCCAGCTAGCTCTGATTATTGGGGCTTTACTGTTGAGTTGTTTTTTTACATCGGAATCCCCGATAAGCGAACTTCTGATAAATCCTTGTAGATTCATTTTGACGTCATACTCATTAAGACGTAACGACGTTAATTTAACGTTCGAAGTCGTTACGGAAATGAGGAACTCGCGATGGCAGGAACGTTCAACTTCCTGAAGCAAAATATCCATAAAATGAATATTTTACCCGCTACCAAACCAAATTTACTTTTGAAGAAGTTTTTTGAGATTCCAACAAATTCATTGTGGCCCAAAATTTTCTTGATTTCGATGAATAATTTGCTTCATCTTTCATTTAAATAATGATCTCATACAAAAGCTCTGGCATATGCATTAAAAAGGATAAGATAAATAATAAGCTAAATTATTTAAAAATTAAATTTAATATAATCAAAAAAATTATAAATAAAAATTATACGTACATACTTTTTTACTACAAATCATACAAAAAAGTTGTTAAAAAAATTCATAATTATTATAATTATTAACAATTGAGCTACCATTTAATACAATCATTACACTTGGAATAAAAACCAGTAATTGCCAATTTTATTCCAATCTTCATTGTACGTTTAAAATAAATTATAATCAATTATTATAATTTAAAAACATAAGAACTTCATTGATTATTCAAGCAAGTAGAATTATGTTAAAACAAACTTTTATAAAATTATTCATAAACAAATTGTGAAGTATCTTTTCTCTGTAAAGTTGTTAAAAAGACAATTTAATCAAACATGTAGAAATTTTTGCAAGTTGCCATTAAACACTCGCTTTGTTCATTATTATCTGAAACTATAATGTGACTTTTAAAATAAGTTCTAACAAGACTTTTCCTCACTTTATTCTATTATAAAAGCATTCTGGAAAGGGGAGTATAAACTCCCCAGTCTATCTATATACAAGCCCTTAACACCTCCATGTCTCATTAGAAACCTAAATCAAGAAGTCAACAAAAATCCGAATAACTCGTTTGCATGAATTACACAGAAAAAAAAGTAAAGACGCACTAATTCTCGAGTACACAAAAAAAATAAGAATATTATATGTGAATTTTTAATGTGATTATGATAAAATATGTTTAAGAAATAAGATTTTTATTTGTTTGATTTTAACAAAATAAAATCGCACCCTTACCCCCACCCCCCCAAAAAAAAAAACAAGAAATTAATACAACCAAGCTTTCTTAAAAATCCACGTACAAAAAAAAAAACTCCTTTAAACGCTTTGTCCCTTAAAAAAAGCAGATAATTCCCTTTTTCTCGGGTATAAAAAATTTACTTATATATGAATTTTACAAGGTTTTTTACATCGAGGATTGGATATTAAAATTGAAAAAATAATATTAAAAAAATTAAATGAGGCCCGATTAAAATATGATACCAAAACAACATTTCTTACAAATCAAAGAAAAATAAATTTCCCAGGCTAACTATTACAGCCCTTACATACTTTTAACAATTAATCATACAAAAACTTGTTAAAATTATTGATTATAACATTTTGGTTGCCATTTGATACAAAAATTTCACTTGGAATAGAAACCAGTAAGTGCCAATTTTATTTTATTCATAATAAAAATTGTTAAATAACTAACGCTTTGTTCATTATCTGAAACTAAATTGTGACTTTTGAATTAAGCTCTAACAAGACTTTTCCTTACTTAATTCGAATCTAAAAGCATTCTGAATAGGGGATTATAAAATCCCCAGTCTATCAATATACAAGCCCTTGACACTTCCATGTCTCATTAGAAACCTAAACCAAGAAGTCAACAAAAATCCAACTAACTCGTTTGCATGCATTACACAGAAAAAAAAATTAAAGACGCACTAATTCTCGAGTACACAAAAAAAATAAGAATATTATATGTGAATTTTTAATGTGATTATGATACAAAAAAAAAAAAAAAATTGTTAAATAAATAAGATTTTTATTTGTTTGATTTGAACAAAATAAAATCGCACTCCTAACCCCCCCAAAACAACAGAAAAGGAAATTAATACAAACAAGCTTTCTTAAAAATCCACGTACAAAAAAAAATAACTCCTTTAAACGCTTTGTCCCTAAAAAAAAGCAGATAATTCCCTATTTCTCGGGTATAAAAAATTTACTTATATATGAATTTTACAAGGTTTTTTACATCGAGGATTGGATATTAAAATTGAAAAAATAATATTAAAAAAATCAAATGAGGCACGATTAAAATATGATACCAAAACGTGCCTCATGGATGAACAGGCAGACAGCGTAAACATGCCATTACAAAATACAAAGAGAACAAAAAAGAGTACTATTTTATCTAAATGAAACCAAAGTTTTTACAAATGGTTGAGGTAATATATTATTCCACAGCGATATTTGACACGACCAATGGGTCTCAAAAATAGTGACGATTTTGATTAAGTAAGGTTAACCTTATTTGGGTCTTACAAATTTTAATTTTTGTCAAAAACAAAAAAAATTATCATCAAAATCCAACGAAACATTAATGGAAATATAAATTAACCAATTTTTTCCAAACTTAAGCTTTGTTCCAATGAGACTTTATCCATCAGTTTCTAATCTAAGGCGTTCAAGAAAGGGAAAAAATTTTTCCCAGGCCAACTATTACAGCCCTAACTTTACCTAAATCCCATTGGAAACTTATCCCGAGAAGGAAAAAAATTGATTAAGAAATTTTATTTCAATTTTTTTGCTCTCCCCACCGAACTACAAAAACATAAAATTAATAGAAACAACATTTCTTACAAATCAAAGAAAAAAAAATTTCCCAGGCTAACTATTACAGCCCTTACATACTTTTAACAATTAATCATACAAAAACTTGTTAAAATTATTGATTATAACATTTTGGTTGCCATTTGATACAAAAATTTCACTTGGAATAGAAACCAGTAAGTGCCAATTTTATTTTATTCATAATAAAAATTGTTAAATAACTAACGCTTTGTTCATTATCTGAAACTAAATTGTGACTTTTGAATTAAGCTCTAACAAGACTTTTCCTTACTTAATTCGAATCTAAAAGCATTCTGAATAGGGGATTATAAAATCCCCAGTCTATCAATATACAAGCCCTTGACACTTCCATGTCTCATTAGAAACCTAAACCAAGAAGTCAACAAAAATCCAACTAACTCGTTTGCATGCATTACACAGAAAAAAAAATTAAAGACGCACTAATTCTCGAGTACACAAAAAAAATAAGAATATTATATGTGAATTTTTAATGTGATTATGATACAAAAAAAAAAAAAATTGTTAAATAAATAAGATTTTTATTTGTTTGATTTGAACAAAATAAAATCGCACTCCTAACCCCCCCAAAACAACAGAACAAGAAATTAATACAAACAAGCTTTCTTAAAAATCCACGTACAAAAAAAAATAACTCCTTTAAACGCTTTGTCCCTTAAAAAAAGCAGATAATTCCCTATTTCTCGGGTATAAAAAATTTACTTATATATGAATTTTACAAGGTTTTTTACATCGAGGATTGGATATTAAAATTGAAAAAATAATATTAAAAAAATCAAATGAGGCACGATTAAAATATGATACCAAAACGTGCCTCATGGATGAACAGGCAGACAGCGTAAACATGCCATTACAAAATACAAAGAGAACAAAAAAGAGTACTATTTTATCTAAATGAAACCAAAGTTTTTACAAACGGTTGAGGTAATATATTATTCCACAGCGATATTTGACACGACCAATGGGTCTCAAAAATAGTGACGATTTTGATTAAGTAAGGTTAACCTTATTTGGGTCTTACAAATTTTAATTTTTGTCAAAAACAAAAAAAATTATCATCAAAATCCAACGAAACATTAATGGAAATATAAATTAACCAATTTTTTCCAAACTTAAGCTTTGTTCCAATGAGACTTTATCCATCAGTTTCTAATCTAAGGCGTTCAAGAAAGGGAAAAAATTTTTCCCAGGCCAACTATTACAGCCCTAACTTTACCTAAATCCCATTGGAAACTTATCCCGAGAAGGAAAAAAATTGATTAAGAAATTTTATTTCAATTTTTTTGCTCTCCCCACCGAACTACAAAAACATAAAATTAATAGAAACAACATTTCTTACAAATCAAAGAAAAAAAAATTTCCCAGGCTAACTATTACAGCCCTTACATACTTTTAACAATTAATCATACAAAAACTTGTTAAAATTATTGATTATAACATTTTGGTTGCCATTTGATACAAAAATTTCACTTGGAATAGAAACCAGTAAGTGCCAATTTTATTTTATTCATAATAAAAATTGTTAAATAACTAACGCTTTGTTCATTATCTGAAACTAAATTGTGACTTTTGAATTAAGCTCTAACAAGACTTTTCCTTACTTAATTCGAATCTAAAAGCATTCTGAATAGGGGATTATAAAATCCCCAGTCTATCAATATACAAGCCCTTGACACTTCCATGTCTCATTAGAAACCTAAACCAAGAAGTCAACAAAAATCCAACTAACTCGTTTGCATGCATTACACAGAAAAAAAAATTAAAGACGCACTAATTCTCGAGTACACAAAAAAAATAAGAATATTATATGTGAATTTTTAATGTGATTATGATACAAAAAAAAAAAAAATTGTTAAATAAATAAGATTTTTATTTGTTTGATTTGAACAAAATAAAATCGCACTCCTAACCCCCCCAAAACAACAGAACAAGAAATTAATACAAACAAGCTTTCTTAAAAATCCACGTACAAAAAAAAAATAACTCCTTTAAACGCTTTGTCCCTTAAAAAAAGCAGATAATTCCCTATTTCTCGGGTATAAAAAATTTACTTATATATGAATTTTACAAGGTTTTTTACATCGAGGATTGGATATTAAAATTGAAAAAATAATATTAAAAAAATCAAATGAGGCACGATTAAAATATGATACCAAAACGTGCCTCATGGATGAACAGGCAGACAGCGTAAACATGCCATTACAAAATACAAAGAGAACAAAAAAGAGTACTATTTTATCTAAATGAAACCAAAGTTTTTACAAATGGTTGAGGTAATATATTATTCCACAGCGATATTTGACACGACCAATGGGTCTCAAAAATAGTGACGATTTTGATTAAGTAAGGTTAACCTTATTTGGGTCTTACAAATTTTAATTTTTGTCAAAAACAAAAAAAATTATCATCAAAATCCAACGAAACATTAATGGAAATATAAATTAACCAATTTTTTCCAAACTTAAGCTTTGTTCCAATGAGACTTTATCCATCAGTTTCTAATCTAAGGCGTTCAAGAAAGGGAAAAAATTTTTCCCAGGCCAACTATTACAGCCCTAACTTTACCTAAATCCCATTGGAAACTTATCCCGAGAAGGAAAAAAATTGATTAAGAAATTTTATTTCAATTTTTTTGCTCTCCCCACCGAACTACAAAAACATAAAATTAATAGAAACAACATTTCTTACAAATCAAAGAAAAAAAAATTTCCCAGGCTAACTATTACAGCCCTTACATACTTTTAACAATTAATCATACAAAAACTTGTTAAAATTATTGATTATAACATTTTGGTTGCCATTTGATACAAAAATTTCACTTGGAATAGAAACCAGTAAGTGCCAATTTTATTTTATTCATAATAAAAATTGTTAAATAACTAACGCTTTGTTCATTATCTGAAACTAAATTGTGACTTTTGAATTAAGCTCTAACAAGACTTTTCCTTACTTAATTCGAATCTAAAAGCATTCTGAATAGGGGATTATAAAATCCCCAGTCTATCAATATACAAGCCCTTGACACTTCCATGTCTCATTAGAAACCTAAACCAAGAAGTCAACAAAAATCCAACTAACTCGTTTGCATGCATTACACAGAAAAAAAAATTAAAGACGCACTAATTCTCGAGTACACAAAAAAAATAAGAATATTATATGTGAATTTTTAATGTGATTATGATACAAAAAAAAAAAAAATTGTTAAATAAATAAGATTTTTATTTGTTTGATTTGAACAAAATAAAATCGCACTCCTAACCCCCCCAAAACAACAGAACAAGAAATTAATACAAACAAGCTTTCTTAAAAATCCACGTACAAAAAAAAAATAACTCCTTTAAACGCTTTGTCCCTTAAAAAAAGCAGATAATTCCCTATTTCTCGGGTATAAAAAATTTACTTATATATGAATTTTACAAGGTTTTTTACATCGAGGATTGGATATTAAAATTGAAAAAATAATATTAAAAAAATCAAATGAGGCACGATTAAAATATGATACCAAAACGTGCCTCATGGATGAACAGGCAGACAGCGTAAACATGCCATTACAAAATACAAAGAGAACAAAAAAGAGTACTATTTTATCTAAATGAAACCAAAGTTTTTACAAATGGTTGAGGTAATATATTATTCCACAGCGATATTTGACACGACCAATGGGTCTCAAAAATAGTGACGATTTTGATTAAGTAAGGTTAACCTTATTTGGGTCTTACAAATTTTAATTTTTGTCAAAAACAAAAAAAATTATCATCAAAATCCAACGAAACATTAATGGAAATATAAATTAACCAATTTTTTCCAAACTTAAGCTTTGTTCCAATGAGACTTTATCCATCAGTTTCTAATCTAAGGCGTTCAAGAAAGGGAAAAAATTTTTCCCAGGCCAACTATTACAGCCCTAACTTTACCTAAATCCCATTGGAAACTTATCCCGAGAAGGAAAAAAATTGATTAAGAAATTTTATTTCAATTTTTTTGCTCTCCCCACCGAACTACAAAAACATAAAATTAATAGAAACAACATTTCTTACAAATCAAAGAAAAAAAAATTTCCCAGGCTAACTATTACAGCCCTTACATACTTTTAACAATTAATCATACAAAAACTTGTTAAAATTATTGATTATAACATTTTGGTTGCCATTTGATACAAAAATTTCACTTGGAATAGAAACCAGTAAGTGCCAATTTTATTTTATTCATAATAAAAATTGTTAAATAACTAACGCTTTGTTCATTATCTGAAACTAAATTGTGACTTTTGAATTAAGCTCTAACAAGACTTTTCCTTACTTAATTCGAATCTAAAAGCATTCTGAATAGGGGATTATAAAATCCCCAGTCTATCAATATACAAGCCCTTGACACTTCCATGTCTCATTAGAAACCTAAACCAAGAAGTCAACAAAAATCCAACTAACTCGTTTGCATGCATTACACAGAAAAAAAAATTAAAGACGCACTAATTCTCGAGTACACAAAAAAAATAAGAATATTATATGTGAATTTTAAATGTGATTATGATACAAAAAAAAAAAAATTGTTAAATAAATAAGATTTTTATTTGTTTGATTTGAACAAAATAAAATCGCACTCCTAACCCCCCCAAAACAACAGAACAAGAAATTAATACAAACAAGCTTTCTTAAAAATCCACGTACAAAAAAAAAATAACTCCTTTAAACGCTTTGTCCCTTAAAAAAAGCAGATAATTCCCTATTTCTCGGGTATAAAAAATTTACTTATATATGAATTTTACAAGGTTTTTTACATCGAGGATTGGATATTAAAATTGAAAAAATAATATTAAAAAAATCAAATGAGGCACGATTAAAATATGATACCAAAACGTGCCTCATGGATGAACAGGCAGACAGCGTAAACATGCCATTACAAAATACAAAGAGAACAAAAAAGAGTACTATTTTATCTAAATGAAACCAAAGTTTTTACAAATGGTTGAGGTAATATATTATTCCACAGCGATATTTGACACGACCAATGGGTCTCAAAAATAGTGACGATTTTGATTAAGTAAGGTTAACCTTATTTGGGTCTTACAAATTTTAATTTTTGTCAAAAACAAAAAAAATTATCATCAAAATCCAACGAAACATTAATGGAAATATAAATTAACCAATTTTTTCCAAACTTAAGCTTTGTTCCAATGAGACTTTATCCATCAGTTTCTAATCTAAGGCGTTCAAGAAAGGGAAAAAATTTTTCCCAGGCCAACTATTACAGCCCTAACTTTACCTAAATCCCATTGGAAACTTATCCCGAGAAGGAAAAAAATTGATTAAGAAATTTTATTTCAATTTTTTTGCTCTCCCCACCGAACTACAAAAACAAAAAATTAATAGAAACAACATTTCTTACAAATCAAAGAAAAAAAAATTTCCCAGGCTAACTATTACAGCCCTTACATACTTTTAACAATTAATCATACAAAAACTTGTTAAAATTATTGATTATAACATTTTGGTTGCCATTTGATACAAAAATTTCACTTGGAATAGAAACCAGTAAGTGCCAATTTTATTTTATTCATAATAAAAATTGTTAAATAACTAACGCTTTGTTCATTATCTGAAACTAAATTGTGACTTTTGAATTAAGCTCTAACAAGACTTTTCCTTACTTAATTCGAATCTAAAAGCATTCTGAATAGGGGATTATAAAATCCCCAGTCTATCAATATACAAGCCCTTGACACTTCCATGTCTCATTAGAAACCTAAACCAAGAAGTCAACAAAAATCCAACTAACTCGTTTGCATGCATTACACAGAAAAAAAAATTAAAGACGCACTAATTCTCGAGTACACAAAAAAAATAAGAATATTATATGTGAATTTTTAATGTGATTATGATACAAAAAAAAAAAAAAAATTGTTAAATAAATAAGATTTTTATTTGTTTGATTTGAACAAAATAAAATCGCACTCCTAACCCCCCCAAAACAACAGAACAAGAAATTAATACAAACAAGCTTTCTTAAAAATCCACGTACAAAAAAAAATAACTCCTTTAAACGCTTTGTCCCTTAAAAAAAGCAGATAATTCCCTATTTCTCGGGTATAAAAAATTTACTTATATATGAATTTTACAAGGTTTTTTACATCGAGGATTGGATATTAAAATTGAAAAAATAATATTAAAAAAATCAAATGAGGCACGATTAAAATATGATACCAAAACGTGCCTCATGGATGAACAGGCAGACAGCGTAAACATGCCATTACAAAATACAAAGAGAACAAAAAAGAGTACTATTTTATCTAAATGAAACCAAAGTTTTTACAAACGGTTGAGGTAATATATTATTCCACAGCGATATTTGACACGACCAATGGGTCTCAAAAATAGTGACGATTTTGATTAAGTAAGGTTAACCTTATTTGGGTCTTACAAATTTTAATTTTTGTCAAAAACAAAAAAAATTATCATCAAAATCCAACGAAACATTAATGGAAATATAAATTAACCAATTTTTTCCAAACTTAAGCTTTGTTCCAATGAGACTTTATCCATCAGTTTCTAATCTAAGGCGTTCAAGAAAGGGAAAAAATTTTTCCCAGGCCAACTATTACAGCCCTAACTTTACCTAAATCCCATTGGAAACTTATCCCGAGAAGGAAAAAAATTGATTAAGAAATTTTATTTCAATTTTTTTGCTCTCCCCACCGAACTACAAAAACATAAAATTAATAGAAACAACATTTCTTACAAATCAAAGAAAAAAAAATTTCCCAGGCTAACTATTACAGCCCTTACATACTTTTAACAATTAATCATACAAAAACTTGTTAAAATTATTGATTATAACATTTTGGTTGCCATTTGATACAAAAATTTCACTTGGAATAGAAACCAGTAAGTGCCAATTTTATTTTATTCATAATAAAAATTGTTAAATAACTAACGCTTTGTTCATTATCTGAAACTAAATTGTGACTTTTGAATTAAGCTCTAACAAGACTTTTCCTTACTTAATTCGAATCTAAAAGCATTCTGAATAGGGGATTATAAAATCCCCAGTCTATCAATATACAAGCCCTTGACACTTCCATGTCTCATTAGAAACCTAAACCAAGAAGTCAACAAAAATCCAACTAACTCGTTTGCATGCATTACACAGAAAAAAAAATTAAAGACGCACTAATTCTCGAGTACACAAAAAAAATAAGAATATTATATGTGAATTTTTAATGTGATTATGATACAAAAAAAAAAAAAAAATTGTTAAATAAATAAGATTTTTATTTGTTTGATTTGAACAAAATAAAATCGCACTCCTAACCCCCCCAAAACAACAGAACAAGAAATTAATACAAACAAGCTTTCTTAAAAATCCACGTACAAAAAAAAATAACTCCTTTAAACGCTTTGTCCCTTAAAAAAAGCAGATAATTCCCTATTTCTCGGGTATAAAAAATTTACTTATATATGAATTTTACAAGGTTTTTTACTTCGAGGATTGGATATTAAAATTGAAAAAATAATATTAAAAAAATCAAATGAGGCACGATTAAAATATGATACCAAAACGTGCCTCATGGATGAACAGGCAGACAGCGTAAACATGCCATTACAAAATACAAAGAGAACAAAAAAGAGTACTATTTTATCTAAATGAAACCAAAGTTTTTACAAATGGTTGAGGTAATATATTATTCCACAGCGATATTTGACACGACCAATGGGTCTCAAAAATAGTGACGATTTTGATTAAGTAAGGTTAACCTTATTTGGGTCTTACAAATTTTAATTTTTGTCAAAAACAAAAAAAATTATCATCAAAATCCAACGAAACATTAATGGAAATATAAATTAACCAATTTTTTCCAAACTTAAGCTTTGTTCCAATGAGACTTTATCCATCAGTTTCTAATCTAAGGCGTTCAAGAAAGGGAAAAAATTTTTCCCAGGCCAACTATTACAGCCCTAACTTTACCTAAATCCCATTGGAAACTTATCCCGAGAAGGAAAAAAATTGATTAAGAAATTTTATTTCAATTTTTTTGCTCTCCCCACCGAACTACAAAAACATAAAATTAATAGAAACAACATTTCTTACAAATCAAAGAAAAAAAAATTTCCCAGGCTAACTATTACAGCCCTTACATACTTTTAACAATTAATCATACAAAAACTTGTTAAAATTATTGATTATAACATTTTGGTTGCCATTTGATACAAAAATTTCACTTGGAATAGAAACCAGTAAGTGCCAATTTTATTTTATTCATAATAAAAATTGTTAAATAACTAACGCTTTGTTCATTATCTGAAACTAAATTGTGACTTTTGAATTAAGCTCTAACAAGACTTTTCCTTACTTAATTCGAATCTAAAAGCATTCTGAATAGGGGATTATAAAATCCCCAGTCTATCAATATACAAGCCCTTGACACTTCCATGTCTCATTAGAAACCTAAACCAAGAAGTCAACAAAAATCCAACTAACTCGTTTGCATGCATTACACAGAAAAAAAAATTAAAGACGCACTAATTCTCGAGTACACAAAAAAAATAAGAATATTATATGTGAATTTTTAATGTGATTATGATACAAAAAAAAAAAAAATTGTTAAATAAATAAGATTTTTATTTGTTTGATTTGAACAAAATAAAATCGCACTCCTAACCCCCCCAAAACAACAGAACAAGAAATTAATACAAACAAGCTTTCTTAAAAATCCACGTACAAAAAAAAAATAACTCCTTTAAACGCTTTGTCCCTTAAAAAAAGCAGATAATTCCCTATTTCTCGGGTATAAAAAATTTACTTATATATGAATTTTACAAGGTTTTTTACATCGAGGATTGGATATTAAAATTGAAAAAATAATATTAAAAAAATCAAATGAGGCACGATTAAAATATGATACCAAAACGTGCCTCATGGATGAACAGGCAGACAGCGTAAACATGCCATTACAAAATACAAAGAGAACAAAAAAGAGTACTATTTTATCTAAATGAAACCAAAGTTTTTACAAATGGTTGAGTTAATATATTATTCCACAGCGATATTTGACACGACCAATGGGTCTCAAAAATAGTGACGATTTTGATTAAGTAAGGTTAACCTTATTTGGGTCTTACAAATTTTAATTTTTGTCAAAAACAAAAAAAATTATCATCAAAATCCAACGAAACATTAATGGAAATATAAATTAACCAATTTTTTCCAAACTTAAGCTTTGTTCCAATGAGACTTTATCCATCAGTTTCTAATCTAAGGCGTTCAAGAAAGGGAAAAAATTTTTCCCAGGCCAACTATTACAGCCCTAACTTTACCTAAATCCCATTGGAAACTTATCCCGAGAAGGAAAAAAATTGATTAAGAAATTTTATTTCAATTTTTTTGCTCTCCCCACCGAACTACAAAAACATAAAATTAATAGAAACAACATTTCTTACAAATCAAAGAAAAAAAAATTTCCCAGGCTAACTATTACAGCCCTTACATACTTTTAACAATTAATCATACAAAAACTTGTTAAAATTATTGATTATAACATTTTGGTTGCCATTTGATACAAAAATTTCACTTGGAATAGAAACCAGTAAGTGCCAATTTTATTTTATTCATAATAAAAATTGTTAAATAACTAACGCTTTGTTCATTATCTGAAACTAAATTGTGACTTTTGAATTAAGCTCTAACAAGACTTTTCCTTACTTAATTCGAATCTAAAAGCATTCTGAATAGGGGATTATAAAATCCCCAGTCTATCAATATACAAGCCCTTGACACTTCCATGTCTCATTAGAAACCTAAACCAAGAAGTCAACAAAAATCCAACTAACTCGTTTGCATGCATTACACAGAAAAAAAAATTAAAGACGCACTAATTCTCGAGTACACAAAAAAAATAAGAATATTATATGTGAATTTTTAATGTGATTATGATACAAAAAAAAAAAAAAATTGTTAAATAAATAAGATTTTTATTTGTTTGATTTGAACAAAATAAAATCGCACTCCTAACCCCCCCAAAACAACAGAACAAGAAATTAATACAAACAAGCTTTCTTAAAAATCCACGTACAAAAAAAAATAACTCCTTTAAACGCTTTGTCCCTTAAAAAAAGAAGATAATTCCCTATTTCTCGGGTATAAAAAATTTACTTATATATGAATTTTACAAGGTTTTTTACATCGAGGATTGGATATTAAAATTGAAAAAATAATATTAAAAAAATCAAATGAGGCACGATTAAAATATGATACCAAAACGTGCCTCATGGATGAACAGGCAGACAGCGTAAACATGCCATTACAAAATACAAAGAGAACAAAAAAGAGTACTATTTTATCTAAATGAAACCAAAGTTTTTACAAATGGTTGAGTTAATATATTATTCCACAGCGATATTTGACACGACCAATGGGTCTCAAAAATAGTGACGATTTTGATTAAGTAAGGTTAACCTTATTTGGGTCTTACAAATTTTAATTTTTGTGATAACAAAAAAAATTATCATCAAAATCCAACGAAACATTAATGGAAATATAAATTAACCAATTTTTTCCAAACTTAAGCTTTGTTCCAATGAGACTTTATCCATCAGTTTCTAATCTAAGGCGTTCAAGAAAGGGAAAAAATTTTTCCCAGGCCAACTATTACAGCCCTAACTTTACCTAAATCCCATTGGAAACTTATCCCGAGAAGGAAAAAAATTGATTAAGAAATTTTATTTCAATTTTTTTGCTCTCCCCACCGAACTACAAAAACATAAAATTAATAGAAACAACATTTCTTACAAATCAAAGAAAAAAAAATTTCCCAGGCTAACTATTACAGCCCTTACATACTTTTAACAATTAATCATACAAAAACTTGTTAAAATTATTGATTATAACATTTTGGTTGCCATTTGATACAAAAATTTCACTTGGAATAGAAACCAGTAAGTGCCAATTTTATTTTATTCATAATAAAAATTGTTAAATAACTAACGCTTTGTTCATTATCTGAAACTAAATTGTGACTTTTGAATTAAGCTCTAACAAGACTTTTCCTTACTTAATTCGAATCTAAAAGCATTCTGAATAGGGGATTATAAAATCCCCAGTCTATCAATATACAAGCCCTTGACACTTCCATGTCTCATTAGAAACCTAAACCAAGAAGTCAACAAAAATCCAACTAACTCGTTTGCATGCATTACACAGAAAAAAAAATTAAAGACGCACTAATTCTCGAGTACACAAAAAAAATAAGAATATTATATGTGAATTTTTAATGTGATTATGATACAAAAAAAAAAAAAATTGTTAAATAAATAAGATTTTTATTTGTTTGATTTGAACAAAATAAAATCGCACTCCTAACCCCCCCAAAACAACAGAACAAGAAATTAATACAAACAAGCTTTCTTAAAAATCCACGTACAAAAAAAAATAACTCCTTTAAACGCTTTGTCCCTTAAAAAAAGCAGATAATTCCCTATTTCTCGGGTATAAAAAATTTACTTATATATGAATTTTACAAGGTTTTTTACATCGAGGATTGGATATTAAAATTGAAAAAATAATATTAAAAAAATCAAATGAGGCACGATTAAAATATGATACCAAAACGTGCCTCATGGATGAACAGGCAGACAGCGTAAACATGCCATTACAAAATACAAAGAGAACAAAAAAGAGTACTATTTTATCTAAATGAAACCAAAGTTTTTACAAACGGTTGAGGTAATATATTATTCCACAGCGATATTTGACACGACCAATGGGTCTCAAAAATAGTGACGATTTTGATTAAGTAAGGTTAACCTTATTTGGGTCTTACAAATTTTAATTTTTGTCAAAAACAAAAAAAATTATCATCAAAATCCAACGAAACATTAATGGAAATATAAATTAACCAATTTTTTCCAAACTTAAGCTTTGTTCCAATGAGACTTTATCCATCAGTTTCTAATCTAAGGCGTTCAAGAAAGGGAAAAAATTTTTCCCAGGCCAACTATTACAGCCCTAACTTTACCTAAATCCCATTGGAAACTTATCCCGAGAAGGAAAAAAATTGATTAAGAAATTTTATTTCAATTTTTTTGCTCTCCCCACCGAACTACAAAAACATAAAATTAATAGAAACAACATTTCTTACAAATCAAAGAAAAAAAAATTTCCCAGGCTAACTATTACAGCCCTTACATACTTTTAACAATTAATCATACAAAAACTTGTTAAAATTATTGATTATAACATTTTGGTTGCCATTTGATACAAAAATTTCACTTGGAATAGAAACCAGTAAGTGCCAATTTTATTTTATTCATAATAAAAATTGTTAAATAACTAACGCTTTGTTCATTATCTGAAACTAAATTGTGACTTTTGAATTAAGCTCTAACAAGACTTTTCCTTACTTAATTCGAATCTAAAAGCATTCTGAATAGGGGATTATAAAATCCCCAGTCTATCAATATACAAGCCCTTGACACTTCCATGTCTCATTAGAAACCTAAACCAAGAAGTCAACAAAAATCCAACTAACACGTTTGCATGCATTACACAGAAAAAAAAATTAAAGACGCACTAATTCTCGAGTACACAAAAAAAATAAGAATATTATATGTGAATTTTTAATGTGATTATGATACAAAAAAAAAAAAAATTGTTAAATAAATAAGATTTTTATTTGTTTGATTTGAACAAAATAAAATCGCACTCCTAACCCCCCCAAAACAACAGAACAAGAAATTAATACAAACAAGCTTTCTTAAAAATCCACGTACAAAAAAAAAATAACTCCTTTAAACGCTTTGTCCCTTAAAAAAAGCAGATAATTCCCTATTTCTCGGGTATAAAAAATTTACTTATATATGAATTTTACAAGGTTTTTTACATCGAGGATTGGATATTAAAATTGAAAAAATAATATTAAAAAAATCAAATGAGGCACGATTAAAATATGATACCAAAACGTGCCTCATGGATGAACAGGCAGACAGCGTAAACATGCCATTACAAAATACAAAGAGAACAAAAAAGAGTACTATTTTATCTAAATGAAACCAAAGTTTTTACAAATGGTTGAGTTAATATATTATTCCACAGCGATATTTGACACGACCAATGGGTCTCAAAAATAGTGACGATTTTGATTAAGTAAGGTTAACCTTATTTGGGTCTTACAAATTTTAATTTTTGTCAAAAACAAAAAAAATTATCATCAAAATCCAACGAAACATTAATGGAAATATAAATTAACCAATTTTTTCCAAACTTAAGCTTTGTTCCAATGAGACTTTATCCATCAGTTTCTAATCTAAGGCGTTCAAGAAAGGGAAAAAATTTTTCCCAGGCCAACTATTACAGCCCTAACTTTACCTAAATCCCATTGGAAACTTATCCCGAGAAGGAAAAAAATTGATTAAGAAATTTTATTTCAATTTTTTTGCTCTCCCCACCGAACTACAAAAACATAAAATTAATAGAAACAACATTTCTTACAAATCAAAGAAAAAAAAATTTCCCAGGCTAACTATTACAGCCCTTACATACTTTTAACAATTAATCATACAAAAACTTGTTAAAATTATTGATTATAACATTTTGGTTGCCATTTGATACAAAAATTTCACTTGGAATAGAAACCAGTAAGTGCCAATTTTATTTTATTCATAATAAAAATTGTTAAATAACTAACGCTTTGTTCATTATCTGAAACTAAATTGTGACTTTTGAATTAAGCTCTAACAAGACTTTTCCTTACTTAATTCGAATCTAAAAGCATTCTGAATAGGGGATTATAAAATCCCCAGTCTATCAATATACAAGCCCTTGACACTTCCATGTCTCATTAGAAACCTAAACCAAGAAGTCAACAAAAATCCAACTAACACGTTTGCATGCATTACACAGAAAAAAAAATTAAAGACGCACTAATTCTCGAGTACACAAAAAAAATAAGAATATTATATGTGAATTTTTAATGTGATTATGATACAAAAAAAAAAAAAATTGTTAAATAAATAAGATTTTTATTTGTTTGATTTGAACAAAATAAAATCGCACTCCTAACCCCCCCAAAACAACAGAACAAGAAATTAATACAAACAAGCTTTCTTAAAAATCCACGTACAAAAAAAAAATAACTCCTTTAAACGCTTTGTCCCTTAAAAAAAGCAGATAATTCCCTATTTCTCGGGTATAAAAAATTTACTTATATATGAATTTTACAAGGTTTTTTACATCGAGGATTGGATATTAAAATTGAAAAAATAATATTAAAAAAATCAAATGAGGCACGATTAAAATATGATACCAAAACGTGCCTCATGGATGAACAGGCAGACAGCGTAAACATGCCATTACAAAATACAAAGAGAACAAAAAAGAGTACTATTTTATCTAAATGAAACCAAAGTTTTTACAAATGGTTGAGTTAATATATTATTCCACAGCGATATTTGACACGACCAATGGGTCTCAAAAATAGTGACGATTTTGATTAAGTAAGGTTAACCTTATTTGGGTCTTACAAATTTTAATTTTTGTCAAAAACAAAAAAAATTATCATCAAAATCCAACGAAACATTAATGGAAATATAAATTAACCAATTTTTTCCAAACTTAAGCTTTGTTCCAATGAGACTTTATCCATCAGTTTCTAATCTAAGGCGTTCAAGAAAGGGAAAAAATTTTTCCCAGGCCAACTATTACAGCCCTAACTTTACCTAAATCCCATTGGAAACTTATCCCGAGAAGGAAAAAAATTGATTAAGAAATTTTATTTCAATTTTTTTGCTCTCCCCACCGAACTACAAAAACATAAAATTAATAGAAACAACATTTCTTACAAATCAAAGAAAAAAAAATTTCCCAGGCTAACTATTACAGCCCTTACATACTTTTAACAATTAATCATACAAAAACTTGTTAAAATTATTGATTATAACATTTTGGTTGCCATTTGATACAAAAATTTCACTTGGAATAGAAACCAGTAAGTGCCAATTTTATTTTATTCATAATAAAAATTGTTAAATAACTAACGCTTTGTTCATTATCTGAAACTAAATTGTGACTTTTGAATTAAGCTCTAACAAGACTTTTCCTTACTTAATTCGAATCTAAAAGCATTCTGAATAGGGGATTATAAAATCCCCAGTCTATCAATATACAAGCCCTTGACACTTCCATGTCTCATTAGAAACCTAAACCAAGAAGTCAACAAAAATCCAACTAACTCGTTTGCATGCATTACACAGAAAAAAAAATTAAAGACGCACTAATTCTCGAGTACACAAAAAAAATAAGAATATTATATGTGAATTTTTAATGTGATTATGATACAAAAAAAAAAAAAATTGTTAAATAAATAAGATTTTTATTTGTTTGATTTGAACAAAATAAAATCGCACTCCTAACCCCCCCAAAACAACAGAACAAGAAATTAATACAAACAAGCTTTCTTAAAAATCCACGTACAAAAAAAAAATAACTCCTTTAAACGCTTTGTCCCTTAAAAAAAGCAGATAATTCCCTATTTCTCGGGTATAAAAAATTTACTTATATATGAATTTTACAAGGTTTTTTACATCGAGGATTGGATATTAAAATTGAAAAAATAATATTAAAAAAATCAAATGAGGCACGATTAAAATATGATACCAAAACGTGCCTCATGGATGAACAGGCAGACAGCGTAAACATGCCATTACAAAATACAAAGAGAACAAAAAAGAGTACTATTTTATCTAAATGAAACCAAAGTTTTTACAAATGGTTGAGTTAATATATTATTCCACAGCGATATTTGACACGACCAATGGGTCTCAAAAATAGTGACGATTTTGATTAAGTAAGGTTAACCTTATTTGGGTCTTACAAATTTTAATTTTTGTCAAAAACAAAAAAAATTATCATCAAAATCCAACGAAACATTAATGGAAATATAAATTAACCAATTTTTTCCAAACTTAAGCTTTGTTCCAATGAGACTTTATCCATCAGTTTCTAATCTAAGGCGTTCAAGAAAGGGAAAAAATTTTTCCCAGGCCAACTATTACAGCCCTAACTTTACCTAAATCCCATTGGAAACTTATCCCGAGAAGGAAAAAAATTGATTAAGAAATTTTATTTCAATTTTTTTGCTCTCCCCACCGAACTACAAAAACATAAAATTAATAGAAACAACATTTCTTACAAATCAAAGAAAAAAAAATTTCCCAGGCTAACTATTACAGCCCTTACATACTTTTAACAATTAATCATACAAAAACTTGTTAAAATTATTGATTATAACATTTTGGTTGCCATTTGATACAAAAATTTCACTTGGAATAGAAACCAGTAAGTGCCAATTTTATTTTATTCATAATAAAAATTGTTAAATAACTAACGCTTTGTTCATTATCTGAAACTAAATTGTGACTTTTGAATTAAGCTCTAACAAGACTTTTCCTTACTTAATTCGAATCTAAAAGCATTCTGAATAGGGGATTATAAAATCCCCAGTCTATCAATATACAAGCCCTTGACACTTCCATGTCTCATTAGAAACCTAAACCAAGAAGTCAACAAAAATCCAACTAACTCGTTTGCATGCATTACACAGAAAAAAAAATTAAAGACGCACTAATTCTCGAGTACACAAAAAAAATAAGAATATTATATGTGAATTTTTAATGTGATTATGATACAAAAAAAAAAAAAATTGTTAAATAAATAAGATTTTTATTTGTTTGATTTGAACAAAATAAAATCGCACTCCTAACCCCCCCAAAACAACAGAACAAGAAATTAATACAAACAAGCTTTCTTAAAAATCCACGTACAAAAAAAAAATAACTCCTTTAAACGCTTTGTCCCTTAAAAAAAGCAGATAATTCCCTATTTCTCGGGTATAAAAAATTTACTTATATATGAATTTTACAAGGTTTTTTACATCGAGGATTGGATATTAAAATTGAAAAAATAATATTAAAAAAATCAAATGAGGCACGATTAAAATATGATACCAAAACGTGCCTCATGGATGAACAGGCAGACAGCGTAAACATGCCATTACAAAATACAAAGAGAACAAAAAAGAGTACTATTTTATCTAAATGAAACCAAAGTTTTTACAAATGGTTGAGGTAATATAATATTCCATAGCGCTATTTGACACGACCAATGGGCCTCAAAAATAGTGACGATTTTGATTAAGAAAGGTTAACCTTATTTGGGTCTTACAAAATTCAATTTTTGTCAAAAACAAAAAAAATTATCATCAAAATCCAACAAAACTTTGATGGAAATATAAATTAACCAATTTTTTCCAAACTTAAGCTTTGTTCCAATGAGACTTAATCCATCAGTTTCTAATCTTAGGCGTTCAAGAAAGGGAACAAAATTTTCCCAGGCCAACTATTACAGCCCTAACTATACCTAAGTCCCATTGGAAACTTATCCGGAGAAGGGAAAAAACTGATTAAAAAATATGATTTCAATTTTTTTTGATTTAAACAAAATAAAATCACACTTCTAGGCCCCCTCCAAGGAACTCATTAAACTGATAATAAATACAAACAACCTTTCTTACAAATCAAAAAAAAAATGTTATTTAAGAGTCCCGGTTCGGATATTATCCTAAGTCTGGTCTCGTGGATGAACTCACAATGCTACTAACGTTAATATTAAATTCGATAGCCCTATTGAGCACGACCAACGGGCCCGCAAATAGAGAAGATTTAAAAAAATTTTTTTATGTGATATCGTAAATAAACAAGGCCATCAATATCGCAAATAACAAGGTCGTTTTTATGGTAAAATAAGGATGGGTCAATTAGACCAAGTGGAAATTATATAACCGACGGAATGCCCAAAATTTTTTGGATAGAAATCCAAATTAATTAATACTTGATATTTTTCAAAGAAAACAAAAATGCAATTTTTGATTTTGAATGAATAAAAAATGTTATCTTCGAGGCATGATTCTGATAGTATACTAAGTCGGGCCTCGTGGATGAACCCACGATGGCAGGAACGTTCATCTTCCTGCAGCGAAATACAGGAAAAAAGTTTCGCCCATTACCATTCACAAAGAAAATTGAGAAGAACAGTTACTATTTTTAAGAATACTTTTTTTAATTTTTCAAAAGTGAAAATCCACCATTTTAATAACTGATTTTCTGAAAGGGTGAAAATAATAATTCATAGCGATGCGAATTAAACCGTGATTCAAAAACCAGAAGGAAGTTGGAAAACTATTAGTTAAAGAAATATTCAAAAATATATTTTCAACATCAGTCATTGTGAACTTCAAAAATATCGTAGCGAGACAAAAAATTAAAAATGTGGGTTCAAAAAATTGGGAATGCCTTATTGTTCCCATTTCACAATCAGACTGATTTAAAGTCTGATTGAATGGGTCTCTGAATGTTTTAAAAAGACTCAAAAATTCTCTTTTCGTACCCACGGGGGGTTCCATGAAGTCGCCTTTTACGACAGGCAGGAACATCACCATGGTTGTATTCTACAGATAACTCCCGCAACCATACGGGGGTTCGAGAATTGCATGACTGGATTAACAGAAAGACAGATAGATTGTAGTTTTGAAGTTCTTCTTAGATATCAGTAAACTTACTTTTTCACAAGTCCAGTCACATACTCCGAAGCAACAGAGGGGTTTTTAAATTAAAATTTAGTAATTTAGAAAACATTTGACTTTTAAACAAAAAGCAACTCCAACAAAAATGGAGTTTTTATTAAGTCGTCGATTATATGAATAAATTATATTTGAAATCCAAAACCCAAAACCGAGTATTGGGATGCCGTAAAGACAAAGCAAAGAAATTGTTAGTTCTCAAAAATATAGACTCATTGCACTCTTAGGAATATTATTGCTGTAATAATAAAAATATAGTTATAAAAAAAAAATTCAAAATAGAAACATCTACAAGTTGGTTACACCGACTTTAAAAAATTCTAATTGTCATTCAGATTCGTCAACTTCTTTATGCAGAATATGAATAAAAATTTCTCTATCGTGGTCAGAAAACCCAAAAGTATGGTGTATCCTAAACTAAGAGGCATAGTCCAACCACCTATACAAGGCACGATTTTGAAATGATACCAAATCGTGTCTTGAAGATGAACTCAAAATGGCAGGAACGTTCAGCTTCCTAAAGTGAAACACATAGAAATTATTTTACCTGCTACTTATATCAAAAAAAAAAATAGTAAAGAATACCAGAAAATAAAGAGTTTACGATATCAAAAAACAAAATCGCAGTCCACAAAAATTACACATCTTTTCCTAAACTACGTTCAAATAAGACGTTTGGTTACTAATCGTTAAAGGACGGGAGAATATTTCTCCAGCCTATCTTTATGCAAGTTGTAGCACCTCATTCGCTTCTAGCCAAAAAGAGAAAAAAAAAACAACTGGAATTAAAAACAGAGGAGCTATTTTACATGTATAGTAAAAAAAATTTTAATGCGAGGCACGATTTGGATAATTTATTAAATCGGGCCTCGTGGATGAACTCACGATGAGAGGAACGTTCAGCTTCCTGAAGTGAAATACGAAGCATAAATTTCACCCGTTACCAATTAAATAAAAAGTCTTCAACATAAATTGAGATTTTGCAAAAAAATTTCCAATTTCTGGACCATAAATAATACTTAGAAACGGTGGCTCGTATTTTTCGCATATATTTTCACCAAAAAAACTGATTCAAAAAATTGTGGAAAATGGGAAAAATATTCGAAGGTCTCGAGAAAAGTAAAAATTTTTACATTTGTTTCTACAATTTACGGGCTCACGATGGCAGGAACGTTCATCTTCCCGGAGCAAAATACACGAAAAATATTACACCCGTTACCAATCAAAATGAAGTCTGATCTCTATATATGTACATAGAGTTTGTATATTTAAAGCACAAAGCATCTTTTATTTGGGTGAATACAAACTAACCCAAGTTCATCTACCGGAAAACAAAACTTAATCTTTATCTTTCAAAAAATTTATTTTTCCCAAATTCCCCCAATTTAATAATGTTACAACGTAAATGGCTTATCAACTCATTGTTCAATATAATTATTGCAAAAAAAAATCAAATTTTAATAATGACGAACAAATAACAACGATATGATAATATGGCCGTTTTATAGAGAACGAAATTGCCTTAAAAATATTGGAATATTCGAAACTAATTTTAACCGCTGCCATGAGAAATGTTTAACATTTTGTCGATTTTAGTTTTCACATTAAATATTTTTTAACTTATTTTCATTAAATGAATTATGTTTGGTTTTTTTAATAAGCTAATGAATTAATTATTTATTTAGACAGCAATATTTTTTCCTCAAAAATTTAATACAATTAAAATTGTTTCCTACTTTTTGAACAGTCCTTGAAATGAAACAGCTGACAACGAAATAGAGTCGATGATTGAAATGTTGATGTACCTCGATCCTGATGAATTGATGTTGGGGTTGATGTTAAACGGCAGGTTGAAGTTGGTCGGAGTGGATATCAAGGACTTTTCTTTAAAAGTTCCTGAGACCAATAAAGAAGAGATAATGTGTTAATAAAGAAAATGTATTATTGTTAGTAAATATCCATTACCTTACTCAGGAAGCATTGTATTAATTTGATTGGCCATGGCAAGATACCAAAAAGTCGAGATGACGGTATGTTGAAGAAAATTTTTAAACATTTTCAAAAAAAGAACTTCCAAAAATCTTAGTGATTGTTGAATGCTCTAAAGATAGTCTTGGTTGTTGAGCGTCGCTTTGAATATGAATTGAATTGAATTATCATAATATCCCTTGGAACCTCGTTATCAGTCAGATAATGGGGCTCACTCACAGCGTGCATCACCGTAAGTTCGCCGTCACATCTCAAACAAATTCTTAGAATCGATCTATCAAGAATGTGTCGATGCGAGAATACGGTGGGCCCAACTCTCAATCTGGCCAAGAAGCATTGGACAGCACGGGAATCGAGCGACGGAGATATTATCCCGGGCCGTTTAAAATTTTGTCATAGTGGTTCTCCACCTCTGGTTCTAGATCACCGCCACATGTTTTCAAGTTTTAATCTCAAGTCGTTAAATGTCAAAGGGATTTTCGATCTGCCGAAGACCTCTGTGGTAGTGTTCTTTTCGGCTTTGTCGGTTATTTCATGATAATCGAGTTCATTGTGTGCCGTTTTTCAAGCAATAACTAGGTAGCTCTCCTGTGGTAGAGCATGTAGTCTCGCCAGGCATTTCCGGAACAGTTCATTTGTGGTGTTGTAGTTGGATAGAACCGCAGAAGCCACTTTAAAGTCCAAACAGATGAAAATGTTTGCTTTTGAGTTGTTTATTGGTTTGGGAAACTTTCGGATTTTGTGTTCTTCGTGAATCCATTTTGGGATTGTATTCTTATTTCTGAACTGATGAAGTAGGGGACAGAATGATTGTATGTAAAACCTTTAGTGTATCACAACATTTCAAGCAATGCGTGGATACTGTTCTTTTCCAGTATGTAAATACTTGTGAACAAAGTATAATCTGGACTTAACGTTTAATTTTTTAGATTAATTTGCAATTTTCCTAGTTATGTTTTCGGCAATGATCTTTGTTCAACAAAAATCAAATAAATAATTACAGATTTTCTTGAAATCATACTCATTAGAACGTAGCAACTTGGCTTGTCATTTTAAGTCGCTACGGCCATGAGGAACTCGCGATGGCAGGAGCGTTCAACTTCCTGAAGCAAAATATCCAAAGATTGAATATTTTACCCGCTACCAAAGCTAATTTCGATTGAATGTCCGAAATATTCTGCTACAATGTTGCCATTTATATAGAAAAAAAAAATCACGCAGTACACAATTTGAAAAAAAACGCCATCTTCGTCGCACGATACGAATTTCCGCTATCCCATTTCCGTTTATCTCCGATTGTATTAACAAGAAAAGCTTCTGCTGCTACTTTCCTTTACTTAAAAAAACATAAAGAAATCCCACGATTGGGTAAAAAAGATAGAATAATTTTTTAATATCAATATAAACAGTTCTACGTGTATGTATGTACATACATTCTTTTTGTTTATACGAACTCCCACCCAATACCCCAGATTATACTCCTACTTATTAATATCCTTGCTTGAATTTTCCTCGAAAAACGTTTCAAATAAAAGTTGCAGGCATAGAATAAAAAAAGTCTAAGAATCTATAGCATGTTTAGAGAAAATCGCCGAATTAAAAAAACTCAAACCCCATAGAAAAAAGTGGGGTTTCCTGTCAACCGATTTCAACCAAAAGCTTCGCGGCACGACTAGATGTAATGTGAAGGCAAAATATCAAGTTTGGTGAAATTCGGATGAAACTTTTGACATAATAACGTTGTCCTGCTAGGACATTTATTAAACCACTTTTTTGAACTCAAGGGGCTTCAAAATGTATATTTCCTGTAAAATTTCAAAAATGAACATTCGACCCGATTACAATACTTCTGAAATATTAAAAGAAAGCAATTGGAATTCAAAATGATAGAGATGGAAAATGTTTAAACATAAAATCATGTTTAAAGTAAAAATGAAATCATGCAAGAAAATCAATTAGACTTTTCATGTTTCTTCACAACAAGAGAAAATTCTTTAATATTTATATTTATAATAAAATAATTACAACTTCTGACAAATTTGTATATGGTAAATAGCAACAAACAGAAACGTCAATAGTCAACTTGGCTTCCTGATGTGAAACATTTTTCACCCATTCCTATGGGAATGTTTTTTTAAGCGTAATATTGCTTTGAACACGTACCAATACTGTTAGGTATTTTACTTAACTATAAATTACTATACTGCAGGGGTGGTGAATCTATCGAAGAATGAAAATTTTGTTTGTATAAAATTGAATTAGAAGACAACAATGTGTAAGTTTCAAAATATTTTATGACTTGAATTTAAAGACCTGTCTATGAATACACCGACAAAACACACAACGCATGATGAAATCTTAACAGTTAATGCTTTAGAATTTTCACATTAGTTTATTATTAATTTGTTTACAAAGTAGAATTACCAGTAGTCAGGTAACCAGTAAGTCTAAATACCTTCATAAATCAATAAGTTTTGCTACAACTTTCCTACTATCCTGGGTGTAAACCTAAACCCCTAAGGGGGTATTCTAGTGTAGAGACCCAAATTTCGAGCGTTTTTTAGCAATTGATAAAAAAAGAGCATTTAATATTTTTACCATCCATTTTTTTTATAATTTGCTTATTTATATTCAGAGAGTACACAAAATTATTTTCAAAACAAAAAAAAAATTTCATTGAGTTATGCGTCTTTGAATTAGAGGGAAAAAAAAAAGACCGTGTCCTCGTTGCCATGATATCTACCCTTGTGGTCATTTGAAAAATTAAACAATTCTGGATTCTTGATAAGTACAAATGTCGCTATCGCATGAACCTCCAAAACTGAAAAAAAATTTTTTTTTCATAAAATGGCGGCTACTCATAAATAAAGGTCGATTTTTTCACTCATTTTTTAACTTTGTCGAATTTGTAAAAATATTACAAATTTAAATTTTTTATTTTTTGTTGGTTAATGCGATAGAGAGATGTTTAAAGAATATTCATGCAAAACTTCAAGTACATCGGCTGATTAGAACTTGAAATATTATGGCGACCGCATCGAAAAAAGTAGTTTCGAGAAAAACGCATTTAAAGTTTTACGTTAAGTCTCAACTGGTCCAGTTGGCACGACACTAAAACTTCGGAAATAATTATATATAAACTATCGGATTATGAAAAAAATTTTTTTCGATTTTTTCAAAATCCTAGACTAGAATACCCCCTTAAACTGTATCTTTCTGTCCAGTAACAGACTATTGACATATACATTTAATTGAACATATATAAATGAAAATTACACAGTAACATTTAAAAAAAATCTGACCCATAGATGCGATAGAATCCGGCCAGTTTTTCTCAAGCACGCATCAATTTTCAGAAAACCGTTGAAAAACTTGTAGAAAATTAAAAAAATACCGCATCACTTGACACTCGCGTGATATATAGCTAATCGATAAACATTTTTTCTCCGGCACGCTTCAGTGTTCACAAAATTCCATGATCAGATACTTTATATGAGTGGCAGCTACTTTTTCAGAGATTTGAAGGGTGCTGAAGAAAAACTGACCACAGATTCGCGATCAACTGACCATATCTTGGATCATAAGCTAAAGCTTGAACATTGGAGCATGCATGAAATATTTATTTATAAATAAGAAAATGTTCGCTACTTATTTGTATGAATTATCAATACAAATAAGAAAAATGGCTTGCCAAAGAATTTTATAATTTGTATAAAATAGAATAGTATAAAAAATATATAAAATTATAGCTAGTACCATGTTTGGAACATGTTTAAACAAAATTTCTTTAATCCATTGTACCATTTTGTAAACCAGAATGGAAACCACCAATCTCATTGAAAATCACAAAAACCTTATATATCAAAAACATTTCTTTTCAATTGTTCGTCTCAACTAAACCCAAGGAAATCTTCACACATGTAATCACTTTGACTGTCACTACAAACTGAAACTGCTGAAGAAGTGGGTGTCGGTGGTGTATGGATATCGCCTGACGAAATGAAAAATTTTTCCATTTGGTCATCAGGAAGGAAACTCTTATTATTATCTTTTTGATCCCTCGCACATAGACGCGTTTTGTGCAATAGCAAGTTTTGATTTTTAAAGAACTCCTTAAAGTCTGGATTAGAGATTGGAGCTAATATTTGGTCCACTACTTTTCTCATCTCCATATCTTCCTGAGTCAGAACAAGATTATCATGTTCAACATCATTAACGATAATGACTTGTTTTATGTAGTCGCGATCAGTTCCTTCAGGTCGCGGAAGTGATTTCTCAAGTAGTCCTTGGGGTTCCAATTTTCTAGATGGAGATGGCATCAACTCTCCATTTAAAAACATTCGCCGGTGTGGCTGCGTATTATATTCTAATAAATAAATTAAAAAAACATTTGATAATTCAGTAGCGACTCATGTCGAAACCTTGGGGGGTGGATGTTGAAAGAGGTATGTGTTGTATAACAGTTAAACGGGTATATCAGTATTATAAATTTCGATAAGATATTAGAGATTTGAGATATAGACCAAGGTCGATAATTTTTGAAGCCAAAAAAATTATAGTTGGATGAAACCCATTGGAAAAGGAAAAGAATATAAAAAAATGAAAGGAAAAATAATTTACGGACGATCTGAGGTCGAGACGTGGAAGGGTTAGTTTTAAAGGTTATAAACGGTTTATTCGATTTCCGGAAAAACTACAACTGCTATGGAAAAACGTTAAATAGCAAAGTTGTTGTTAATAAACAGATCTACAATTTTTGTACTAAGACATTTTTCACATAACCTTAAGATTTTTGCGAAAAATTCAAATAACAAAGTTTTTGGTTTTTATCTTTTACAAAAAACTTTTCTGAGAACATTTACTAAGTAATGTTTATTTTTTACACTATCAAAATGTAGAGGTTTCAACAAACAAAAAGCCCACCGACTCTTTCAAAAAACCAGATATTTTGATGCGAGAATTTTCGATTGAAAATAAGAGTGTTTTTCGGTGTGTAAAATAAGATGATATTTTAAATATAAAAAATAACAGTATGTTTAGGATGTAAAAAAGTAAGTTTTCAACAAATTTCATGATAAAAATATACTTTTTTTTTAGAAAAGATATAAATAAAAAATCAAACACTTAGTTATTTGAATTTTTTTCATAAATTTTGAGGTTATGTGTAAAAAGTATTAGCACAAAAGTTGTAGATATTTTTATAACCTACAACTTTGCTGTTTAACTTTTTTTCATAGGACTTGTAGTTGTTCCCAAAATCGAGATAAATCATTTTATACCCTTTAAAACAATTTTCAAAGGCTTCAGTCCTAGTCTAGTAGTAAAAAAATGCCTCCATATTCGCCCCACATTTCTCGTTTATTTAGCTGTTACACAGATTCGGTGAATGTGTACTGTCAGGTTTCATAACCATTGACGTTTAGTGCGATAATCAAATCAAATCAATTTGAAAAAACAAAATTCTGAATGGCTAAAATGTTCCCATGTTTAAATAAACTGAACCTAGCTTTTTGTGCATTTGAAAAGTTTTTTTTCGAGTCAAGAATCAAAAGAGTTCCCACTTGTTCGGTTAGGGCAACATAATCAAAAATTAAGTCCTAAAAGAAGCTCACCCCTTCACGGTTGATTTTTGTTGAATAGTTGAAAAACTACCCTTTGACGAGCATCCCTTGTCAAATGGGAAAATGTTAAAAAACTAAAATACTCTTTGTTACTTAAACAAATAAATAAATAGTAGTCATCTAGTTTTAAGATAAGAGATTACCTGGAAAGTTTTGAAAATAGACAATTTTATAGATTACAAGGTGCTCTTTCCGAATTTCAACTTTGCCACCTCGTATATTTGTCCTTCGCGCCGCCATATTGGAAAATGGCACCTAAAACACTGTTACTTTAAAATATCTCCTTTCCGACTCATTTCACGGCAAAAACACTTCTTTGTAAAATGTCATAAAAAAAAATGTTATACAATTTATACTATAACCATTTTCTTCGTAAGATCAAAAGTTTTGGCGTACGAGCGCCACAAATTTTTATACCTATACGCCAATCCGTGACAATTAATTTTAACGAATTACATTTGTCTATAATATTTTCATTGTTTCTTAGGAACAATATTAATCGAGCTTAGAGATAGAAATGCCAACAATTGGACAACTTAGGCCCAACAATTAACCATTGAACAATTGGACCTAGAGAAAAAATATTTTATTTTTAGTTAAAAAGTTACAAGAAGTAATTTTTTTTCTGTCAAATTTTACGAGTTAAATGCGAAAAATGTTACAGGGTGCCCCCCGAGGGATGGCTTTTCAACACCATATCCCATCAACCGTTGAGGTTCAAACTTGCTTCTTATTTCTGATCCCTCAAAAATCAATTTTTGTGAAAGACTAAACTTGAGTTTAGTACTATAGTGTCAAGATGGGGTATTCTAGTCAAATTTGCAGCTCCTAAAATTTCTTTAAAAAATTAAAATTCTAAATAAATTTAGCGAGATACAAAAAATATCAAAGAAGTAAATGTAATAGTAATTCATACTAATTTTCTTTTCCCATATTTTATTTTTAGTGTTCCAAACCACAAAACGGATTTAATATTACTGTAGTAGGTTATGTTTCCATACTTTCCTTCATTTTTCGTTAGATGTTGATCTTAGAGAAAAATATATGTAGAGTATGAAATATGTGGAACTTAATTTACTTTTATTTTGTATATTGCATATTTTTCAGTAGAAGTAACAGTTTCTGAATTTTTTGAAAAAAACTTGAATAGCAAACCCGTCAACTTCTTAACCAACTAAACCTCACATCTTATTAGTAGGAACTTTATCTATTTTAATTAAGAAGTTTTTTTTTATTCTTTTCTGTATTTTTGTCGGTATTCCACTTTGTTAACTAAACTATGGAACGCAAAAATTATCAACAAAAACATATTTGTGTTAAGTAATACAAAAAGAAGTTTTTTGGATTCATTATTTCTGAACGACTAATGGTTTGGACATTAAAAGAGAAAAAATTACCCAAATCGAGGGTAGTTCGAAAATTAGGGGATGTTTCGCCTATTGAACAAGTAAGAATTGTTTTGATTCGTATTTCTTTGAAAATCATTTCTTTCCCTTAATTACTTCAAGGAGTGCGATAAGTAAAAGTGAAAAATCAACAGCCTCACAAAAGGAATGTTTAAGAAAAAATTTTCACGAAAGGTATTTTCCTTTTGATCTCTTAGCCAACTCATACCATGTAAAATTTCTAGAAAGCCAAAAAAAATTTACTGTCACTAAGACAGTCTACTTACTGTTCTGAACGCCCGATGCATCCTTTGCATCTTTTGCACGTGTTGTACGTTTTTGTTTTTCTATTTTACTTTTGCTTGTATTTTTCCCTTTATTCATAGTTGACTTTTTTTACTATTTTTAGTTTTTGGTGGACTAGTTGCTTTTTTACTCTTAGATTTAACTCGGTTCTTTGTCTTTGCAAAGCTCTTTGAAGGAGCATCGAAACGTCGTGGGGTATCTAAAAGTTTAAAGTTATCAAACTATGACAGTTCGATAATCTTAAGCAAACTTACTCGGAAAAGAGGCTAAGATTTTGGCCACGGCTAATTTTTGTTCTGAAAAATAATTCGATTTTCTTATGAACTTGCTTTAAAAATTAAAATAACTGAGACTGTCCAAAGGGGGTTTCTGATTTTTCAGCCCAAAAATCAAATAATTTTTAAGTGTATCCCCTCATTAACAGAATACTATGGTATTTCAAAATTTAAGTCCTGGGTTATGTAAGATTTTTGTTTAATTTTAATCGATCAATTTTTCCAATAAAAAGCGCCAAAGTAGACACGTGAAAAAATCGTTGCGATTATCACGCCCAGTTAAGTAGTTGATAAAAAAAATCAAAAAGAAAAATGTAGTTAAAGACTTTTGCCAAGTCAATTACATTTATCTTTTTGCAAAACTATGAACATGGGACGTAATTAAAAATGTATTTTGCTTCCAAGTGACACCAATCGATTAAAGAAACAATTTTAACTAGGAATTCGATCAACTGTAAGTAATAAAACAAAACTATTTTGGCAACTGATACGCAAAGCCTCGAAGATCCAATATTTTTTATTTGTTTTTTTTTATATATAAGTTATACTGTAAATATCTTATAAACATTATATCACGAATATTTTATCAAAAATGAGTGGTTTGTATTAAAAAACAAAACCGTCATTTCATGTAACAGCTAAAATTGCCTTGTCTTGAATCAAATTCCTTGAAAACTGCTTCTTCGTCAAACGTCTAGTCAAAAGCCAAAAAACATAGAAAAGCTCCAGCATATTTTTGACGGTTATAATAAAAATTCAAAAAACTATTAAACTGATTTAAGGTGTGAAAAAAAAAAACAGAAACCCCTCTGAGTATAACAGTTGCAAAATAGAGTATACTTACTATCGGATTTATTTCCACTTTAATGGTCACTTTTCCTGTTTGGATTTAACAAATTAACTATTAATCGCACTACAACAAAAATTAGCTTGAAGATATATGTTTATCAAACGTATAATATGATAAACCCACCTCCAGTTTGAGCAGCCAATTGTAAATGCTACCACAGAATTAAGTTGTGTTCTAAAATTTTAACTTCCAATTAATTCTTCTGTGTTATTCACTGACAAAATTTAGGGTTTTAAAACCAACGGTAATAATTTAAACATTAAAATATACCATGAAATGGTACAATACTTAAAGCTCTTATATGTGGGGCTTTCGACAAAAAACGAAAGTTGTTTGTCGAAAGCATGTCAAATATATTAAAGTCCCTTATTTTAAAATTCAAATCAAATTCAAATAAAAAAATTGCTATAAGAAAAAAAAATCAAAACGCTGTCAAGTTTATTCAAAACATTTACCTTTGTTGTCACTTCATGAAATGATGAAATTTCCTGGAAAAAAAGTGGCAGCTCGTCTATGGAGACCAAGAGGCCTCTTCCAGTAGTCGTTCTTATTTATAAATACATACTGTAATTTGTACCATACATGGTGACACGATATAACTGTAACCAACTGTTCGATTCCGTATATTTGTGACCGAAAATCTCAAGAAGTTATAAATGAGTTTGAATATTTTCTTTTTGTTTTGTTTGCCTCATTTCCCAAAGAGTGTATTAAAAAAAATTGGGAAAAACTTAAAAACCCAGATGCAAAACCGAAAAATTTGATATAGCTATCTTCGTACAATTCTGAACAACATTGTATTACTAACAATAGAGCACTTTCAAATGTAAAACTGTTATTATTTTCGTGCTACTGTGAAAAACTGTACTTAAATTACCATTCATCGTTAGTACTTTTATCATTTTCTAATTTATACCAGTAATAATCAATTTTTTTTGTTTTCTCGTTTTTAAAGCTCAAAAAAAATCGTTTAGCTCGAAAGAAATCACGGTACTATAGAATATATCTTAACATATTTAAGTGCACAATATCAGTGTGAAAAATTTATAAACGTGGATATTAAAACTGAAAATTTAAACAATTTCTATCGATAGGAAAAACATCTGCTGCGAGGCGTCACATACTTTCTTTAACGTTCTTAATTGAATCTCGCTGTTGGTTGAAAAAATTTAAATAAAACCCACGATTGGATAAAAAAATTATCCATTAAAATATTTAAATATTTTTATAAAAAGAACTTTATGTTTGCAACTTATTTTATGTTTATACGAAATCCCATCCTTAACCCATGAAACTCCTTAATTTGAATTTTCGCAGGAAAAAGTTTCAAATAAAAATTGTAGGTATTAATGAGTTTAAGAACTAAGAACTAAAGTTTAAAGAAAATCGTTGGAGCCATTTTCGAAAAAATTTAAAAGAGCTCAAAAGCCCATAGAATAAAGTTACACTTTCGACCAATTGATTTCAACCAAAAGCTTTGGGATAGAGCTAGATGAAATATGAAGGCAAGATTCTAAGTTGAGTGAAATTCGGAGAAAGTTTTCGATACGATATCACTGTCACACACTGACAAACATTTTTCTAAAAGTCACTTATTTGGTTTCAGGTAACCTCAAAACGTGTAATTCCGGTGAAAACCCGAGATCGAAAACTCGACTCGATTACAATACTTCCTTTACTATATAGTAGTAAAAGAAAATATTATGTATGTAGCCTTTATGTATATACGAATTCCCACCCTTAACCCCAGAACTCTTCTTATTTGATTTTTTCTAGAAAAAAGTTTTAATTAAAAGTGCAAGGCATTAATGAGTCTTAGAACTATAGTAAGTTTAAAGAAAGTCGTTGGAGCTGTTTTCGAAAAAAATTTTAAAATATCAAAAACTACTAGAATAAAGTGGAGCTTTCGGTTAACCGATTGAAACTAAAATCTTCGCGGTACAACTAGATATAATGTGAAAGCATACTTTCATTTTGATGACATTCGGATAAAGCTTTTGATACGATATGGCTATCCCACACATACTTGTTTCTAGAAACCACTTTTTTAAACACAGGGAACTTCAAAACATGCATTTCAGATGAAAGCTCCAATTCAAAAATTCAACCCAGTTACAATACTTCATTTACTATATAGTAGTAAAATAAAATAAAAATATAACATTGAAAACAATAGAAAAAATGAAAATTTAAAACGGTCACAATGAAAAATACTTTGAAATACTTTCTGGCTTTGTAATATTTAAATTGATTATAAAATACGCGTTTTTAATTGGTTACAGTTAAATTGTCTCACCCTGCAGAGTACTTAAATGCGAAAGAAATTTTGTACTATTTTATATGATTTAATATTGATAATACTAGCTTTGTTTGCGGGTTTCATTCTGAACCAAATACGAATCAGTTCAAGACAGATTAAGATTATCGCCTAGTGCATACACGGTTATGAACTGATTCAGAATTATTTTTAGCGAACGACTTCAAAATTAACCGAGAACGAACGTTGGATAACGTTGACAGCAGACGTGGACTTAATCACAATCTTTCAAACTGCGTATGAGTAAGAGAATCTAATTTTTCGTCCTAAAAAAAACAAGAATCATTTATCAATTCTAAATCCTATATCGTCAGCACATATAGCCTCAGTAGCTGAGCGCTTTTATTTAAATAAAAAAAAATCTTAATCGATAACGAACAAAATTGGCATAAAGTGCGAACGCTCTTTTTAAGAATGCGCGTCCCTAAACTGGTTCAGAATCGTACCCACGAACGAAGCTATGTAAGTGGAAGAAAAAAAATAGAACTCCTAAAAAGTTTTTATCGAATAAAAATGAATCATTGATCAAAATGAAACAAAATGATTTAAGATAACATTTCAAAACCGGATCTTATGAAGCTTTAAACAAACATTGGTGGAAAATAAATCTTCAACAATTGAAATTTCATCACTTCTTCAATGATGTTTATTTTAATTGTAATATACTTGGACTCGATTGAATCATGTTGTTGATAAAATTGGTTTTACTTTTTTTTTAATAATATTTTCAGTAGACAATACCATTTATGGCCACCTGTTTAAACTTGCTCGTTGCTTAATTATAAACAACTCATGAAAGTAATTGTCACTTAATATAAAACAGTTTATTCGTTATCAAATGAATCAAATCACTTGAAAATTGTTTTGCTCATTACGAAATAGGCCTACTTTAGGTAAAAATTAACTTTATCCACCATTTTTCCTGTGTAAGGAATATTACAAGATTTTTTTTTGCAGTCAGAAAAATCAAATTACTTAAAATTTGCGTTTTTATAGAGTGACCCAAAAGTAACTAGACTATTTTGAATGCTAATAACTTTTTACAATTAATAAATTTTATTTTTTAAATTTCAGATTATTTAAACGAAATCCTTGTAAACTGAATATGGAGAAATTCACTACCGAACAAGAGCTTATGCAATTTGCAATTTTAGGGTACAGAAAATCCAAGAATAGGCCAACAACGTTGTCTACATACTGTAAAAGTAACGGTTTGGTGTGATGTACATGCGAAAAAAGTTATTGAAAAATGTCATTGAAGATGATGCAGAAAACACACTAACTGTCAATAGTGAAAGAAATCGAGAAATGCTAGATAATTTCGTGCGTCCTACGGTCGAGGGCACACCAGAGGTATGGTGTGTCCAGAGGGGGCAGAATGCCAACTCATGAAACAACATTCACCCAAAGCATTTGACAAAAACCCCTTAAAAACTTCTAAATTAAAAGTACAAATGGTACAAACCCCTAAAGTTATCTATTAATAAATATACGCAATAAGAACTTAGCTTACTTTATACTTTGCTTTATCTTTAATAATACTGTTAGTTTAACGTTAAATGCTTAATCATTATTTTTAGTAGTTTCCGGAATGTTCTGACAGTTGAAAACTCTCTAAAAATATTTTTTTTTAATTTTGGTTGGAATACTATGTAATTCTCTAAAAGAAGTGTATTACATTTTATCCCTAAAAATATCCTCAAAAAAATTTACCCCCCAAAAAACTATCCCTACAAATTTGTTTTTCCTAAATTTAGGGGAAAATCCCCGGAGTTGGAATCACTGTATGGTGACAAGATTGTGCTACTACCTATACATCTCGCCAATCACGCTTAGTCACGCTCACCTGACTAAACAGCTCCAGACTTCTTTCTATGGGGGTATTTAAAAGGTAGAGTAAACCATAATAAGCCTAGAATTATTCAACAATTGAAGGCAATATGATAAAATTGAAAACATAAACCAAAAAATAATACGACAGATGATGGTTCAACCCCTAGAAAAAGCGCGTCAGTGTGAAGAGCAAAATAGTAGATATTTAGGGGATGTTATTTTCAAAATTGAATAAAACGTACTTTCAAGAAGTGTGTTTTCTGTTTGTGAAATTATAAATGTGAATTGAGATAAAATTAAAAGTTAATTTTATTCTTTTATTGGTCTAGTGACTTTTGGGCCATTCTCAGTTAAGGAAAAAGCCTGATTTACATTTAACAAATTTTGTCGGTACCACTTATTGGCGCAGTAAGAAGAGCAATTGATCTTTCCGTTTTATGCGTCAAGTGGTACTGGGTTTGATCCCCGTTGAATCATCGACTTATGATCCTAGACCTAAGATATAGATTGACCAACAAAAATCCTCTGTTACCCTGCTTAAACACCCTGCTTTGACCTTACTCACAAAAATAAAAATTATAACAAAATGAAAAACCGACTTCAAAATAAATAAAAAATCTTAAACAAGAAATGCACAAAAAAATAATAAAATAATTGCATATTGTTGCAGTGTTTACAACTTCCAAATGATTTGGATTATATAATGTACAACTATTTATATTTTTGGATTTGGTGTCAGCCAAGGAAATACGACTATTTTATAATAATAAAAAAACAAAAATATCTTATGAAATGTATTTTTCAAATGAACTTTTATACAATATACTAGTACTGCGACAATATCTAGCAACCTTTAAACTACAATATACCAATAACTAGATAAACTTTTTTACAAATGAACATTAATATTTATTTCCTTAACTGACACCAACTACAAAATAAACAATAGTTATAGTTATAAACTAGCTGATACCCGCCCGCTTCCCTGATCGAATCTAAATTAATCTGATTGAATAATAGAAACCTTTACACAAAATAAGAAATTCAGATATTTTAACAAAAAAAGATAATTAGATATTTCTAGACCTTTGTTTTATAAAAAGTTTATGAAAATCGGTTAAACTACTTTTCCAGGAATAGATATAAGCTATCTTATATATGTAGTAGGGGCTTTAGGTTTTTTTGAATATTATCTAATATCTATACTTGTGTTCCTTTAAGACTTGAAAATCTTTTACACCAAATGTCATATGAAATAATTTATTCATTTTCGTAGAATCGATTAGAAGCTATCATTTAGGAAGCGTACCTTTTTTAGGATAAATAATATTCAATGTGTTATCTTAAGATCTGAGGTATTAGGTTAGGTTGCCTTAGGCTCACTGTTCTAGGAAATAGTATCTATTATTTTAAGTCCATTATATCTTATCGGCAAGTCTGCTATTTCCCGGGCTCCAAGATTAGACAACGGATCCTTATAGATCTTGCTAAAATGGTCACATCTTACTTGGTATTTTCTCTTGAAAAATAAAAAGGGCTCTTCCTAACGGCTTCACCTCCCTTAAAATTAGTCTACTAACTTCTAATCGGAATCACTTAAGTCGAACTGTCTGTTTTGGTTATTTATTCTTACGGGTGTCATTTTGGAACTAAGATATTTCTTTTTATAAATAAAATCATATTATTTGCAGGAGATTTCCTTCCCCTTCCTCGATAATTTGAATGTTTACTCAGCCAAACTATAGAAAAGATATTAACTATCTGTAAATTAACTATGCATTTATGGTTTCTAAGAATTGAACCTATCGCTATAGGTATTTCTATGATCATTATAATTTTCAAAGTTGCAAATATTAAGTTTAAGAATAACAAATTTCATAGCTTAAAATCATGTCGTCTCTACAATATGATATGTATATGCACATTGTATCACAACTGCCTGCCGATGTATGTTTTTGGTTGCGCAGTTTGTATAGTTTTTATTTTTTTGCTCAGAAAATCAACATTTTTTCGGAATAAAAAGTATTTTATAGCACTTTTTGTAATATTTACAAGTAATAGTAGTAGCTTATAATGTAAGTTGGAATATTTAATAACTTTTTGTGAAAATTTTATTGAAATCGGTTTAGTCGTTTTTAAGTTTACCCTGGACAAACATCTTTTTTTTAGGGTAAAAGTCGGTGAAAATGGCATTTATTTTATAGTATAAACATATATAAACATATGAAAATGTAGGCAATAAAGAGTAGGTATTCAACAAAACACCTTACATTTTTTAGATAAGATAAAAATCTCAGCTGTGAAAAATAATTTCGTTTATGTTCCCTCGCGCAGGTGACACGTAACGTTTTTATTATATAGGTATTCAAAGAGCATACATTTTCAATCTTATTATAGGTATAGATTAAATAATTTGGATTTTAGATTTTATATCATCCTAATAATGTGTAAGTTGTAGACACTGCAAAGATACGCAATAATTTTTAAATTTTAGAGCATTTTTTGTTTAAGGTTTTGTATTTATTTTGAAGCCGGTTTTTCATTTTCTTACAATTTTCATTTATTTATTCGATTTTTAGTGATCTGAAGTTTGATAACTGATTTTTTTTCTTTGAATATGGGTTAATCTACGCGCTTCTCATATGAGGCAGCGCCGTTTAAATGTTGAAAGTTACTACTTCATCCCCTTTTGCTCTTAAGGGTTGACATTTTTTGCTTTTAAATGTAATGAAAGAAACTCAGAATATTACTCTTTCTAATGGAAAAAAATAATCAGAATCCGATGATTCAGTTAAACGTCACTATTTCATCCCCTATTTTCATCCGTAGAGGGTCAATTATTTTTCTTCAAATTGAAATGTGAACGATTTAGAGGTATAATGTACGTAATAAAAAAAAATATCGAAATAGACAGGTAAAAGTTAAAATTTCATCCCTTGTTTTTCAATCCTTTGGAAGTGAAAGTTTTCCTTAAAATTAATATGAGAAGTACTAGCTTTCATATCAAAAAAGAATAATTAAAATCGGTTCATCGAGTCGAAAATTTTGAGGTAACATAAATAAAAAATACAATCGAATTGGAAACCTCTTCCTTTTTTGAGGTAAGTTAAAAATTACAGTTCGTTAAAAATTGGTCATTAATTATTACATAATTTATGTAATGTGATATTTTTTTAGGTTCTGATTTTTTTAAATTAATTCGTTCACTTTTACACGGCCCACGTCATGATTGGAAATTTTTATTTGGCCCACTTACCAAAGAAATTGCCCACCTCTGCTTTAGATATTAAAGCGACTTAAAGCACCCTCAAAAAAAATAAGCCGCCGTCTTTTCAAGGTACAATTTAAAGATACGATGTACGTAATAAAAAAAAATATTGAAATCGGGTTAGCAAGGAAAAATTTATTGTTTCATCCACTATTTTTAACTCCTTATGACTAGAGTTTTTTTTTATAAGAAATGGATATGAGATTAATTTAAAATTACGTTCTATCAAAATAAAAAAAAAATAAAAAAATAATAATCATCGAGCTACCCAATAAGAAGTTAATTTCCTTCAAATTAAAAGAGTACCCCAGGGGAGGTACCAGCTTTCGAATAAAAAAAAAATCATCAAAATCAGAGCACCCAGTCGAAAATTCTAAGGTAACAAACATAAAAAATACAGTCGAATTGAGAACGTCTTCCTTTTTTTGAAGTTGGTTAAATTTCAAGAAATATGAGAAAAAATTATTTAGAGATCAAAAGAATCAATTTATTTGAAAATTTTTACGTAAATCAAGAAATAAACCTTATTGAGGATAAAACTATCTTTATCTTCCTTTATAAGGTGCAAAAAATATTACAAGCAAAGTTATTTGGCGACCAAAAGAAGCAAGCAACTTTAAAAGTTTTGTGTAAGTAACGAAATAAGCCTGGTTTTGAATAATGCTAACTTTACCCGCCTTTTTTTCTGGGTTAAAATGAAGAGACAGGAAACATTTTTGGGTGATCAAATCAATTAGCTTGAGAATCAATTAACTGAAAACAATTAAAATGTTTGTGTACGTCAGGAAATAAGTCTTATTATGGATAAAACTAACGTTATCCACCCCTTTTCTGGGTAAAGTGTAAGAAATATTACAAGAAAAAATTTTTCCGCAATAAAAAAATAAATTTTTAATAGTTATTTGAGCTTTTCTCGCTAAAGATATCGTTTTTAACATTTAATTGAAACGTTAACATTTTACCAACAAATTATTTTTATTAAGATCGTCTCAAAATTCAATTTCCTATCAAAATCAAGTATAAATGATTAATTTTTTATGTTGAGGGTCATTCAGAAAAACATTACCGGAAACACATTTTGTAAAAATCCTGAAATAAACATTCCATATATAGTGAGACTGTAACTGTGGAAGTTTATGAGAGTTTATGTGTATTTAAAATGGACTTTTAAGTCAATACTATTAAGAAAATGATGACCGAAAACTTCTTGATACAAGAATCTGAATAAATTTTTTTCTGATATATGCTATAATATTTAGAAATGTTCGACCTAACTTTTAGAATAAATACCTTTTATACTCCCATAAACGGGTTAGGAGTTGGTCGTTGGAGCACAACATTTCACAAGCGATTTGTAACTAAACTAAAAGTTCTATAGTTAATGCGTTGAACTTTCACCGATAAGAAAAAAAATTTGATTGTTGCAAAGAGTGAAAAATTTACGTTTGCTTAGTTAACGACTTAAAATGATAAATGCCACTTTTAAGATGAAATGAAATTGAGGTACCGAATGCTGTGATCGACTTATGCGAATATGAGCTGGATATCAACTGATAATGGCTTATCGCCTTACACCCTACATCTTTGGCACATTCGCACGGCTGAAACAATCAAACTTTTTCTTGATTGTGTAATTTTTTTTTCATTTCACTTGAAATGACCTCACAAGAGAAATATTAATACGATCATTATTATCAAGGCAACGACAGGAAACTGTTTTAATGAAATCGTACACGGGTTGAGAGAGGGAATTAGTGGAATTTAAATGTCCACAACTCGAACGTTTTACCAAAGTCGAAATTGATGTAGCGGTGTAATTAAAAAGATTAGCGATCATAATTCGGGACACTTGGTGATTTGACTATTATCGATAAATTTTTCCATGAGACAATATCATAAAATTAAAAGTGAATATTTTCGGTTGTATTTGGTAAATTATTCTTGCTATAAAAATCTTATGTAAACGATCACAAAAAAAAAATGTTGACCCACCCAACCCTGGAAATTTGTTTTTTTTTTTGAGTTTCAGGTAAGCATTCAATCCTTTACTTGATTTTCAAGCTACTTTACTGAAATTTAATTTTAAAACAAATCGGATTCAAGTCAAATAATAATATTTTAAAACTAAGTCAAGCATACAGATAACTCGTCAAGCTTAATTCGTTACACAAAATATCCAACTACTTGACTTGATGAGTCCCTAGTTTCAAGAGTTTGTTTAATTTCCATCGTTAATGCTATTAATCAAATGATTTTATTCAAAAATTTGCTAAACCCTTTACGGCTAACATTAATGACAGTGGTTTTTATTTTTTTAATGACGTTTCTATAGAATTGAATACGACCCTCTAAAGATTTTCATTAGGCCCCTCAAAAATTTCCAGTTTCTGGGGGTATATATTTCATATTATGAAATATATTTAGTCATAAAAATTTTAGGATTCAATCGAATAGTTTTCAAGTATAATTTTAAAATCCCAAAATTATGAGCTGCGTAAAATTTGCAGTATATTCATATGAAATTTAGCGATGTAAAACCAATTTCATCAACACGTTGAATGGAGTTTACTTCAAAGATAGTTTGATATAAGGACCTTTTTTATAAACACCTTAATGTTCAATTTGTTTCATTTTTAAGCACGGTTAATACGAAATATCTAAGTGTACAATTTTTTAAAAAAGAGATTCAAAAAAAAAATATTCTAAGCTTAATCGCAAAAAAAATCGAAAAAAATTTAACTGTTGATATCATCTAAAACAGTGGTCGGAAAACTTTTTTTGTCACTACCCCAAAATATTTTTGCGTTAGTCGATATTACCTCAATCATTTTGAAAAGGAGACAAACAACATAAATTTAAATTATTTATTGAATTAATTTACCCGAAAAAATTTGCATGGAGGTTGTTAAAATGTAATAGACAAACAAAATAAAATTCTCTTATTGGAACAAACAAAAATTAATTGAAAACGTTTCCCCTTCAGATTTAAGATAAATGATCTTGCTTCATGTTTGATACAATAATTTCAAAATTGGGATTTTTTGGTCTAAGAACAATTTTAATAAAGTCTTCGAAAATGCTAACACGTTCACAAAATAGTTTTGCTACTCCCAAAAATTTCATTTTTACCCCATTTGGGGTAATTTACCTCGGTTTCCCGACCACTGATCTAAAATGAGCAATAATATTAAAGGGGGGACCTAAGATTTCAAAGGATTAACTAATTAAAGAAATGTAATATTAAATTGAAATCAGAAGAATATACCATTAAAAAAAATTACTTACATTGGATGATGCATTTTAATGCATATAAAAGTTGAGCTTTTAAAAATACAAACAAATTCATGCACAAAAAGCTTGCATATTGAACAACAAATGAGGGGGAATATTTGATTACTAAAATGACTTGGGATAAAAATTTCAAACTTATAAACGTAATAAAAAATCTAGATATATAGATACATAAATTGATTTACAAGTTACTCGACTCAAACTCGAGCAAAAAACAAAATTAAAATGTCAAGGCCAAACGCTGAATTTTCAAATAACTTCATATCAAAATAACTAAAAGTATCAAAAAATTTAGGTTGCTTTTTAATTTAAGACAAACTAATCTAGGATCTTTTGTGAAATGGTTGATTGAAAAACTGTTATCTAATCCTGTAAATATAAGATAAAAAAATGCCTAACCCCTAATTTAACTTTATTTTCAAAGTCGAGATTGGTTTGGTAATAAGTTCAATATGCACAAGTGTAAAGCGGAAAGTGTCATAAAAATCCTACCTTAATCTGCAAATTGAACCGCTTTCACAATCTGAAAGAAAAAAAAATTAAAAATCCAATTCATTTAAAATTGATAAAAATTA